>CM024754.1:142997829-143145761 GCA_014218235.1 Colocasia esculenta
GTACACAACTCGTGTATCCTACATCCACCGTCCACACACACACGCAGAAACGACTGCTTATGAGCGAGTTCAACACAACAACTCAACCACACACACGTTGTCTGATGAAACACAATCAGAACAACCACAAATTCGTGAATCAAGCACAGGGATGCTCGAAACACAACCACACACACACACGATGGAATGGAAATTATGAAATGGAGAAGAATTAGGAATTGAGGAACAAATCCAGTTGGAATTCTTCTCGTGGATCGTCCAAACGCTCTTCAAACTTCGATTGGATGTAGATTGATCGATGTAGAAGGTTGAATTGACGACCATCCGGCTTCAACTTCGCATGGATGGCGATTCCACAACGATCTGGGCAGAAAGTTGAAGCAGAGCAGCAATTTTGGGCTTTTCCTCTTGGTCCCTTGGAGGCTCTTGGATGGGAGGCTGCTCTCTGCGAATTTGGCTCCAAAAGGATGCTTATATAGTGTTAGGTAAAGGTGGGGGTCGTGGAGGAAGGAAACACCCAAGTGGGGCCGGATTTGGAAACTCAAAATCTCATGTTTCCGTCGTCTGTCGACAGGTGCACTTGCATCTGTCGACAGGCAACTCAGGCTGAGAACTTGGTTTCAAAACATCTGGATTTCTGAGTGTATCTGTCGACAGGCAATTTGCATATGTCGACAGGAGCACTCAGGAATAGAACACAGAGTTCTGTCCTGGGTTGACTGTGTGAATCTGTCGACAGGTTTATTGCATCTGTCGACAGATACACTCAGAGATGCAAACCTGAGTTCTGTCTTGGAATAACTGTATGAATCTGTCGACAGGTACAGTGCATCTGTCGACAGATACACCTCTTTGATAGTTTTTTGTGATATTTGCTCATCTCTTCAATGCCTCTTCAATCCTCCATCTTTCATGCTTGTGCACCTACATGCAAATACATTGTTAGTGATATACATTGTATGATTTAGCAATGTTTAACTCAATCACTTTCATGGTGTTTTTCATGTTAGTTAGCACATCAATTTTGCATTAAATCAATGTTCAAGGATATTAATGTGATCATCAAAAACATGATATATGGAAAACTCAACAATCTCCCCCTTTTTGATGATGACAAAAACATTCAATTGATGCATGTATTGATGTTCTCCCCCTTTTTGACAACATACAAAAGGTCATGTTATGCACATTTAGAGACAAATAAACATGAACTGAGTTTTCATTGATTGAACATTGAAAGTTCATAGTACATTTGACAAGCATTACATGACTCAATAAAAATCAATAGAAAGGGAAATAACATGAACAAGCAAAAGATGACTAGACAAGTGAGACTAATTCCCAGCTAAGATTCTTAATGACCTCTAATGACCCTGAGACCCTCTATTCATTGTCATGATCAGCAGGAGGAGGGTGACGGGATCCATCTCTCTTGGAGTAGAGGTGGTCAAGCCGGTCATCTAGAGTGTTGAGGCGAGCATCCACTTGATCAAATCTTGAAGTCATCTGAGCAAATCCTGAGATCATTTCTTGATGGATTTGTGCCAAGTAGTCACGAATGGATTGTTCCTCAGGCACAGGTACATCAGCAAACTCTTGAGCTTGATCAGGCATTTGCTCATCCTGAGAGTCTTGATCACTGCCGGCATTAGCGTCATCGGCTTCATTGTCTTCTTCATTGGATGACTCTTCAGCTCCTTGGTGATCCTTTCCTTTGAGAGTCTTTGAGACTACACCGTCTACAATCTTGTAGCCCATTCGGTTGGTGGCAGTGAGATCAAAAGCACTTCGGGATTTTAATGAGATGAGCTCACTTGCAGGGATAGGAATGCCAAGGAAAATGAGAAGAGAGGTGATCGGGCAAGCATATGGCATTGATCTTTTGGTGTTTGAGAAACACCGACGGATGAGGCTTATCATGAGTTCAGGCAGATTGATTTGTTGACACTTGAGGAAGAATATGAACAAGGATTTGTGGACCTCAGTGACTAACTCTCGGCTACCATCCTTTGGGACGATCAAGGTAGTGAAGATGTGATGGATCATCCGGATCAAAGGAGGAAAGGAGTTGGCATTGAGATGAGCAATTTCTTTGGTGGAGTCATAGGGTTGCAACGTGAGAAGTTCATAGTACTCAGAAGCAGAGGGAGTGTAGTTGAAGATTTCAACTCCTGAGTTTGGAATGTCAAGGGCTATCGAGAGGAGATTGGCAGTGAGGCGAAAACGAGTGCCTTTCACCAAAGAGTACAGTTCTCCCTGATCGGAAAGCCCTAGGTTATTGAAGAATTCAGTGACGAAGTTGGAGAGTATTGCAAGTGAGAGTACAAGAAGGATGTCCACCCTTGAGTGTCAAAATAGGGTAGGAGTGAGGGGAACATCGGTGCTAAGGACTCGAAGTACACATACCGGGATTGGACAATTTTCTTGAAGGTGCCGGTGGCTCGGATAAGACGGAGACCTTGAGGAACGTTGAGTTCCGGCAACCGATCCTCGCGATGTTTGCTGCGACGTTCGGAAGGAGCCCTGGAACTTTCTCCGGCGTCCGTCGAAGCGCGACGACGGTGAGCGGGAAGCTTTGATTTGGGTGCCATCTCAGGAACAAGGGTGAGAATGGTGTGTGAAGGGAGAGTGGATGGATCCCAGACGAGGAGCAGCAGGATCGTCAGAGACGGAGCGGATTTGGAGCCCTGAAGGGGGAAAGAGAAGGGGTTTAGAGAAGAGGAGGAGGAAATGAGAGAGGAGGGGTGAGAATGGGTAGTGGGTGGCCTTAGAATGGGTTTAGAAGGTTTTAAAAGAGAGGTCCCACAAAAAGGAGGTGATCCGGCACGAGGGTTTTCTTCAAAAAATGGATCTGGGCCGTCGTCTGTCAACAGATGACAGTCTATCTGTCGACAGATAACCCCTTTTTGGTTAAAAATTGATTTTTGACAATATTTTTCAAAGAGACAAGTGTTCATTTGTTGTTTTAAGGCAAAATAGGTGTATGTGCAAGATAAAAATGCATATCCATTATGATAAAGACATGACACAATTCTAGAATGAGTTTGAATTAAGACCGAGAAGTTCTTTAATTAGATCATGAAGAACACATTTCACAATAGCCAGTGAAAATTAAATAACTCTTTTGATTAAGGCCGTTGAAGAAAAACATGCATCTAAATAGAGATGATAGTCAGATGACATTTGAATTAGATGGCCATTAGAATATCTTACCCAAGAAGCACATTGGACTTGACATAAAAAGTTTTCAGAGGCTTCACTATATTTCTGGTATGATTTTAGAAACTTTAAACAACGAAGATGGAAAAGAGTGGCAATGAGGAGCACTTTCACTTTTTCATGTGAAGGTAGACACTTGTGATGCCAATACCCCCAGTTACTCAATGTGAGTGTCCATCAAGCCATTGTATAGAGATAATGAAACAACCTTTTGACGCGAAGACCGACATTGGTGATGCCCATGTCCCCGGTTACTTAGTCATTTTCATCATTGCTCTACTTCCATCCCATAACGAGAGATAATTTTTGACTGAACTGAAGAAATAGGTAGCTTTTCTCCCTTTTTTTTTATTTTTACTTTTCGTCAAGTACAAGAGGTTTCTTTAGGTAAGTTATAATGTAGAACATTAAATTCGAGAGCTTTCTGATTTTTCAAATCATTTTAGATTCATGTTTAACGACAAGGGAGTTATTCAAAGGAGATGTTTAAAAATCATTTGGTTTGCTCATTGTGTTCAAAATGATCTAAAAAGACCTCAATCAAGTGTTGCATCAAACATCATTTCGACTTGGTTCACGACTTTGACATGAAGTAGATATGAAAGGGTTATATTGCACACAAACAAACTAAGTTTACCTTTAAATCAATCAAAGAACACTTTCTTGAGAAGTATGAAGAAGGAATTGAACAATAAAGAAGAATGTGTGTATCTGTCGATAGAAGGAATCTGTCTGTCGACAGATGCACATAGACTGATGAATTGAAGTTTCAGTCAGAACAAAACTGAGTGTACCTGTCGACAGATGGAATGAGTCTGTCGACAGATATGAACATAGTGGATTTTTCTGGTTTCAGATTGGGTGCACATTGAGTTCAAGGAAGTGAGGATTAAAAATGAAGTGAAGGAAGAGTTTCCTCATGAAAATACTCATCTACCTTTAACTCACTCCCCCATAGTGTGTGCACGTGTTGACACAACATCAAGTCA
Organism: Colocasia esculenta; assembly: GCA_014218235.1. Classification (NCBI taxonomy): domain Eukaryota; kingdom Viridiplantae; phylum Streptophyta; class Magnoliopsida; order Alismatales; family Araceae; genus Colocasia; species Colocasia esculenta. The sequence goes on from CM024754.1 coordinate 143,002,038, forward strand.
ATGATTCACACAAGCATTTGAGACAAGACAAACATGTTCATGAAAGAATGTCATACACAAGCACATGGTCACAGAAAAAGCATTGTTATCAAATTCTCCCCCGTGATCGGTGCGGATTGAACATATTTTATTCACATTGCCATGCTCAATCTTATTAAAGAATTCTTGGAAGATTGTAAGTGTTTCACTTTTATGTGCCAAGAATTTGACCCATGTGAACCTAGAAAAATCATCTACAATGACAAAACCAAAACGTTTGCCATTGAGACTTAGAGTTCTAGTTGGTCCAAAAAGGTCCATGTGCAACAGTTCATATGGTTTAGATGTGCTTACCGGTGCTTTGGATTTGAAAGACTTTGGGTTTGTTTTCCCTGTGCACATGCATCACAAAAACTTTCATTATTATTAAAAGAAATGTCAGGAAGTCCACTTACTAATTTGAGCTTCATGATCTTGTGCAACACGTTGTAGCTCGCATGGCCAAGCCTATGATGCCACAAGGTCAATTCATCCTGTCTATTTGCAACAAGACACAAGTTATCATTTTCTGGATCATCTAAGTCAACTAAGTAAATGTTATTCACTCTTTTTCCAGAAAATTTTACACTTCAAGTTTCTTTATCAACAATTTGACATGAATTTGATTCAAAGATGACGTTGTGACCTCTATCACATAATTGACTTATGCTAAGCAAATTGTGATTAAGGCCATCAACCAACAGTACATTTTCAATTGAATTGGAGGAACACTTACCAACATTACCTGTGCCAATTATTTGGCCTTTGTTGTTACCTCCAAAAATGACTTGTCCTCCATCTTTCTCCACTAGGAAACAAAATTTGTCTTTGTCGCCCGTCATATGCCTCGAACATCCGCTATCCAAGTACCATTTATTTTGATGTTGGCTGCTAGGCATTCCTGCATAAGTGGATCAGACAAGAGGTTTTGGTACCCAAATTACTGTGGGTCCCAAAATTTCATTCATGCAACAAAGTAGATGTTTAGGAATCCAAACCTGTTTGAATTTTTGTTTCTTTGGATTATTCCAGCATTGTTTTTCATCATGACCAATCTTTTTACACAATTGCATGAAGGAATTTTATTTTCAATTTTTTGTTGCTCGATAGACTGTTTATTGGTTGAAATTGTTCTTGTCTGTCGACAAGCACCATTCCATCTGTCGACAGGTGGCCTTTTCTTTTGTTTGATGGGAACATTTTGTTTGGGTTGCATTGCTTTGGTGCTTTGTGGGAACATGCTTGCTTGTGCTTGGGCTAGGATCAACGAAGGAAGTAATCAATGACTCTCCTTTTTTCTTTTGTTTGACAGGTTGATATCCTAACCCATGCTTGGTTACATGAACTTTAGCACCTAAAACAGCGTCTAGATTTTGCTTCCCTTTTACAAATTTCATTAAGTCCTCAGATTTCTCTTTCAATTCCTTTTCAGTTTGTTCCAACTTTTTCTTTATTTCTAGATGTTCTTCTTGAAGGAATTCAAGAGAATGACTTAGACAGTCTTTTTCTTTTTGTGTTTCTTGCAATCTCATTTTTAGGCAATCCATCTCTTCATTATGAGTCTTTTCATCAACTTTCATCATTTCTATTTCTTTTGTCAGGAATGCAATTCGTTCATCATTGTTCTTATCATGCATAAGGGAGTTGCATTTCTTTTTTAATGCTTTATTTTCAGATTTATATTCACAAAATTTTTCAAATAAAGTAGTGTATGCTTCCTCCCATTCACTTGTAGTGAAATAATCAAATGAGAAATTTACCTCGGTGGAGTCATCACTCCTAGCCATCAAGCATTTCACTTCTTCATCATCGGATGTTTCTTGTGCATCTTCATCTTCATCTTCATCACTCCAGGTGGCCAACATTGCTTTGGCTTTCTTGGAGGTGAATTTTTCCTTCTTCAGCTTCTTCTTGAGTTCCGGGCATTCTCCTCTCATGTGCCCCTGTTTCTTGCATTCATAACAAACAATATCAGATTTTTTGTTGGACTCATATTTCTGTGAAAAAATTTTTCTTGAAGGGTTTGGAGTTACCTGAGTCTCTCATTTTGAACTTCAGAAATTTCTTGAATTGTCTAGTGAGCATTGCCATTTCACCATCATCACTCTCACTAGATGTTTCTTGCTCATCACTATCTTGTTGAATGGATTTCTTGGAACTTGTTGATGTTTTATTGGATGCTTTTGGAGCAATTGACTTCCTAGGATTTTCTTCTAATTCTTTTCTTTTGATGTTGATTTCATATGTCATTAAGGAGCCAATTAGTTCATCCAATTTCATTTTAGAAAGGTCTTTGGAATCCTCAATGACAGTGGCCTTAGTATTCCAAGATGAAGTAAGAGATCGAAGTATCTTTCTTACTAAGTCACTTTCAGAGTATTCCTTCTTAAGACCTTTTAGCCCGTTAACTATTAGCATGAATCTTGCAAACATGTCTGATATGGTTTCATCAGTTTTCATCTTGAACATTTCATATTCAGACACTAACATGCTAACTTTAGTTTCCCTTACCTCGGACGTACCTTCGTAAATGAGTTCAAGTTTGTCCCACATCTCTTTTGCTGTTGAGCATGTGGAGACTCTTGAAAATTCCTTTGGATGCACCGCACATTGCATCATGTTTAGTGCGCTCCAGTTGAGAGTTCCTTTAGCTATTTGGTCTTTCGTCCAGGTGTCTTCGTCCTCGGGCAACACATATGGTCCCTTGCTGACTATCTTCCACAGCTCGTAATTTTGAGCTCTCAAAAATACCTGCATGCGATTTTTCCAATAAGAGTAGTCAGTGCCATCAAAATAGGGTGGCATGGTTACTGAATGTCCCTCGGCCATATACGCTTTGCTAGAATCCATAAGATCGAAAATCTCCTGATCGCTAGATCAATTTACGAAAAGCTGTAAATCGGAGAAACCTCGCTCTGATACCAATTGAAGGGTTACGCGGAATAACACGATATGGTAATCTAGAAGGGGGGGGGGGTTGAATAGATTACGGAAAATTCTAATTTACTGATGGCTTCTTTTCGGTGCAGCAGCAATCTTAATGAAATTTGATTAGAATTTGATTGAGATTAAGAAAGCTTGAGTTGATATATTGAGAACAGGGAATCAAACGTGCGTATGAACACCGTGCCTACAAATCATCTATCGCAAAACACGATCAAACCACATAACACGATGATTTAAGGTGGTTCGGAGTACACAACTCGTGTATCCTACATCCACCGTCCACACACACACGCAGAAACGACTGCTTATGAGCGAGTTCAACACAACAACTCAACCACACACACGTTGTCTGATGAAACACGATCAGAACAACCACAAATTCGTGAATCAAGCACAGGGATGCTCGAAACACAACCACACACACACATGATGGAATGGAAATTATGAAGTGGAGAAGAATTAGGAATTGAGGAACAAATCCAGTTGGAATTCTTCTCGTGGATCGTCCAAAGGCTCTTCAAACTTCGATTGGATGTAGATTGATCGATGTAGAAGGTTGAATTGACGACCATCCGGCTTCAACCTCGCATGGATGGCGATTCCACAACGATCTGGGCAGAAAGTTGAAGCAGAGCAGCAATTTGGGGCTTTTCCTCTTGGTCCCTTGGAGGCTCTTGGATGGGAGGCTGCTCTCTGCGAATTTGGCTCCAAAAGGATGCTTATATAGTGTTAGGTAAAGGTGGGGGTCGTGGAGGAAGGAAACACCCAAGTGGGGCCAGATTTGGAAACTCAAAATCTCATGTTTTCGTCGTCTGTCGACAGGTGCACTTGAATCTGTCGACAGGCAGACTCAGGATGAGAACTTGGTTTCAGAACATCTGGATTTCTGAGTGTATCTGTCGACATGCAATTTGCATCTGTCGACAGGTGCACTCAAGAATAGAACACAGAGTTCTGTCCTAGGTTGACTGTGTGAATCTGTCGACAGGTTTATTGCATCTGTCGACAGATACACTCAGAGATGCAAACCTGAGTTCTGTCTTGGAATAACTGTATGAATCTGTCGACAGGTACAGTGCATCTGTCGACAGATACACCTCTTTGACAGTTTTTTGTGATATTTGCTCATCTCTTCAATGCCTCTTCAATGCCCCATCTTTCATGCTTGTGCACCTACATGCAAATACATTGTTAGTGATATACATTGTATGATTTAGCAATGTTTAACTCAATCACTTTCATGGTGTTTTTCATGTTAGTTAGCACATCAATTTTGCATTAAATCAATGTTTAAGGATATTAATGTGATCATCAAAAACATGATATATGGAAAACCCAACAATCTCCCCTTTTTGATGATGATAAAAACATTCAATTGATGCATATATTGATGTTCTCCCCCTTTTTGACAACACACAAAAGGTCAAGTCGTGCACATTTGGAGACAAATAAACATGAACTGAGTTTTCATTGATTGATCATTGAAAGTTCATAGTACATTTGACAAGCATTACATGACTAAATAAAAATCAAAAGAAAGGGAAATAACATGAACAAGCAAAAGATGACTAGACAAGTGAGACTAATTCCCAGCTAAGATTCTTAATGACCTCTAATGACCCTGAGACCCTCTATTCATTGTCATGATCAGCAGGAGGAGGGTGACGGGATCCATCTCTCTTGGAGTAGAGGTGGTCAAGCCGGTCATCTAGACTGTTGAGGCGAGCATCCACTTGATCAAATCATGAAGTCATCTGAGCAAATCCTGAGATCATTTCTTGATGGATTTGTGCCAAGTAGTCACGAATGGATTGTTCCTCAGGAACAGGTACATCAGCAAACTCTTGAGCTTGATCAGGCATTTGCTCATCCTGAGAGTCTTGATCACTGCCGGCATTAGCGTCATCAGCTTCATTGTCTTCTTCATTAGATGACTCTTCAGCTCCTTGGTGATCCTTCCTTTGAGAGTCCTTGAGACTACACCGTCTACAATCTTGTAGCCCATTCGGTTGGTGGCAGTTAGATCAAAAGCACTTCGGGATTTTAATGAGATGAGCTCACTTGCAGGGATAGGAATGCCAAGGAAAATGAGAAGAGAGGTGATCGGGCAAGCATATGGCATTGATCTTTTGGTGTTTGAGAAACACCGACGGATGAGGCTTATCATGAGTTCAGGCAGATTGATTTGTTGACACTTGAGGAAGAATATGAACAAGGATTTGTGGACCTCACTGACTAACTCTCGGCTGCCATCCTTTGGGACGATCAAGGTAGTGAAGATGTGGTGTATCATCCGGATCAAAGGAGGAAAGGAGTTGGCATTGAGATGAGCAATTTCTTTGGTGGAGTCATAGGGTTGCAACGTGAGAAGTTCATAGTACTCAGAAGCAGAGGGAGTGTAGTTGAAGATTTCAACTCCTGAGTTTGGAATGTCAAGGGCTGTCGAGAGGAGATTGGCAGTGAGGCGAAGACGAGTGCCTTTCACCAAAGAGTAGAGTTCTCCCTGATCCAAAAGCCCTAGGTTATTGAAGAATTCAGTGACGGAAGTTGGAGAGTATTGCAAGTGAGAGTACAAGAAGGATGTCCACCCTTGAGTGTCAAAATGGGGTAGGAGTGAGGGGAACATCGGTGCTAAGGACTCGAAGTCCACATACCGAGATTGGACAATTTTCTTGAAGGTGCCGTGGCTCGGATAAGACGGAGACCTTGAGGAACGATGAGTTCCGGCAACCGATCCTCACAATGTTTGCTGCGACGTTCGGAAGGAGCCCTGGAACTTTCTCCGGCATCCGTCGGAGCGCGACGACGGCGAGCGGGAAGCTTTGATTTGGGTGCCATCTCAGGAAGAAGGGTGAGAATGGTGTGTGAAGGGAGAGTGGAGGGATCCCAGACGAGGAGCAGCAGGATCGTCGGAGACGGAGAGGATTTGGAGCCCTGAAGGGGGAAAGAGAAGGGGTTTAGAGAAGAGGAGGAGGAAATGAGAGAGGAGGGGTGAGAATGGGTAGTGGGTGGCCATAGAATGGGTTTAGAAGGTTTTAAAAGAGAGGCCCCACAAAAAGGAGGTGATCCGGCGCGAGGGTTTTCTTCAAAAATGGATTTGGGCCGTCGTTTGTCGACAGATGACAGTCTATCTGTCGACAGATAACCCCTTTTTGGTTAAAAATTGATTTTTGACAATATTTTTCAAAGAGACAAGTGTTCATTTGTTGTTTTAAGGCAAAACAGGTGTATGTGCAAGATAAAAATGCATATCCATTATGATAAAGACATGACACAATTCTAGAATGAGTTTGAATTAAGACCGAGAAGTTCTTTAATTAGATCATGAAGAACACATTTCACAATAGCTAGTGAAAATTAAATAACTCTTTTGATTAAGGCCGTTGAAGAAAAACATGCATCTAAATAGAGATGATAGTCAGATGACATTTGAATTAGATGGCCATTAGAATATCTTACCCAAGAAGCACATTGGACTTGACATAAAAAGTTTTCAGAGGCTTCACTCTATTTCTGGTATGATTTTAGAAACTTTAAACAACGAAGATGGAAAAGAGTGGCAATGAGGAGCACTTTCACTTTTTCATGTGAAGGTAGACACTTGTGATGCCAATACCCCCACTTACTCAATGTGAGTGTCCATCAAGCCATTGTATAGAGATAATGAAACAACATTTTGACGCGAAGACCGACATTGGTGATGCCCATGTCCCCGGTTACTTAGTCATTTTCATCATTGCTCTACTTCCATCCCATAACGAGAGATAAATTTTTGACTGAACCGAAGAAATAGGTAGCTTTTCTACCTTTTTTTTTATTTTTACTTTTCGTCAAGTACAAGAGGTTTCTTTAGGTAAGTTATAATGTAGAACATTAAATTCGAGAGCTTTCTGATTTTTCAAATCATTTTAGATTCATGTTTAACGACAAGGGAGTTATTTAAGGAGATGTTTAAAAATCATTTGGTTTGCTCATTGTGTTCAAAATGATCTAAAAAGACCTCAATCAAGTGTTGCATCAAACATCATTTCGACTTGGTTCACGACTTTGACATGAAGTAGATATGAAAGGGTTATATTGCACACAAACAAACTAATGTTTACCTTTAAATCAATCAAAGAACACATTCTTGAGAAGTATGAAGAAGGAATTGAACAATAAAGAAGAATGTGTGTATCTGTCGATAGAAGGAATCTGTCTGTCGACAGATGCACACAGACTGATGAATTGAAGTTTCAGTCAGAACAAAACTGAGTGTACCTGTCGACAGATGGAATGAGTCTGTCGACAGATATGAATAGAGTGGATTTTTCTGGTTTCAGATTGGGTGCACATTGAGTTCAAGGAAGTGAGGATTAAAAAATGAAGTGAAGGAAGAGTTTCCTCATGAAAATACTCATCTACCTTAACTCACTCCCCCATAGTGTGTGCACGTGTTGACACAACATCAAGTCAATGATTCACACAAGCATTGAGACAAGACAAACATGTTCATGAAAGAATGTCCTACACAAGCACATGGTCATAGAAAAAGCATTGTTATCAAATTCTCCCCCGTGATCGGTGCGGATTGAACATATTTTATTCACATTGCCATGCTCAATCTTATTAAAGAATTCTTGGAAGATTGTAAGTGTTTCACTTTTGTGTGCCAAGAATTTGACCCATGTGAACCTAGAAAAATCAACTACAATGACAAAACCAAAACATTTGCCATTGAGACTTAGAGTTCTAGTTGGTCCAAAAAGGTCCATGTGCAACAGTTCATTTGGTTTAGATGTGCTTACCGGTGCTTTGGATTTGAAAGACTTTCGGGTTTGTTTTCCCTGTGCACATGCATCACAAAAACTTTCATTGTTATTCAAAGAAATGTCAGGAAGTCCACTTACTAATTTGAGCTTCATGATCTTGTGCAACACGTTGTAGCTCGCATGGCCAAGCCTACGATGCCACAAGGTCAATTCATCATGTCTATTTGCAACAAGACACAAGTTATCATTTTCTGGATCATCTAAGTCAACTAAGTAAATGTTATTCACTCTTTTTCCAGAAAATTTTACACTTCATGTTTCTTTATCAACAATTTGACATGAATTTGATTTAAAGATGACGTTGTGACCTCTATCACATAATTGACTTATGCTAAGCAAATTGTGATTAAGGCCATCAACCAACAGTATATTTTCAATTGAATTGGAGGAACACTTACCAACATTACCTGTGCCAATTATTTGGCCTTTGTTGTTACCTCCAAAAATGACTTGTCCTCCATCTTTCTCCACTAGGAAACAGAATTTGTCTTTGTCGCCCGTCATATGCCTCGAACAGCCGCTATCCAAGTACCATTTATTTTGATGTTGGGCTGCTAGGCATTCCTGCATAAGTGGATCAGACAAGAGGTTTTGGTACCCAAATTACTTTGGGTCCCAAAATTTCATTTATGCAACAAAGTAGATGTTTAGGAATCCAAACCTGTTTGAATTTTTGTTTCTTTGGATTATTCCAGCATTGTTTTTCATTATGACCAATCTTTTTACACACATTGCATGAAGGAATTTTCTTTTCAATTTTTTGTTGCTCGATAGACTGTTTATTGGTTGAAATTGTTCTTGTCTGTCGACAGGCACCATTCCATCTGTCGACAGGTGGCCTTTTCTTTTGTTTGATGGGAACATTTTGTTTGGGTTGCATTGCTTTGGTCTGAGGTTGACTTGTTTTATGCTTTGTGGGAACATGCTTGCTTGTGCTTGGGCTAGGATCAACGAAGGAAGTAATCAATGACTCTCCTATTTTCTTTTGTTTGACAGGTTGATATCCTAACCCATGCTTGGTTACATGAACTTTAGCACCTAAAACCGCGTCTAGATTTTGCTTCCCTTTTACAAATTTCATCAAGTCCTCAGATTTCTCTTTCAATTCCTTTTCAGTTTGTTTCAACTTTTTCTTTGTTTCTAGATGTTCTTCTTGAAAGAATTCAAGAGAATGGCTTAAACAGTCTTTTTCTTATTGTGTTTTCTGCAATCTCATTTTTAAGCAATCCATCTCTCCATTATGAGTCTTTTCATCAACTTTCATCATTTCTATTTCTTTTGTCAGGAATGCAATTCGTTCATCATTGTTCTTATCATGCACAAGGGAGTTGCATTTCTTTTTTAATGCTTTATTTCCAGATTTATATTCACAAAATTTTTCTAATAAAGTAGTGTATGCTTCCTCCCATTCACTTGTAGTGAAATCATCAAATGAGAAATTTACCTCGGTGGAGTCATCACTCCTAGCCATCAAGCATTTCACTTCTTCATCATCGGATGTTTCTTGTGCATCTTCATCTTCATCTTCATCACTCCAGGTGGCCAACATTGCTTTGGCTTTCTTGGAGGTGAATTTTTCCTTCTTTAGCTTCTTCTTGAGTTCCGGGCATTCTCCTCTCATGTTCCCCTGTTTCTTGCATTCATAACAAGCAATATCAGATTTTTTGTTGGACTCATATTTCTGTGAAAAATTTTTCTTCAAGGGTTTGGAGTTACCTGAGTCTCTCCTTTTGAACTTCAGAAATTTCTTGATTGTCTAGTGAGCATTGCCATTTCACCATCAACACTCTGACTAGATGTTTCTTGCTCATCACTATATTGTTGAATGGATTTCTTGGAACTTGTTGATGTTTTATTGGATGCATTTGGAGCAATTGACTTCCTAGGATTTTCTTCTAATTCTTTTCTTTTGACGTTGATTTCATATGTCATTAAGGAGCCAATTAGTTCATCCAATTTCATTTTAGAAAGGTCTTTGGAATCCTCAATGACAGTGGCCTTAGTATTCCAAGATGAAGTAAGAGATCGAAGTATCTTTCTTACTAAGTCACTTTCAGAGTATTCCTTCTTAAGACCTTTTAGCCCGTTAACTATTAGCATGAATCTTGCAAACATGTCTGATATGGTTTCATCAGTTTTCATCTTGAACATTTCATATTCAGACAATAACATGCTAACTTTAGTTTCCCTTACCTCGGACGTACCTTCGTAAATGAGTTCAAGTTTGTCCCACATCTCTTTTGCTGTTGAGCATGTGGAGACTCTTGAAAATTCCTTTGGATGCACCGCACATTGCATCATGTTTAGTGCGCTCCAGTTGAGAGTTCCTTTAGCTATTTGGTCGTTCGTCCAGGTGTCTTCGTCCTCGGGCAACACATATGGTCCCTTGCTGACTATCTTCCACAGCTCGTAATTTTGAGCTCTCAAAAATACCTACATGCGATTTTTCCAATAAGAGTAGTCAGTGCCATCAAAATAGGGTGGCCTGGTTACTGAATGTCCCTCGGCCATATACCCTTTGCTAGAATCCATAAGATCGAAAATCTCTTGATCGCTAGATCAATTTACGAAAAGCTGTAAATCGGAGAAACCTCGCTCTGATACCAATTGAAGGGTTACGCGGAATAACACGATATAGTAATCTAGAAGGGGGGGGGGGTTGAATAGATTACGGCAAATTCTAATTTACTGATGGCTTCTTTTTGGTGCAACAGCAATCTTAATGAAATTTGATTAGAATTTGATTGAGATTAAGAAAGCTTGAGTTGATATATTGAGAACAGGGAATCAAACGTGCGTATGAACACCGTGCCTACCAATCATCTATCGCAAAACGCAAACAAACCACAGAGCACGATGATTTAAGGTGGTTCGGAGTACACAACTCGTGTATCCTACATCCACCGTCCGCACACACACGCAGAAACGACTGCTTATGAGCGAGTTCAACACAACAACTCAACCACACACACGTTGTCTGATGAAACACGATCAGAACAACCACAAATTCGTGAATCAAGCACAAGGGATGCTTGAAACACAACCACACACACACACGATGGAATGGAAATTATGAAATGGAGAAGAATTAGGAATTGAGGAACAAATCCAGTTGGAATTCTTCTCGTGGATCGTCCAAACGCTCTTCAAACTTCGATTGGATGTAGATTGATCGATGTAGAAGGTTGAATTGACGACCATCCGGCTTCAACTTCGCATGGATGGCGATTCCACAACGATCTGGGCAGAAAGTTGAAGCAGAGCAGCAATTTGGGGCTTTTCCTCTTGGTCCCTTGGAGGCTCTTGGATGGGAGGCTGCTCTCTGTGAATTTGGCTCCAAAAGGATGCTTATATAGTGTTAGGTAAAGGTGGGGGTCGTGGAGGAAGGAAACACCCAAGTGGGGCCGGATTTGGAAACTCAGAATCTCATGTTTCCGTCGTCTGTCGACAGGTGCACTTGTATCTGTCGACAGGCAGACTCAGGCTGAGAACATGGTTTCAAAACATCTGGATTTCTGAGTGTATCTGTCGACAGGCAATTTGCATCTGTCGACAGGTGCACTCAGGAATAGAACACAGAGTTCTGTCCTGGGTTGACTGTGTGAATCTGTCGACAGGTTTATTGCATCTGTCGACAGATACACTCAGAGATGCAAACCTGAGTTCTGTCTTGGAATAACTGTATGAATCTGTCGACAGGTACAGTGCATCTGTCAACAGATACACCTCTTTGACAGTTTTTTGTGATATTTGCTCATCTCTTCAATGCCTCTTCAATGCTCCATCTTTCATGCTTGTGCACCTACATGCAATACATTGTTAGTGATATACATTGTATGATTTAGCAATGTTTAACTCAATCACTTTCATGGTGTTTTTCATGTTAGTTAGCACATCAATTTTGCATTAAATCAATGTTCAAGGATATTAATGTGATCATCAAAAACATGATATATGGAAAACCCAACAGAAGATTCTCTCAATCTTTCCATATTGATCTCATTAGCCATGACTGACACAATGAGTTTCTCTAGCGACATTCTCTTCAACTCATTTGCCTCTTCTATTACTGTCACTTTTGGAGTCCACGAGGCTGGTAGGGATCTTAATATCTTTCTGACCATATCTCCCATTTCATAGCTTTTTCCTATACCAACCAACCCGTTTGTGATATCTGTGAATCTGCTGAACATCTGAGTTATTGACTCTCCTGGCTGCATCTGAAATCTCTCATACAGTTTCACCAGAATGTCTATTCTGGTCTCTTTTACTTTATATGTACCTTCATACGTAATTCTAAGCTTCTCCCACATTTCCATTGTTGATTTGCAGGCTAAAACTCTATTAAACTCCTTCTTTCTAAGTGGACAGCATAGTATGCTTTTGCTTTGTAGTTGAGAGAAATCTTCTTTCTGTCATCTTCTGTCCAATGTCCTATGTTGTTTAGAACAACTAGATCGCCTACTTCTATTATAGACCATATTTCAAAATCGAATCCTTGTAGGAACTATTCCATCCTTGTTTTCCAATATGTGTAATCTTCACAATCGAACAGTGGTGGCCTGTTTACTGACTGACCATCGAAGTGACTTTGGGCTGCCATTTGATCTTTTCTCTTCAGATCGTTGGATCTTCTTCTTTGTCAAAGAGACTAGCTCTGATACCACTTGTTGCCCAGCTAGCAAGCCCAGAGGGGGGGTGAATGGGATTCTTAAAATTTTGATCACTTTAAAACCTGTCCAGAAAAACAATCACACAACACACTTCGATGACTGTTAGTGTTAGTAAAAAGAGGATAGCAAACACAAGACAATCAAAAACACGACACATGAAATTTATCCTGGTTCGTACCTTCTCTCCACAGGAGTCCTACGTCCAGTCCCTAAGCAACACCTCAGGATTTCACTACCCAGGGTACAGTCCCCTGCAAGGACACTTACACACCCAGCCGCAACTGGTATTCTCTTCACAACCCGAAGAGGAATTACAACACCCTGGATCCCACCAGGTCTTCCTTCTACGCGAAGGGAAACAAACACCCTGGAACCCACCAGGTCTTCCTTCAACACGAAGGGAAAGAACACAGGAATGTATTCAAGGGATGATACACCCTTAGATCAAGCTTAAGGACCAACGCTCGATCTGAAGCAACGACTGAGAGGGAGGGTTCTACGATGAGGAACACTCTCAGTTTACAGAAGCTCTCAAGACTAACACAATGAATGCAGAGAGCTAAGAGCTAGACACGCAACGGAGTGAGGCTTTTTGCTTTTTCAAATGCTCGCTGGAAGCTTGTAAAGGATTGTCGTAAGTGTTGTGTGTTTCTGGAGCTTCAGTCTTCTATATATGACTTCCATTTGAAATTTGAATGTTGAAGTGTCCATTATCTCTAAGCTTTTGTTTACGTTAGACTGCATGTCACTGTAGAGCTTCTTGTTCAATAGTCTTTAGCTTTCCATGAACGCAACAAGAGAGAGGATCTTCATTGATGTCTGTTATCTTCCATATTGTCCAACGTTGTATTGAGGTGCGTCGTCAGAGACTTGCACACATTAAATGCTAAAATAATAGACAGCTATGTTGTCTCTTGTTGTCAGTCAACGTTAGAATGATTTTATATCAAAATAGAAGTTCCATTCTATTCTTCTGAACGGATGTTTATAGTATAAGCATGGAAATAGAAGTTATCATTTACATGCAGTGCAGTGATATGATCAGTCATAATAAATGCATGGATGTGCAAGAAAAGGGAGGGAAGACATTCACTTTTCAAACTATCTGAGAATAGGTTTGAATATCAAGTCGATATAGACAATGAAATTGATATTAGCATAGCTTATGAAACTGATGTGTGGATGACTCGTTGTTCATGTGAATCGTTATATATTCATAAACAATTTGATCTAAACACAAATCGTTATGCATTAGTAACTGAATCATTATGAAACTATCAGCAAATTGTTATGAGCAAATCGTTGTTTCACTTATTGAGACGCTGTGAAACCAAAATCATTGTTCTCACTTATCAAATCGATGCGACAACCAAATTATTATGAACCAAGTTGTTGTGATCTCTTAGTGAATCGTTATGAGAGGCAAATCGTTGCGATCTCTTAGCGAATCATTATGAGAGGCAAATCATTGCGATCTCTTAGCGAATCGTTATGAGATAGACATCAATAGAATAGCGATGACTTATGAAATCGTTATAGAACCAAAATCGATGTGAATGAGGAAATCGTTATGATTCTAAGGAAATTGTTATAACAACTAAAGAGTTGATGTGTACTTAGAAAATTACATGCTTTGAACTGTAAATGCTGGTATGAAGAATACTTACCAGTTTAGCTTGTTTTTATTTTTTACATTTCCTATGCTCAAATCTTATAGAAGATATGTTAGAAATGCACATTGTCTTAGTTTTGTTAATCACCAAAATAGATATTTAATTCATTTAAATTACATGGGGAAAATCTGATCATCACATCCCCCAGCCCCCAGCCATGTACACCAGCCTTAGGAGAGTGGAAGAGCCAACACCGCATGCCCTACTACCACATCATCAGTCTCGTCATAGGTAGCACCTGTGGATCCTCCTCATGATGAGCATTGTTGCCATCCCTATACAGGGTAAGATGGGGAGAGGAAGAGAGCCTCAGCTAGAAACTATGGGTGCATGTTGTGCAGACATCAAGCCATGTCCTAGTGTGTCAGGGATAGGATGAGGGGTAGGAGTGGAATGCCATACGTTATGCAAAGGGTGGCCATGAGGTTGCATTAGGAGGATGAGGACGGAACATTTGCTGATTATGGGGTCATCCCTGAACAATTAGCTCGAGGAATCAAGATCTCGAAGGGTGGGGCGACCTTTCATGGGGGATAGACCTAATGCAATCTTGTCTAATTCTTGTGAGCTGGTGGACTGGATGAATGGACCATAACAAGCCAACCCAGCTTTCCCTCTGGACATATATAAATTTTCCTTTTTAAAAATATGTCTTACCATTTCAATACAGTATAACTAAATGTGTAGTCTCTGTCATATGAATATAGTTCGAGCCACAAAGGAGATGCTCATGTGATATGAAAAGGAAGAACGAACTATAAACCGACATCGTTCATATAGGTACATGGCAAATGGGGATGTCCTCATTTAGATAGAGAGCCATGAAAGCACATTGTCGCTCTAACACGTAGTGGATCTTGTGGATGTTCGAAGTGTTCCATGCTGCTCATGGAGTTTTCTTCTCTGGCTTACTAGAGGACCAATCACATGATGAGGCCCCTCCCCGAGGGGATCTGTTGCTGCCCCTGCGACTATTTCTCAGATTGGGCGGAGCCTCCTTAGAGTATCCCATTTCAAAAATTTTCCTCTTAAAAAATATGTCTAACCATTTCAATATAGTACAACTAAATGTGTAGTATATGCCACATGAATATAGTTTGAGTTACCAAGGGAGATATTGGTGTTACATAAAAAGGAAGATCGAACTAATAACTGATATTGATCATAGATGTATGTAAGAAATGGAGATCTCCCTATCTTGACAGTGAGTCCCTAGAAACACATTGTGCATCTGATTCACACTGGAGTTTTGTAGAGGTTCAAAGTGTTCGACACTGCTCGTAGAGCTTTCTTCTCCAACACGTCAAAGGACCAATCACTAGAGGAGCCTCCTCCCCTAACAGATCTATTGCCAACCCTATGGTAGTTGCTCGGATGGTGGGAGACTCCTCACCCCATCCTCCACCACACCACACCCCCACTCCCTCCCTCCCTTCATTCATTAGCATCTACCACAGAACTACTTTCTCCCTCCATATATCCCCCCACCTCCTCTTCCCCCAGATGATCGCCTACGTCCTCCCCCTTCCACAGGCTCCTCCTATGGCATCCCTCTTTTGAGTTCCCTATAGCTCGCTCCTCCCCTTCCCCCTACCCTCTCCACTTCCCATCCCCCGCTCTCACGATCTACGCCTCCCTCCCTTCTTCACTTTAATTGCCCTCCCCAATTCCATCTCACCTCCTCCTCCTCCACCCCCCCTCCTTCTTTCCCCTTATATGCACTTACACCATCCTTTTGACTCACTCTATCACCCCTCTCTACCTCTTCCTCTATCTTGTTGATGTCCCACCACCTTCGTGAGTTGCTCCTTTTTAAATCCTTTCTCTTCTCTTGTAGTTGTTTTCTTTCTATCTAGTGTTGCTTGTTTATAATTTGGGATCTTTTTTGTTCTGGGTAGAACTTCTTCTTCCCCTTTTGTTTTGTGACCCCTTTGGCATCCATCTGACATCATCTGCTAATTTTTTCCTCTTCTTCTTGTATTTGTTCCTTTTGCCTTTTCTGATCTCCTTTTAGGATTTTTCTTCTATGTTGTTGGTGATCCATCGAATATTTGTGGTGCAGATCTAAGTTCTAAAGTCTCTAATGTCACGCCCTAATGCAGAATATTGAGATGTGAGGCAGTTAATATAATGTAAGTATAGAGCGATATAAACATCAAACCACTAATAAGATTTAAATAACATAAAACCATCTATATTTCCTTATTCCTTCCACCATGTCTATTACATTCACTAGTTCAGATCCTTAACTATTGGCCCAAAGAACTTCATCATACTTAAATGAAACAACTAAGTATACTAAACTCTAACAGAACTGGACATCACTGGTCACTCTTGATTCTACTCATCCCCTCCTTTTGAGTGTGGTCCTTGTCATCATTATATTCACCTGAAGACATATCACAATTACGTAGGGTGGGCGATAATGCTCTGTAGGACTTAATATCTCGTAGAACAAGCATGCTTTAAGTGATTATATGTATTAAAAAGTAGAGAGACTAATGATGGAGAAAGTCAGGTATTGTCAAGAGATACTAGCATAGCAGCATGGTACAGATAGTAGGTGTTCAAGTATAGCACAAGAAAAAGTTAACCATAGCACAAATAGCACAACATAGTTCACAATAGCATATAGCACAATGAGTCATGCATGGTATAACACTTTGATTGTCAATAGATAGTCGAGATAACTAGCACTTGAGCATAATGCCAAAACACTCTGGTCAGTAAACTCTCGCGAGCACTAGCACTTTTGGGCACACCTCCTAGGACAAGATCAGGCCCCTTATAATATTTTAATGCATTAGTCATGTTTATTATCTTTAGACAATTAGTCAATAGCCAATAGAGTACCAAGGACAGATGAGATTAAAGAGAAATAGATGAGAGCATAAGAGAACTTTAATAGATGAGACTATAGAGAGAATACTGGTTATACATGTAAAAGTATGAGTAAAACAAAGGATGGTATCTATTGCACAGCACAGGCGGTACTAACGGAAAGTTTGGATTCCTTTTCATCTTATTGGTGTGTCCATGTGAAGATGAATAAAATACAGTGGAATAAGATCATGCATATCTTCGATGGATAGAGAAACTAACATACTTTAACCTTGATGTTACTTGATATTGTTACAGTCTTTATAGGAACTTAACGGCAGACTCAACATGGTATAATAGTAGGACATTTCAGAAATCTGGGTTTTAGGGGTAAAGGACAACACTTAGGTCTCACTATAAATAGCATAAAAAGTTTACGGAACCAGTTTAAAACAAAGCTAACACGATTCATAGCAAGATATACTCAAAGGAATCAAGGATTTAACAAGAACTCATGGAGAACAAGAGTAAACAAGAGGTCATTGGTACATGAAATAATGGAACTTTGAACATGAAAATCTCACAACTTCATGGATGAAATCTAGGACAAACATGGGCTTTGGCTACTGGTTTCCTGGACTATCTATGAACGAGATTATATAGGTTTGTGCTTAAAAGATTACCTACCTTTGGACGTTCTTAAGAAAAGTCTTATGCACACGAAGCAGGATAGGGTCTGGGGAAGAAAGCTCTGGTTAGGCGATCTCCTCCTTCTCTGGTGCTCTAGGTATTCTTCCGCAAGTCCTCTAGCAAGTTGGTAACTTGCCCCCAAGGGCTTATGATGAGTATTTATAGATTTAGGTTGTCAGGAGTCCTATTTTAACTGGAAAGTGGAGTTGCAGTTTTAGCTTCATCTCTTTCATACCTAAAGGATTCTGTCCCATTGAGTGGGAAACATTTAAAAACTCTCTCAGTGGGCACGAATTTGGATTAATATGGAAGTCTAATGTTGGTTAAATCTCCCGGTTTATAGTTTCCTAACTCTTGGTAGGAGTCCTATTATGTTCCAGAACATCAATAGGATTCGTTCCATAACAGGTCTTCCTATTTGGTTTAGTTCTGGGGATCAGGTTCGGAATCCACTATTAGATTCAGTCACATTTCTATGGTCCGTACTTTTCCTTTTTATTATCAGTTATGTAATTACATGTGTTTTATAGTCTGGAAGATAACCAGTAACTTCATCATATACGAAGTCATACACAATTTAGTCATGGATAGTCGAAGCTAACTTTGTCATATATGAAGTCCAGTTCGTCATATTCGACGTCCAACTTCGTCATATACGAAGTCCACATCATTTTGTTCTTGATCAGTCGAAGCTTAACTTTGTCATATATGAAGCTAACTTCATCATATCCAAAGTCTACTTCATCATATGAGAAGTCTACTTTGTCATATACAAAGTCTACTTCATTTTGGTCATGAACAGTCGAAGCTTAACTTCGTCATATACGAAGCTAACTTCATCATATCCGAAGTCCACTTCGTCAGATATGAAGACTACTTCGTTTTTGTCTTGAACAGTCGAAGCTTAACTTCCTCATATACGATGCTAACTTCATCACATCCAAAATCTACTTCATCATATATGAAGTCTACTTCATTTTGGTTGTGATCAGTCGAAGCTGAACTTCGTCATATACGAAGCTAACTTCGTCATATCCGAAGTCCAACTTTGGCTAACAATGTTATATTTTGGCCAGTCGATTTGATATATTGATTGTCTTAAACATCGATTGTTATTCAACATCAATTGTCTTTAAACATCGATTTCTGTTCAACATCGATTTTTCCTTTTAAACATCGATTACTACTAACACTACAAGAAAAAAAATTGTTTAGCGACGAACCATTTTTGTCGCTATTCCATCAGAATTCTGTCGCTAGAGAGCCTAGCGACGGAATAGCGATGGGATAGGGAAGGAACTAGTCTGCAGCTATATATTGGATGCTAACTAGGGATGGGTTGATGCCTTGATGGCGATCGCTACACCGTCACTAATAGAGACAGATTAGCGACTGCAAACGGCCGTCGCAAAATCTATCACTAATTTAGGCTACAATCAATATCAGTGACAACCTAATTTCCGTGGCCAATCCGTCATTAAATTAGAAACGGAATAGCGACAGATACATACCTGTCATTAATGTAGTGACGGAGATGGCCTGCCGCAACTCTGTTGCTAAAACAACGACGAATTTAACAGTCGCAAATCTGTACCTGGCTGCGATGGTCAATAGTTTTATCCGTTGTTATTCCGTCCCTAAAAAAAATTGTAATAATATATTTTAAAAAATATATATATATATATATCTTACACCTGTATACATTTTCATATGACAATTAAGTAGAAAAAAATAAATATATCACAATCACCATTCAAACATAACAAAATCACATAAGTAATTAAGTAAAATTTAAACATTTCACACTAATTCAAATATCTATTAAATGTTTGACAACAAGTCACAAAAGTGTTTACATAGATAATGAAGAAGAAGAAGATATGAATGGAAAAATCAAATGACCAGACTCCTAATCGTTTGCAAGATGAGTCTCGTGGTCGTCACTATCTGCATCGCTTCTAGCCTGTTCTCCAACAGCCTGGGAGCAAAAACTCATTATTAGACATGTATGAATATGAAGAAGAAATAAGATATTATTTTACATTAACAAATTATAAACATAATCCTAAATACTCCTGCCAAATTCTATTTGAGAGTCCGATTTGGACTCTGTCAACTCCGCATGTCCAGTTTGACTCTCTCACATGTTGAAATTGTCGACACTATGAACAAACACTTAATTCTATTTTCGGACATGTGTGACCCCCAAACTCAGGGATTAATGAACTATAAACTAAATCTAATGCCCCTGCCAAATCCAAACCGAGAGTCCAATTTGTACTCCGTCGATTCTCACATACCTAGTTTGACTATTTGACCATGTTGAAACTATTTGCACTATGAATAGACATTTAAGTCAATTTTTGGACCCGTATAACCTCCTTCAACACTGATAGATTAATGACATAAACTTAAATCAAAATATCCCCACCAAATCCTAACCGGAGGTCTGATTTGGACACCCTCAGATCTCACATGCCCAATTGAACTCTCTAGCTATGTTGAAATTGTTTGCACCATGAAGAGACAGTGTGATGTCCTAAATTTTCTTAATAGCTTTTAAATTTCAATTGATATTCATTTTAGTGTGCATTTAGAAATTTCTGTGCATGTATGTGTATGGCTTTGTGGCTTGTAGTGTAGAATGGTCTATTCTCGACGGGATGCAAGTTGACCTGTGTTTCGGACAGCAACATCAACTGCCGTCAATAGTAGGTTAATGGCAACATCCTTGTCGTCAACTCCAGGTAAACGTCCATATCGATTGACGTTTACTCTATGTAAATGGCAGTAAACCTTGATGTCTACTGCTTCCGGAACTGACAGTGAGATTCTCGTAGTCTAGCTCCGGTACAGTTATGGTAAGGGCTAGATTTATAGTAACCTGGGGGTTACGGATCTGACCTCGTAGGGCAAGGTTGGGAGACCAACTCCTTTTATAAAAAGAGTGGTTTAACCTCTTGCAACCGGGTTTTGGGAGTCTTCTTCAAACATCTAAGAGAGTGTAAGGAAGAACCAGAGATTTGATTTTCGTGGAGGCTTTGACCGAGCTTCTGCAAGTGGAGGACTGGTGTTTTGAAGCTAGAGACGTCTCCATGGTGTGCAAACCATCGCGGATCGGAGGATCTAGGGTTTCAGCCCAAAAGGAGGACTGTCTTAGTTGGCCAAGGTGGGCTTCATCAGCTTAATCTGTGAATTTCTTCGTGTTTTAGAGGTAGGTAACCAAGGGATCGGGTTCCCAACTCTATATTTTACCCTTTTTCAATTTTTTCAGAATTTTAAAAAGGTAAAAACAGTTGGATTTTGGGGTTTACATGAGTCCCGGAGTTCAGTTTGCCTGTCAGGTTAATGTCCACCTTGACTGCTACCAAGGATGAACTTAACGTCCACTTTGTTGCCATCTACTGATGTTAGCGGCAATAGGCTTGCCGTCTAGTTCTTATGTTCACCATTTGATTTGTTTTGATATTTGGATTTATAATTTCATGCTTAGACTTCGAATGGACTTTCTGTAAAGATGTAGTACTCAGTAAAACAAGTATTTGATTTAATGTAAATTTGGGTAATTTATGTAGACACCATGATTTAGGGCAAATTTCTGAATTCTGAAATTTAGCTTAAATTTACTAGAAAATTTTGCATGTGATGCATGCTCATGATAAAAATTGGGATTTCTATGTAGTAATACATGATAGGGATGTACCATATTGTATTAAATCTGCAATCCGAAATTGACTATTTTCTATAATTTTCATGACTAAAGTACATTGATTAGTAGTACTTTTTTAAGTTGATAAATAGTTTTTGGATTCCAAAAATCATGAGATTTTGAACAGTGGTTTGTATCATTATAATATGTCTATAGTAAAAATATTGATTCATGTTGACAGATAGCTTCATTATAGTGGATTTTTTCTATTTGAAGCAATGATGTGAATACTGTGAAAATTAGATTATATGCCAGAAAATCATGAATAATTCCTGATTTGATTTATGATAGTAGAGACACATTTTGAGAAAATTCTATGAATTGTAAATGACTGTAACTATTTATGTCTGATTATTACTATGAGAATTATGTATTTTTAAATAAATTATGGATAAATGTTTAAAATTTAATTTGGACTTGCTTAGATCCCACATGTTCAATTTGAGTCTCTGATTGTACTAAAACTATTTGCACTATGAACAGATTTGTAATTCAATTTTTGGACTTGTGAAACCCTCCTAAGTCGATAGATTAATTCAATTTTTAGACTTTGAACATTATGAAATAGAAGTAAAACATAATACATTATGTACTCACATGGCCGAAGCCTTCGGTAGATGGAGGTGGAGGTGGATGTGGAAATGCCACCCCCATCGCATAAAAAGCTGGGACAACTGTTACATCAAACCAACTGTCTAACTGTCTAATAAGTGCACTACAGTAGTGGTCAGGGAGCTGAGTAGGCTGTTGCGGTGGTGGTGATGACTGTGTATAGATATAGGATGCCTCCGAGCACCATGACTCCATAGAAGAGCTAATTGTTGGATCTAGGATGTAGTGAAATGGCAAATATAGAAGGGGGGGTTGAATAGATTTGCAATGGAAACTTTAAACAATTAAAAAAATTACTTCACATTAATGATCTAAACAGACACACAATTTTACTGAACTAATGTGAATGAATGAATTGATGTGAGAGAAAATTAGATAAGCAATGTGAATACAGAAACCTATGCAAGCATCTAGTTGAAAATAGATCAAACCATTGCACAGGAGATTTTTTAGGTGGTTCGGCTCCTAGACGGAGACCTATGTCCACCCCTCACTCAAACCAAGTGAGGCTTCACTAAACCGCTGATTCACAACTTCAAACACCTGCTGACTCAAACCTTGAACGTTGAGTCACAGTTTGCCAACCGCTGATTACATAGCTTATCCGCTGATTCATAGCTTCCGAGTTTGATAAGCCTTCTCAAACCACACACACACAGTATGGGATCAACACTCCTATCACTAGTAGGAGCAGTCAATGAGTTCAGAGAAAAGTTTAAAAGGAAACATTCAAATACACAAGAAGATCAGAGTTAAGGGAAACAAATCATCAAACACCAGTCCTTCGGTTTTGCCCAATTCCCTTTGGAGTGTGTAATATGAACTCTGAATCTTTAGATCTTGAGAGTTGAAGGTGTACTTCAGGTCATCTTGCGCATATGCATCATCTGGTTGTGCTTCTCAACCAATTTGATCTGAACTACTTCAAATCAGCCTCAATTCGCGATACCCTGTTTCAAATCAGATTTACAGAGAATTTTAGATCTGAACTTATGCTCTTGAATTTCTCCATGCATGCTGAACTTTGTGCTTCTACTCTTGCACTGGCTTCCTCTTCCACTGCCTTCAGATCTTCCTCTTTTTTCAGCTCTGCTGCTTCTTCTGTGCAAGATCCACGATGCTCTGTTTTCAGATCTATTGCTTGCATGATTCCTTCTTCTTTCTCTGCTGCTTTTCTTCTTGATCTGCTTCTATTTCAGCACTCAAGAGCTTTCTCTCACTGCTTAGCCTTGATCCCAATGTCCTCTTTGATGGAATCGATGAATGGCTCAAAGGATTGCTGCTTCAGATGAGATAGAGGCTTATATAACCACTGTGCAGTCCCATGAACGTAAGAAAAGTGTGCACAAAAACGTAGAGTGCACCCAAGGCTGCCACGTGTCCAAAAGGCCTTTACCTCATTGCCACTTGTATGAAAGGGCAATTTAGTAAATATAGCATCTCCCATAAAGATCTTAGAAGGAGATCACAACCGCTGGATTTTATGCTCTGCATAATTCTGGGTTTATAGAAAAAGAGTGTCAACCTACATTTCCATAGTGTTGACACTACTGATCAGAAATTCCAATTTTCCTTTACTGGCAGAACTCTAGTGTCAACCTGATCAACAGACAAGTCGACCTTCTGAGAATGTCTCCAAAACTAGTTCACTAGATGACAAGTAGTGTCGACCTTACTCTCCGCTAGTGCCGACCTTACTAGCAGCTTGTTCTTTAGGAACTTGCTGAGCAGACTGGTAGAGTTGACCTTATTTTCAAGTAGTGTCGACCTGACTATAACTTTTTCTTTAGAAGCTTTCTTGGCAATCTGGTAGTGTCGACCTATCTGTCAAGTATTGTTGACCTGACTGTGACTTTTTCTTCAGAAGCTTGCTGGGCAATCTGGTAGTGTCGACCTATATCTGTCAAGTAGTGTCGACCTGACTGTGACTTTTTCTTCAGAAGCTTGCTGGGCAGTCTGGTAGTGTCGACCTATCTATCAACTAGTGTTGACACTATTTTGACAAAACTTTACAAACCTGTAAATATGAAGAGTGGACCATCAAAACATGTCATTATTAGTAAAATATGAAACATTAAGTATAAAGAACATGTTGTTTTGTTATCCTTGTAATATGTGCCATATGTCATCATCAAAATCAATGTGTGAGTGTTTGGACAACATTCACAACCAAATGTTTTAGTCATCATTAAAATCAAAGTATGAGAGTGTAGACATCATTAACATGTCATCATCAAAACACACAATTCAACAATCTCCTGCTTTTTGATGATGACAAAACATGACAGCATTTGACAACATTCTTAAAACATGGCAAGATTCTTTCACTGAATATCATTCTCTCCCCATTCTTTCTTTCACAGAATATCATTCTCTCCCCCTTTATTTAGGAACTTTGAATTTGTCAACATATCTCCCACTTTTTGACAACATCAAAAACATTGAAAGGCAGATGCAATGCAATTTGAATCTCTCCCCATTTTTATGTTTTCTCCTATCAAAACAAATAGCCCCCAATATCAAGAATATGACTAGAGGTCTCATAAATCGCACAAATATGTAGAATTCTCCCCCTAAGTAAAACAACTCTCCCCCTTTCACAGTATTGGAGTTGTCCACTTCCACTGAATAGGGATCAATAGAAATGATGTGAAACTAATAGAAGTGATGAAACCAATTGATTGGGGCATAAAACCAGAGTTCAACAAAAAAGTTGCTCCCCCTGAACAAGAGACTATATTGCAAGGAGCACAAACAATTTGATTTTGAAGGGATCATGAAGGTATCAAGGTACACAATGATTTTAGTATATGAAAAATAATATAATTATACCTTTCATATTGTGCAGCATGGGTTAAAATTAAAGTTGATTTTGATTGAGTTCTTATGTCAGTTCTTTATAATCAAAAAATCAATTCAGAAATTTTATTTACAAAAGTGACATGATTTTTGAGACCTAAATTGAGTTGTCAAGATTGTATATCATTAGAAAATTAAAGTTTTGATCTCAACACAATGTAGAATAACAATTTAACATTCTGGAAGAACATGAATTCTATTTTAGGTTAGCTACACTTTGTACACTTTTTTCTTTTTCTGTTTATTTCTTTCATTTGAGATATTTCAGGAAATTAGCAAAGAAGATTAAATTCATGCTTTTTTCTCCAAGCACACACACTTACCCAGTGCAAGAGTGCCTGACTACTAGGCATCTTAACCATTTGTTTGCTTCATTTTGAATAGAGATAACTTAGCACCACCTTTTGACTCAAGTCCAACTACGTCTCAGGTGGAATAACCTGGTTACTCAGTGTACTAATCATTGCTCTGCAATTTTCCTTAAAATCTTTCTTTTTCTTCAAAATTTCCTTTCAGAACTTTCATTACTTTTTATTAGGTGACAAGTAGCTTTTCCGTTAATAGATCATGGTCTTGAGTGGTTAAGATATCATTCTTAACATTTGTTAAAAACAAATCTTTAGAATTTCTTGTGATATAAGACTCAAGACTACTCAAGTGTCTACTTAAGGTGTTTTGCAATAAAAAATCTAAAGTAAACTTTGAGGATAAAGATAGACACATTACTCATTGTCTTATTTTTCATCCTCACATTTAATCCAAGAGCACAAATATTTCAGATATTTAAAATTTCATTTCTCATATAAAAATATCAAAGGAACCTTGAATTGATTTGAATGAAATATGAAGAGGTGAAGAATAAGCCAAGAATTGATTCTGCGACTTCACACAGAGCAGAGATGTGTGAGTACATTCCAAATGAGAACAAAAAAGTAAGCAATTCTGATCAAGTATCATTCAAAGTGTTGATGGTTGAGATTCAAGAGAGTGAACATGATTGTTTTACTTCATGCAATCTGACCAACATTAAAACACCACAACAATTCAGAATTTTAGATAATTTACCCTCAATTCATCATTTTAGACAGATTCAAGAATAGCATTTCTGAATATAATCTTGAAGTTGTGTCGACACATGATCTTCAGTGTGTCGACACATGATACGAAAAAAAAACTAATTCAGAATGTAGCAACAAGAACATTTTTGCACTTTTTCAAAATTTCTCCCTCTTAACATGTGCATGGAATGAAAAAGTTTGCAACTAATTACACATGATTAGGCACACACACAATTAGCTTTATACAAAACATGACTTTTGGTACTTGGAGGAGTATTTTACTCATGCATAATGATAGTTTTTAGACAAACATAACTTGTCCTTCCACAATTCACCATTTGATATACCAAGATGTCATAGGGAGGTTAATGTGCACTGCCAATCATTGATAAATTTTTACAAGCAACTTGATACAAACATGACATCTATAGTTAAGATTAATTATTGTTGGGGGCAGTAACAACAAAGCACACTCCTCATTGTTTAGATAGAAACATAAAACGTTGTTCCAACTTAAGCAGTTCAATTCAGAAATGATATGAGATTTTACCTGAACAGTCTTCATTTCTTTTCCAAAGATTTTACCTGTGTTCATCAACATTTCTTGCCTTGCATAGCCATTGTCTTGATTCTAGATGGAAGAATATGGCTATAAGGCTCATTATCTTCCTGATCAAGCTACCTTTGGGACCCACGCATCCTTGGGTCCCGTAATGAAACCAATGTTAGAATTCAACAATGGTTTTTGAATCCAAATAGATTTTAATTTTTGTATAGTTGCAGTTTTTCTATTAATGGAACTATGAGCAGAACTAGTTCTAGAATTCTTCTTTTTCTTGTTCAATGCATCTATGTTTCTATGAATTTTTTTTGTTTTTTGGATTTTTGATATGAGCAAAAATAGAATGATTTTGTGCAACATTACTGTGCCTATACACATGGAATTTTTAACATTTTTCAGTATGAACATGCTATTTATTCCTATCTATGTTAAGATATGCATTAGTATGGAATTTCGGAGCATGCACAAAATAATCATTTTTGTACCAACAATCTCTGAAAATGTGACCAAATTTATGACATGTAAAGCATTGGACTGATTTGGCATGTTTATTGAAGTTTTGATTTTTATTCCAACAATGTTTGGCAAGTTGACCAAGTTTATTGCAATAAAACCAAGTTTGAGAATTCCTTACCTAGTACATACCTTTGCTTGAGTACCTATGCTGGAACCCCATTTTCCTTTCAGCACCATTTACTTTTGGTAGCTTCTAACATGATGTGGATTTGAAGGTTGCCTTGGAGCACTTGAGTTGATGAAGAAGGTTGGGAACTTTTGTAGAAACTTGTGTGTTTTTCGATTTTATGTTTCTGGTTTTTAGCAAACACATTTTTCTTTTTATTTTCTGTGTTTTTCTTTATTTTCTCCTTTTGTTTCTGAACAAGGACTTTTACTGATTTTTCATTTGATAAAATGAAGTTGTTGTTAGCAACAGTTTTGTTCATTTCAAAAACTTTTACCTTCTCCATAGCAGTAAAGAGCTCACTTTTCATCTTTTCCTTTTTAGCTCTTAATGCATAAATTTCTTTTTCTGAAAATTTGAGTTTGTGCATCATGGCATCCAAACCATTTTTCATTTTATTCTTTTCATTTTGAAATTGTGCAATGTGTTTTTCCAATTCAACAATTTTGTTACTTAAATTTTTACAATCACTGTCTAATGGTTTGTCATGGAACATATATTCAATTTTCTTTTTCAGATAATGATTTTCTTCAACAAGTTGTTAAGTTTTTCATTTACTTGATGATCATGAGCCATGTTTGCAATTTGTTTCTTTAATTGTTCAACTTCAGTTTTTAGATTTTCATTTTCTTTTGAAATGATTTGAGAATTTTTCAACATGGTCTCATTCGTTTGGATTTCAAGTTTTAGAATCTTATTTTCAGATTTCATTTTCTTTATTCTTTTATACAAGTGTTCACAAAGATTTTTTAAATCATCATAAGACAATTCTTCATTATCACTGTCAGAAGTAGAACATGAATTTAGAGTATCATTGCAAATTACCGAATCTTTGGAGCTCTCTCTGGCCATCAAGCATATTATGTTTTCATTTTCATCATCTTCTGCATTTTCTTCATCCTCATCATGTTCTTCTTCACTCCAAGTTCCAATCATAGCTTTGGGCTTATTTTTCATCCACTTGGGTTGAAACTTTTTTTCTGAACATTCGGGCATTCTGGTTTTACACGCCCTGGTCTCCTGTAATTATAAAAACAACATTGTTAGAATTTTTATTAGCAAATTCTTTCTGCTTGGAAGAGTTGTCTACTTCAGGTCCTTTGTTAAGAAAATTTTTACCTTCTTTTCTTAGAAACTTTCTGAATTTTTTTGTAAGCAAGGCAGATTCACTTGAGTCGCCTGAGCTTGAAGATTCTTCTTCCTCAGTTGTTTCTTTCAAATTTGGACTTGCTTTAAGTGCAAGTGACTTCTTTTTCTTCATATCATTATTTGTTCTTTTCAAACCCAATTCATATGTCATTAAGAAACCAATCAATTGATCAGCAGTCATAGTATACTGTCACGTCCCGAGAATTATGCAGCGAATATTAATAATAATTTGGAAATAATTCGAGACGATAACCTGAGACGTGAACAGTCGGTAAATAAGCCTCTAGCTAGCAAGCGCTAGATGTACAACAACATACATTATCATAGGGCCCAAATATTGAACTCAACTAATATTGTATTCAAATCTGAACTTATTGTATTCCAAATTGAAACTATTACAGGACTAAGACTCAATAAAAGCAAAAGTACATAATACCTCACTTCCTACTACAAGAATCTAACACTCAAGCAACCTACTATTACTAGACTCATAGTTGGAACGCTCATCACTCGGACGCATTCCCATCCTCGACTTGCTCTTCCTCTTGAACTTCATAGTCACCTAGATTGGGTAAAAGTAGGGGATGAACAAACTAGCCCAGTAGGATTTATATCTCAATGTGGGGCAATGATATAAGTGATTAACATTTTAGAACTAGGTAAGCACGATGAATGTCAAGATATGCATGTACGGATAAAACTCATTAAAACACGATAAATGAACAAGCTAGATAGAGTGATCACGATAGAACAAGATCTAGAAAAAGATAACAAGATAGAACTAGCAATAGATCACTTTGTACAAGCACGCAACATTTCACTTGATGTCAAGAATGCAAGATATCACTAATTGCATTAAATGCAGGATGACCATATCACGCAAGCAAGCAAGCACGCACGAGCACGATCACGTAACACTAATCAGGCACGTAGACACTAATGTACACCAAGAAAGATCCATCAAGAATGTACACCAGGACATGTGTATGTGGTTATTGTATATATCATTCAACAAGCAAGCAAGACTCCTAGCGCAGATGCAACGCCAGTAATCATTATACCCCATGGTTAACAGTATATTTATGACTCTCTGTCATTGGGGCTAGACTGGAGCCCTTGGACACTCGCCGTGCCCGGTCAGCATCTCACTTACATTTTTAAATGTAGATACCCACAGTCATTAATAATGGCCAATGAGAGTTTCAATAAGTAAGCATGTGTAATGTCATGTTCATGATGATGTTGAGAACAAGTAATAAGTAATGAACATGATTCATGATAACGATGGACAAGAGATATATTCGGCATCATAACGGTATGATTTATAATATAGTTCAATCTCTACATTAATGGCTTTAGTCTAGATTGTAAGTCACACTCGCGAGAACAAGAAGAGAAAGGACGTGCACGCTATCTCCAGGGAACTTCAATGGTACAACCAACTCGTCGGCCATGTCGAAATCCATGGTTAGAGGAGATTTACAAAGGCCTTGGAGAACAGGTCACTAGTCTGCTGACTCGGAACGACCGGTAGAGAGCTTCCAAATTCCCAAGAAAGGGCTGCCTAGACGTGTAAGTGTGTAGTGATGTACGCATGTCTCAATTCACTATCTCAAACTCGCGGGAAAAACACTTAACATGATGGCATGCAATGAACAATGCATTTAACTACACATGGGTTTGCAATATTTTAAGATAATAATTATCATTTAAATCAAGCTAGAATGGTAACAAGAGTAAATCACAAGTTTCATGAATGATCATATCATTAAGAAAGCAATTAGAATAATATTCATGTAATTAAGGCTTTTTAAATGGGTTAATAACTTTTAGGCCATTAAATAAACCATCATGCAATGTTCAGACCTAAGACTTGTGGATTACATGCTAAATATCATATTTAAACAGACCTCAGGTATAGCAGTAAGTTATGTAAAAGAAATAGGTGGGGTTTCTTGAAAAATCCTGATGTCACGACGGACCCTTGTACGGATCACGACGGGGACAGATCAGAACACGACAGTGCTTGTAAGGATCGCGACAGGCTTGTCTGATCAGGCAGGTAGTTCGCGATGGGTTCATATGAAGAAGGCGACAAGGGTATGTGCAGAACGTGACAAGGGGGTCGAAACAGGCAGAGAGATAGCGACAGGGCGCTCGTCGCATTCAGAACGCGACGGGTTTGCTGTCACGACAAGACCTAAGAACGCGGCCTATCGGGTCATCGCGTTCACAGGGTCTGCTGCCTGAATCCGACAGAAAAAGGACATGTTCTTGGATTGCGGTCCAGAACTGCCTTATATTGACACACGGTGCTTCAAAAATAGAGAACAAATTGTACAGTGCATGAAAAATAACGAAACTAGTTTTAAACCAACCTAGACAAGCAAGGGTGCTTCCAGTAAATCGTAATTAGAAAACATGATGGTTTCAATAGGCTTTAATCAAGTCAAACACAAACGTAAAAGCCAAGTGCAACCCAAAAACGTAGTTTCATGCAGTGACCCTCTTACCATGCTTATAACTCTCTAACTATTGACATTTAGATAAAATGTTAAACGCAAGACATGACAAGGACAACTAGTAGAAAAACTTTCATGTTGTGGGTTTGCTCTAATTCGGTCTTTAATCACATGCAACATATAAAGAACGGGGAAAGCCCTAACAGTGCGCGACTTTGGCAAAATGCTTATAATTCAAAATCTACTTGTTGAAATTCGATGAAACCAGTGGGAAACGAAAGTTAACTTGATTCTCTACACATTGGTATAGGATATGTTAAGGTTTGGCCAGAGAAAACCTACCTTCTGGGTTGATGAAGTCCCATATTTCCAGAAAACCCGTGTTCAGACCACTTGGAGGAAAATGCTTAATACTCCGTGTATACTGCATGGAATTTTGGCATTCCAGTTGGGTTAGAACGTAGACGTGACCCTCTTTCTAGGGGTATAGGCCTTGCAAGGTTTGGTTATGGTTTGACTCACCTTTGGTCGACTTCAATAGGACAGTTTGTGCGGGTTGCAGTAGATGGGAAGGGCAAGAAGATGAGCATCTTGTGGTCGTTCCACACCTCCTCAGCCACCAAGAGCTCATCCACACGACCCTAGCAAGTTCTAAAACTCATCCCTAAGGTTTGGTGAAGAGTATTTAAGCAACCATGGTATTTAGGAGTCCTATTATGACTAGGAAAGCCAAGTTGCGGTTTTGACATGTTAGTTTCCTATGTTTTAGGATTTCTTCCTCCCTTTGAGTGTGTGAGGCTTTAGGAAACCTCCCACCATAGTTAGGCATGAATTTAGGTTGCGAAGAATGCATGATTGCATCCCAATTCAACTCAAATTGCCTCTTTCTAATTTCAGTCTATTTAGAGTTACGAATTTCCATGCATTTTCTAGTTTCATTTGATTTTTGGGTCATATGTGGTCCATTGGCCCAATTAAGATATTAGGTCATTAATATATAATATTGGAAGTCTCTCCAACACTTTTATTTAATTTTTTGTTGCGTCGTATTTCCGTGTTATCGGTTTTCCGACTTGTTTCCTTATTTAGATAATCGACCAAAAAAACTCTTAAACCTAGTCCAAATGATTTTTATTGACCCAACTTTCTTGATGGGTGATTAGAGGATATTATTTGAAGTCCATATATGATTTTTATTTAATTTTCCGACTCCTCCACGTACGTGTGATAATGACTTTTTGACTTATTCATGAATTATGATAATAACTCGCAAAACACTTTAAACCTGACTAATCTGATTTTTCTTGGCTCAAATTTCTTTCTGGTACATTTAGGGATAATGTGTGAGGTTGATTTATAATTTTTATGGAATTTTTCTGATGTATTTTAGCACATACGATAATGATACGTATGTTTTAAATACTCTTGTATTACGGAAATATCTATTTCCATTTATTTTGAATTGTTATGTAATTAAAATTTCCGGGGTGCTACATAGACAAATTCCTAGACTCTTCAACTACAGTAGCCTTTGTATGCCACATAGAAGTTAAGGATCTAAGAATTTTTCTAACAAGTTCATATTCAGTAAATGTTTTTCCTAGACTCTTCAAGCCATTTGTCAAAAGAGTTAACCTACCATACATCTCTGAGATATTTTCATCATTTTCCATTTTAAAGGATTCATACTCAGAAATTAAAAATTGAGTTTGGTTTCCTTTACCTCAGAAGTACCTTTGTAAATTACCATTAGACGATCCCATACTTCTTTGGCAGTAGCACATGAGGAAACTCTTGAAAACTCCATTGGGTGAAGGGAGCAGTGCATGATGTTCATTGCACTCCAAATAGCATTTGACTTCTTGACCTGCTCTGTCGTCCATTTTTCTTCATCCTCTGGGAGCTCATATGGTCCACTATTCACTACCTTCCAGATTTGATGATTCTGGGCTCTTAAGAAAACCTGCATACGAGTTTTCCAGTAAGTATAGTTTGATCCATCAAAATAAGGAGGTCTATACATAGAGTGCTCTTCTGACATATACCCCTTAGATCCATTACACAAGAACTCTACGGGCTGTTAAACCACAAGAATAGAGAGCCTAGGCTCTCATACCAATTGTTGGTTCTAGGATGTAGTGAAATGGCAAATATAGAAGGGGGGGTTGAATAGATTTTCAGCGGAAACTTTAAACAATTAAAAAAATACTTCACATTAAGGATCTAAACAGACTCACAATTTTACTGAACTGATGTGAATGAGTGAATTGATGTGAGAGAAAATTAGATAAACAATGTGAATGCATAAACCTATGCAAGCATCTAGTTGAAAATAGATCAAACCATTGCACATAAGATTTTTTAGATGGTTCGGCTCCCAGACGGAGAGACGTAAGTCCACCCCTCACACAAATCGAGTGAGGCTTCCCTAAACCGCTGATTCACAGCTTCAAACACCTGCTGACTCACAGCTTGAACAATGACACACAGCTTGCCAACCACTGATTACACATTATCCGCTGATTCACAGCTTCAAGGTTTGATAAACCTTCTCAATCGACAAACACACAGTATGGATCAACACTCCTACCACTAGTAGGAGCCCTCAATGAGTTCGGAGAAAAGTTTAAAAGGAAACAATCAAATACACAAGAAGATCAGGGTTAAGGGAAACAAATCCTCAAACACCAGTACTTTGGTTTTGCCCAATTCCCTTTGGACTGTGTAATCTGAACTCCTTCAAATCAGCCTCAATTCATGATACCCTATTTCTGATCTGATTTACAGAGTATTTCAGATCAGAACTTATGCACTTGAGTTTCTCCACGGATGTTGAACTTTGTGCTTTTGCTCTTGCACTGGCTTCCCTTCCACTTGCCTTTAGATCCTCCTCTTCTTTTCAGCTCTGCTGCTTCTTCTGTGCAAGATCCACGATCCTCTGTTTTCAGATCTGTTGCTTGCACGATTCCTCTTCTTGTTATGCATCTGTTTCAGCAGTCCAGAGATTTTCTCTCACTGCTTGTCTTTGATCCCCATGTCCTCTTTGATGGAATCGATGAATGGCTCAAAGAATTGTGCTTCAGATGAGATGGAGGTTTATATAGCCACTGTGCAGTCCCATGAACGTGAGAAAAGTGTGCACAAAAACCAAGAGTGCACCCAAGGCTGCCACATGTCCAAAAGGCCTTTACCTCATTTCCACTTGTATGAAAGGGCAATTTAGTAAATGTAGCATCTCCCATAATGATCTCAGAAAGAGATCACAGCCGCTAGATTTTATGCTTTGCACAATTCTAGGTTTACAGAAAAAGAGTGTCAACCTACATTTCCATAGTGTTGACACTACTGATCAGAAATTCCAATTTCCCTTTACTGGCAGAACTCTAGTGTCAACCTGATCAACAGACAGAGTCGACCTCCTGAGAATATCTCCAAAACTAGTTCACTGGATGACAACTAGTGTCGACCTTACTCTCAGCTAGTGTCGACCTTACTGGCAACTTTTTCTTCAGGAACTTGCTGAGCAGACTGGTAGATTTGACCTTATTGTCAAGTAGTGTCGACCTGACTGTGACTTTTTCTTCAGAAGCATGTTGGGCAGTTGGTAGTGTCGACCTATCTGTCAACTAGTGTTGACACTATTTTGACAAAACTTTGCAAACTTATAAATATGAAGAGTGGACATCAAAACATGTCATTATTAGTAAAATATGAAACATTAAGCATAAAGAACATGTTGTTTTGTTATCATTGTAATATGTGCAATATGTCATCATCAAAATCAACGTGTGAGTGTTTGGACAACATTCACAACCAAATGTTTTAGTCATCATTAAAATCAAAGTATGAGAGTGTAGACATCATTAATATGTCATCATCAAAAACCACAACTCAACACTAATGACTCCACCACCATCCATCCCAGTACCAAATCCGAACACTTGACCTTTCTTTGGTTGACCGGTTGCAACCAACCAAGCCAACGCATTGAATTGTGGATGCCGAGAGTAGTCATCACCATGCCGCTCTATCAATTGTTGCTCTTATGAGACCTGAGTAAAAATAAAAATTCAAATTGTTATAATGCATTAGTGTTAAAATGTTACGTTGATAAGTACCATAAAAGAAGTACATACCACCATTCTTTCGCCCTCTCTGAGACAAATCTCCTAATTCCTTACATTTATGTGTACGATGAAATAGCTCTGTGTAGGCCACAGGGCCGCCTGTCTCCTCTATAGATGCGAGATTTGGCCATCCCGGTGGTTTATGACCCAATAAGACTTGTTTGACTGCTTGTTGACTTGCTCTCGGATCCCATGTTAACGTCAACATGACTGCCGCTTACTCCAGGTTGACGGCACAACACCTTCACGTCGACTCAGGTTGACATAGACATGTGTTGACGTCTGCATGGGGTTGGTGGTAGCATCGCTTGATGCCAACCTAGGTTTACCTGGTCTGCGGAACTGCCCGAGATTCTTGCCCACATGCGACCCTACCTCAGCCATACAACACATGGGGCCATTCCCAACGGGAAAATGGGCAACCTTGGCACCCCCTTGACCCAATAAAAGTCCTACTTGTCCCCTCCCATTGGCTTAGCCTTTCTACTTGGATTGCCACATGTTTATGTGTGTTTTCTCACACTTGAGCATCTTATGCTCCTTATCTCCACCCCCACTGCCTATCTATGAAGGTCCTCAGCCTTCTAAGCAAGGGGAGGAGATTGGACAAGCTAGAGCTTTGATGCTTTGAGAGAAGAGAGAGAAAATCCACTTCAAGCCCTTGAGAGCTTCCACCCTTGCTTCCTCTCTTCCCTTTAACATTTGGAGCATCTAGGAGGCTTCACTACGAGCTAGAGGAGCCCACAAAGCAGCCACCAATGCCTACAAACGAGGATGATCTCCCTCTTCTCTTTCTCTTTTCCTTCTTCCTTCCTTAGTCGTGCATGCTATTCACTACACACACACACATTAGGCATGTACTACACAATCCTACACACCTAAAAGTGGTTTTCCAAACCAAAAACGAAGGGAAAAGGGTGGTCATAACATTTGGCCACCCTCTTCTCAGCCCGCAACTGGTTCGGGCTCACCTTTTGGGTCACTTCTCTTTATTTCTAGACGTTTACTACAGTTCACTTAAGTCTAATAGAGTCTTCTTTGTCGCAGGAACACCTCTAATGATACCGCGGAGCTTCTTCCTTTTGGCCAGGCGAAGGGGAGAAAGTCGGCGTCCCGCCATCATCGGCTCGCGAGGCTACATCACCGGCACAATCTGAACACTTCCTTGGGCACAGGTAAGGCCCTGGCTATCACATCCTGTTCACTTTTTTTGCTACTTTCTTTGTTCTCCCCTTGGTAT
This sequence comes from Colocasia esculenta, assembly GCA_014218235.1. Taxonomy (NCBI): domain Eukaryota; kingdom Viridiplantae; phylum Streptophyta; class Magnoliopsida; order Alismatales; family Araceae; genus Colocasia; species Colocasia esculenta. Next base: position 143,038,129 of record CM024754.1, read on the forward strand.
ACTCGGTCAACGGGAGTCAACGCGAAATGACAACGAGGGTCAACTAGCGTCACACGCCAAGGCGTCACGAGGGAGCACCAACATTCGGGGGAACTCTGGAGTTTCGAAGCAAAATGGAGCGTTCACAGCTCTCCTTTGGCGATCACGGTGGGACAACTACTGCCACTGCAGTTCTCAGCCTGCTCACAAGTAGACATCAAATTATCTTGACATATACCTAGGTAAACGTCCACATCCTTTGTCGTTTACTTTATCTTAGCGTTAACATCCTGTGCCATCAACTCTTGATGCGCGTCCATCGATCTTGTCGTCTACATTTTTCTGAAGAACATGATGTCGCCAGTGTTGTCGTTTACTTCACAAGAGCTTGTTTTCTTTTGTTTGCCTTCTCTTTGATCACTAACGGTCCTGAGTCACGAGGTGGGTCTCTTTTCTCTTCTGCTCTAGCCTCCCCACACATTTTAGGATAACCCCTTCTTGATTCACAATCTTTTACTCGCGGATTCCCTCTTAGGTAAATCCAATTGGCTTCTAGAAGAACTCCATAAGTCCCTAAATTTTATGGATTCCCTCACGGTACGGAGCAGGTTTTACCCTCTAAGCTAGTTAACCCATTCACCCGGCATTGAGTAAGAGGTGAGAGAATTGGCCTTCATAAGTTAAGTTAACACACAATCGTGACATTTAAAATTTTGGGACGTTGTTTGAAAACAATATTTGTCTAGAAATCCATATTTCTTCTAATAACAGGTAGTTAATCAGCCTAATCATCTTAAAATCAGTAGGTTGTGTGCTATTGGACTCTTCGTTGAATTCTGTCAGCATGACTAACAATCCAGCTTTTGAATATGATGATAATGTCTGTAATGTAGAGCATTTTTCGGATCTTCGTGGATCGTTGTTTAGTGGTAGTTTGGATCCACGTTTACTGGTTTTGGTGTGGTGCTCATGACCAATATGGGGTCATTGGGCCTTGGTCGAGGTTTCCGCGCATTGTGTGTGGCTTAGTGGGTCGGCAAGTTAAGCCCGTAGTGCCCGTTGGTACAATGGATGTGAATGCGACGGGGGTATAGGCCGCATTCTGAATGCGACAGAAGTGGGGGTCGTGTTCTCGTTGTCGCTGTTTTGGGACAACGTCTGCATGTGCACCGCGTGTCGCACAATGTGGTGGCCTGCTGACGTCGGGAATGGGAAGGTGATGCTCGAGTCTGTCGCGACATGGTTGCGATGGGGTGGTTCATCGCGATCCCAACCGCTATGCGATTTTTAAGAAGGTTAGCAGAACAGAGCTTTCATAAGCTCTGCTCGACCAGGAGGGGAGCTACTGCGACTTCTTTGGGGATTCGGCGTTCTGGCATGGTGTTCGATGCGCTTTCGATGCGACGACGTCGTGTGGAGTGGGGGAAATGTTGTGTCATGTGTGGATTGCATGTTCTTCGTGAAGGTAGGGAGTTCTACCTTGATTTGTTACGTGGATTGCATGTTGGTTTTTTTACCGCTTTAATAACAGTAGATACCATGCCTAGGAGGTGAAATGAGCAAGAAAACCGAGTTGAAACATCGTGTGGGGTGGTTTGCATGGAAATCCGGAGACGGTATCAGGATTAGGGTTTTCGCCTGAGAAGGCGACGGACCGTGCTGAGGCGACTAGGTCGCGACAGGCCGACCCATCACGATAGGGTTTCCCATCGCGACTGTCGTGGTGTTGCGATCAGAAGGCGGCCTTGTCCTCTGTCGCGATCATAGTCGAGGGTCCTGCTTAGCATGGTTTTGGTGACTTCGTTTTTCGATAATCGATGTTTGACGTGTGTGGCTTTGGTACGTGGTGCAATGGCACCCTAGCGCTCTGTAAGCGTGTTGCTCACGTGGTTAGTGGGTGGATTACGTAGTTGGTGTGGTGCCCTCGTGGTATGAATACGTGCATGGTGGATACTGTTGTGATGGCTAGGCAATGATGGTTCCAATGTGAACCTAGCCTCAGTCATGTAACGTCGTTTATGGACTAATAGATATGGTTTAATTAGTGTAATGTATGTAAGGTTAAGAGTTAGTGAATAAATAGTGTATATTGTATGTGTGTGGCAAGGAGGTCACGTGATATGTGAATTGCCGAGTGTGGTGGTCCGGCGCCTATTCCTGAATACCTCTTTAGTTGGGTACCTCAGGTTCTGTGTGAGCCAGGCACGTGTGTTGTGCTCGGGGCGTGTCCTGGTACGGTGTGTACGTTCGAGGTCTGTGTCATCTGTCTTGGACACCCTCACTCTTGTGTTTGAGTAGTACGTCCGGCTAAGGGAAAGACGACAATGGGACTGTGACTCGTGAGAGTTTGTGTTTAGTCACTTGTAGCGCACTCATGGTTGGGAGTTACGGACACCAGTGAACGTACTGGGCCATAGCTAGTCCTGTTACCAGTGCCTCACTTTAGGGAGCTCGGGCCAGAGTCTCTAAAGGTGCTAGGCATGGGCCTGCAGGGTGTGTGACCTGCAAGTTGTGGTGGTTTGGTTGGTCTCCACAGTTCTCTGGCTTTACTTGTGGTTGTGGAGCTATAGTTGGACCTTACGTCCGTGACTGCGAGACTGAGAGGTAGTTCTTGTGTTGTGTTGTCCGGGTTGGATACTAGCATCATAAACCAGTAGTCTGTCCCGTGTGGTGGCGTCGTGCTCTCCGGCTCGTGCTTTGCTACTGGTTGTAACATGTGTTAGTTGTGGTTTTACCAGTCGAGGTGCGCCATGGTGTTGGCACAGTTGACGTTGTGGTAGGTGAGCGGAGACTCACTGGTTGTGGTTTGATTGGTTGTGGTGTGCCCTAGTGGTGGCACAGTGGTGTTTGTGTTTTAGTGGTGGTACCTCGTGGTGGTAGGTACCTATACCCTTTGTGGGTACTAGTTTCTCGTAGTACACTGAGTACTACCCTTTTTAGGTGGTGAAGTGGAGGTCACGCGGTGAGACCTTCCACTTGTTGTGTTTTACCCTTCCTTGGGTAAGTTTCAGAATATGGTTTAATGTGCGATGGATTGGCATCGTGATAGCCAGTCTGGTTATTTAAATGTAAGATTCGATACATCGTGCTTTAAGGGTATAAAGGATTAGCTCTTGGTTAGCAGTCCTATTACCCATGTGTTGCTGGCTTGCCAGTGAAGCTAGTAGCTTAGGCAATGCTTTGCCTGTGTGGCTTACATCTTAGGCGACCAGCTGTTGAGGTGGTGTGCCTGTGAGGCTTGTGGCCTAGGCTTTACAATGTTGGGCAGACTAGTAGCGTGGTGCTAGTTCTGCTGTCTCTTCTTCTTTCCGGGATTTGTGTCAATTGATATAATTATGCTTTGCTGTGAACATGATATGGTTTGGCTACTGGTGTTGCCTTTGAGACCCGTTGGGGTTGATGTCCTCCCGTGTTGAGTGTAGTTTTTGGGTGGTCCCCTATTGAGCCAGTGACTTGTTGAGGCTCACTCCCTTACTATTCTCTTCAGGGTTTATTGTTGGTGTGACTGGCGAAGATGTTGTGACAGACTTGTACCACCAACAGTAGTGTTAGTAGAGTTGTGTGAGCTTCTGCTCCCTCAGGGTATGCCCCAGGTAGTTGTACTCTTCTTAATTTTGACATGTAATAATGTAATGGGACAGTTGTCAATTGTTATATGCAGATATGAGCACATGTTCTTTCTTGTGTCTCTTACTGTTGTGGTTTGTCTTTTATATTCTTCCTGGACACGTGTGTGAGATATCCCTTGCAAAACTTCGGTCCATTTGCGAGAGACGGATCTGGATATGGACCCCTATTAGGTATGAATATCCAGGACCGTTACAGTTGGTATTAGAGCAATTGTCCAGTTAGAATATGAAAAGACATTAAGATTACAATGTCCCAATACATGGTTTAATGTCCACTGCTGGTAGTAAGTCTATGGGTTCTTGTGCTTTTCAGTATGGTTTTCATATGAGTCTTGGTATGTGAATTGTGTGTATAGCCGGTAAGATTAGTAGTTGTGGGTAATAGTAGAGAGATGATATGGTGTGGTGTAGATTGAGTAGTTATTAGGGTGTTAGTTGTGGTTAAAGTATAGTTGATTAAATGTTCTTTATTGCAGAAATTGAAGAATTGGTGAATTTAGTTATGAAATTCTGTAAAAAGTGTTTTAATGAGGATCAGAGTTGGTAGAGAAAGGTATAAAGTAGTGATGTGATGGAATAATAGAGGGAATTGTATAGTAATAAGGAATAGAGCTTTGTGATTAGAACTGTTAAATGGGTGAATTGTGGTTGAGAATTGTAGCAAAGACAGTTATTGTGTTTGAGATTTATGTTAACAAAGTGTTAAGAAGTTACTTGGCTAATAATATGATTAATGGTATGTTAGGTTTGAAATGATTAAGTGTGGTAGTCTAGCTTGAGATGCGATGTTGGTAAGCAGAGGAGTAGTGATCAAGATGGTTTGTAAGTGTAATTTGTGATTAAGAATAATCGCAGTAAAGAATTTAAAGACAATGTTGTTATGAATAATGAGGATAATAGAAAATTTAATATAAAAACCCATGTAAGTGTGTGTAGAGGTGACCAGTTGGTTAAAGAGAAAGTAAAAGGGTAATGGGAAGTTAGAATTTTCCAAGAATTTTATAAAAGAGAGATGTCTGTTTAATAAGAGGTAGTTGACAAAGATTTCATAGAAAGATTTGTCTAAGGTTGCAGTGTTAAAGATAAAATGGTAGTGAAAGCATTTATGATTTATGTGTAGATTGTGGAAGCAGAGAAGGAAAATTGGTGTCAGAGGCAGATTGAAGTTAAAGCTAAATAATTAAAGTAAGTTGAAGCTATGTAAGTTAGAATAGACAAGGTTAAGTCCATTGAGAAGTAATGGGGAATAGCAAAGTGGATTATGAATGGATATTGGTGAATGAGCTGTAACAGTGAAATTGTTTATGATTGGCAGTAAATTATCAATGTGGAATAAAGGAATCAAGTAGAATAAATTATTGTGTTTAAAAGAAATAATTTTAGTTTATAGTTATGGCGGAAATTAAGAAGAATTGTAGCATAAATGACACCTTGAGTTTAATCAGTTAACATAATAGTTAAGAGAAATATTTTATAGAAATGGTCTTATGCTATTGATAGTAAAGATAAGATTTAGTATTAATGATCAGATGAAGAAAAAGAATGTGATATATTATAGAACAGTGATAATTAGATGATTCAGGAAGTGTGTAATAAGAATTTGTGTAATGGTATACAGTAAGGTGATTCAGATGAATAAGTAAATTTTGTTATAAGAATATTTCTGAAATTTGAATCAAAGTTATAATACTCAATTAAGGAGTAGTGAGCAGATTAAGGTATAGTGAAAGGTAACAGAAAAGGTAAGAAGCAATATAATCAATTTAATGGTAAAGAAATTTTGAGATTTGATGTCATATAGTTGAGCAAGGTTTCGGGTAAAGGTAAAGGCAAAATTCGGGTATTGAGATTGGAAAATTATGAAAAGATATGAAATAGGTTTGTTAAATCAGTTAGAGAATATTGTTTGAAACAAGGAAAATATATAAAGGGGAAAGTATATCAATAGAAATATATCAAGATTCAAAATTGAGTATGGCATAGATATAGCAAAAGATAGAATATGAGTCAAGTCAATTAAGTGGTATTGATATATGATAAGAAAAATGTAAAGTTAGTTGGAAAGTATGATTTAAAGTGAAATAAGTTATTAATGGATTAAGGGAATCCAGAATTTATGAAATATATGGTGAAAGGTTTATTATGATCAGAGTAGGGCAGCGAAACTGTGGAAGAATTTAATATTCATAAATTATCTGAAGTTTAAGTAATTAAAAGAAAGTTTAAGGTTTGTGCGTAATTGAGCAAAAGAAGCAAGAATTCCTATTCTGATATGAATCGAAGCAGTTGGTGCAGAATGGTTAGAGGAGGCAGAAAATTCAAAGGTGATGATACAAATTTTGCAGGAAATAACCAATTGAGAATATGAAGACCGATAAAGTAAAGTAACAGTTAGTGGTGATAAGTAAATAGTGGAATGTGTTGGGTTCTCATGTGTGATGTTTGTGTCTAAATGTTTTTGATGTTGAGAAATGTTAATTGATGTTGTAAAGTTGGTTGACACATGATGACAGTGACAAAAGTCATGCAAGATATAATCATATGAGAACATGCTTCTATTGATCTCCTATACATTTAGTGTATCTCACTTAGAAGGTTTCACAATGTAGGTGTGAATGCATACAAGCCAAACAACACGAACCAAATGCAAAAGAACAAGAAAAACATTTCAAGTCAACACCTGTCGACAGCCATGAAGGCCCCTGTCGACAGATGGACCATCCAGAATAAAACAAGCTACTGGAAGTTCATTCGGGATAGTAGCTGTCGACAGCTGAAGCTCACTTGTCGATAGATATAGATGTCCTGTCGACAGATGAGAATCGCTTCTCGACAGCCCAGTGTTCCAAAAACCTTCAAAGGTTCTGGAAACCAGAAATATGTAGTAGCTGTCGATAGCAGCAGATTGCCTGTCAACAACCGAAGTTTTAGAAAGATCTGATGGTCAGGATATGATCTATATTTGGGTGATCCCTTAAAGCACGACTCTCCATGTTTGGACACCCATATATAAGGTCATATGGAGCTATTTTCGTAGTAAGAAGCCACCATACCAAAATCCTAAGTAAAACCCAAGAGAGAAAGCTTCTTCCTGCTGCTCTGCTTCAACCCTCCGTCTAGAGCGAAAAAGATTCGTCTTCCAAGCGGAGTTGAAGCCAGTTCGTCCACTGTTGAAGCTTCTCCATCAACTGTTCTTCATCTAAACGAAGTTTGAAGTTCTTCCGGACGACCATTATGAAGAGTTCTTCATCAGGATATACTTCTACATCTCTGAACTCTTCTCCTCTTATACTTTTCATATATCTCTGTGTGTGGTAGTGATTCAAGCATTCTTTGTGGTTGATTCACATGTGGCTAGTTGTTCTGATTGCGTGTTTGCTTCAGACAACGTGTGTGTGTGTGGTGTAGAGTGAACTTGCTCATAAGTAGCTGTTTCTGCATGTGTGTGTGGACGGTGGACGTAGGATACACAGGTTGTGTACTCCGAACCACCTTAAATCATCGTGTCTGTGCTTTCAACGTTTTACAGAAGATGTTTGGTAGGCAAGTTGGTTTCTCACACATTAGATAAGTTGTTTATTGTTCTACTCTTAATCAACACATACATGTTGGTTAGAGTTCAATTCAAATCCATTTGAGATTTTGATAAGTCAGTGTTACCATTGATAAGAAGGTTATAGTGTTTCAAATTGGTAGTAATCTATTCAACCCCCCTTCTAGATTACCGTCATAGATAATTCCGCACATCTTTCAATTGGTATCAGAGTAGGGTCTCTCCGATTTACTACTTTCATAGCTTGATCTCACGGTCAGGAGACTTTCGATCTCATGGAATCTAACAAGGGGTTTATAACTGAAGGACACTTAGTGTCCAGGCCACCTTCCTTTGATGGCACTGATTTTCCATATTGAAAAAATTGCATGCAGGTCTTTCTATGTGCTCAAGACTTTGAGCTATGGAAGATCGTCAGCAAAGGATCATATGTGCTGCCCGAAGATGAAGATACTTGGACAAAGGAACAAATTCATAAAGGAACTGTCAATTGGAGTGCATTGAACATGATGCAGTGCGCTGTTCATCCCAAGGAGTTTTCAAGAGTCTCCACATGTACTTCAGTAAAGGAAATGTGGGATAAACTTGAACTCATCTATGAAGGTGCGTCTGAGGTAAGGGAAACCAAAGCAAGCATGCTAGTATCTGAATATGAGATGTTTAAAATGAAAAATGAAGAAACCATATCAGATATGTTTGCAAGGTTCATGCTAATAATCAATGGATTGAATGGTCTTAAGAAAGAATACTCAGAAAGTGACCTAGTTAGGAAGATACTTCGGTCTCATCCATCCTCTTGGAATACTAAGGCCACCGTCATTGAGGATTCTAAAGATCTTTCGAAAATGAATTAGATGAATTAATTGGTTCCTTGATGACCTATGAAATAAATATATAGAGGAAAGAAACTGAAGAAAATCCAAGAAAATCAATTGCAGTAAAAACCTTCAAAAAAAATTCCTCTAGTTCCAAGAAAGATATTCAATAGTAAAGTGATGACAATGGAACATCTAGTGATAGTGAGAACGATGAAATGGCCATGCTTACTAGACAGTTCAAGAAATTCCTCAAGTTCAAAAGGAAAGGCTCAGGTAACCTCAAATCTTTTCAAAAGAAAGATTCTTCAAGTAAATTTGATTCTAACAGAAAATCTGACATGATAGTGTGTTATGAGTGCAAGAAACCAGGTCATATGAGAGGACAATGCCCTGAGCTTAATAAGAAACTGAAGAAAGATAAATTCACCTTCAAGAAAGCCATGACAATGCTGAAAAGTTGGAGCGATGAAGACAAAGATGAGGACACACAAGCAACCTCTGGAGATGAAGAGATTCACTGCTTAATGGCAACGAGTGAGGACTCCACAGAGGTAAATTCTTCCTTTGAGAACTATATTGTTCATGAATGGGAAGAAGCATACATTGTATTGTTTGAAAACTTTTGTGTGTTTAAGTCTAAAAATAAAGCACTTAAGAAAAAGATCAATTCACTTGTTCACAACAAATCCAATGATGAACAAATTGCAATCCTAAATAAAGAAATTAAAATGATGAAAATTGATGCGGAAGCTCAGAGTGAGGAAATGGATTGTATGAAAGAAAAATTGTAGGAAAATGAGAAAGAAAAACAAAGTCTAATCAATTCCCTTGAAAATCTTCAACATGAACATCAATAAATTAAGAAAAACCTGGAACAAGCTGAAAAATAATTAAAAGAAAAGATTGATGATCTTACAAGATTTGTAAAAGGAAAGCAAAATCTTGATAATGTTTTTGGTGCAAGAATTAATGTAACAAGGCATGGACTTGGATATCAACCAGTAAAACAAAAGAAAATTGGAGAGACATTGATCACATCCTTTGATGATTTCAGTCCAAGCACAATTAAACAAGTTCCTCCCAAGAGTAAGAAAACTCAAGCAAAGGGTAAGCAACAGCAACCCAAACAAAAGACTTCAGTTGTTCAACAAACTAAGAAGTCTGTCGACAGACCCAATGAGAGTTGTCGACAGGCCTGGAAATATACTGCCAAGGGACAGCCATCCAGCCAACAAAAGGGAAAAATGCCAATGAATGTTCATCAAAATAACAAATCAACTGCCTTGAGAAAATCTCCTTCATGCAATATTTGTAAGAAACTTGGCCATAATGAAGAACAATGCTGGAATAATTCAAACAAACTAAAACTCAAACAAGTTTGGATTCCAAATCATTTACTTTCTGGTTTGAATGAAAAAATTGGGACCCAAAATAATTTGGGTACCAAAACCTCTTGTCTGATCCATCTATGCAGGAATTCCTAGTAGCCCAAAATCAAAATAAATGGTACTTGGATAGTGGCTGCTCGAGGCACATGACGGGCGATAAAGAAAAATTCTATCTGCTGGTTGAAAAAGACGAAGGTCAAGTTGTCTTTGGAGGTAACAATAAGGGCCAAATCATTGACACAGTAAGGTAGGTAAGTATGCCTCTAACTCAATAGACAACGTGTTGTTGGTTGATGGTCTTAATCACAATTTACTTAGCATAAGCCAACTATGTAATAAAGGCCATAAAGTAATCTTTGAATCAAATGCATGCAAAATTGTTGATAACGAAACATGAAGTCTCAAGTTTTCTAGAAAAATGGTGAATAACATCTATTTAGTTTTTATTGCCAGTAAACATGATGAGTTGACTTTGTGGCATTGTAGGCTTGGCCATGCGAGCTACAATGTTTTGCACAAGATCATGAGGATGAAATTGGTATGTGGACATCCTAAATTTCTTTCAATAAGAATGAAAGTTTTTGTGATGCATGTACATAGGGAAAACAAACCAGAAAGTCTTTCAAATCAAATGCTCCCATAGTCACTTCAAAACCGTATGAATTGTTGCACATGAACCTGCTTGGACCTACAAGAACACTTAGTCTCAATGGCAAACGTTTTGGTTTGTCATTGTAGATGATTTCTCTAGGTTCACTTGGGTCAAATTTTTGGCTCACAAAAATGAAGCACTTAAAGTCTTTAAATAGCTCTTTAATAAGATTGAGCATGAGAATGTTCATAAAATATGCTCAATCTTCACGGATCATAGGGGAGAGTTTGATAATAACTCTTTTTCTGATTTTTGCAGGAACTAAGGGATAGATCACCTATTTTCCTCTCCAAGAACTCCAGAACAAAATGACGTAGTGGAGAGAAAAAACAGGACCTTGGTGGAAATGGCTTGCACCCTTCTGGTTGAAAGTCAACTCTCATGGAGTTTTTGGGCAGAAGTGGTGAACACTTCATGCTACATCCTCAATAGGGCCATGGTAAGACCTGTGATGAAGAAAACTCCCTATGAACTCTTAAATGGTAAGAACCCAGTATTGGGTATTTCAGGGTTTTTGGCTCCAAGGTATTCATTCATAATAATGACAAAGTGGATTTGGATAAATTTGAAGACAAAAGTGATCTAGGTATTTTTGTAGGATACTCATAACACTCTAGAGTGATCTAGAGTGTTTAACAATAAAAATAGAACTGTGGAAGAAACTCCACATGTTGTTTTCGATGAGTATCATGCAAAAACTAATGATTCAAACTTTTGTAGGTATGACGATGAATATGAAGGAACAATACTTGGGAAACAACATGAGAAAAATAAAGGAAATTCTCAAGTAGAAACAATTACTAACAATGCATACTTTCGCAGGTATGATGATGTTGAGGGAATACGTTTCAGAAGAAAAGATGCTGAAACTGAAGAAGAGCCTCAAGATGAAACTCCTCAAGAACAACCTCCACAAGATCAAATTCCTCAAGTCCAAGATCAACCGGGTCCTTCAACAATCACAAATGTGAGGTACTCAAAAGGTCACCCACTTGATAATGTAATTGGAAATGTAAATGATAAAGTTCAAACTAGGTCTCAAGTTAGACAAATTGTTCAACAAGATCATTTAGCTTTTGTCTCTCAAGTGGAACCTAAAAATGTTGAAGAGGCACTAAAAGAGACTCTTGGATAGATGCCATGCATGAGGAACTAGGACAATTTGAAAGAAATAATTTCTGGAGCTTAGTTCCTAGAACCCCTAAAATTTCTGTCATTGGAACAAGATGGGTGTTTAGGAATAAGCTAAATGAAGAGGGTAAAGTGGTGAGAAACAAAGATAGACTGGTAGCAAAAGGGTATAACTACGAATTTGGGATAGATTTTGAAGAATCCTTTGCACCTGTAGCAAGGCTTGAAGCAGTTAGGATCTTATTAGCATATGCATGTTCAAACAAGTTCAAACTTTTTCAAATGGATGTTAAAACTGCTTTCTTGAATGGCTACATCAATGAGGAAGTCTATGTTTCTCAACCACCTAGATTTGAGGATAATGAAAAGCCTAACCATGTTTATAAGTTGCACAAAGCGCTCTATGGTTTGAAACAGACACCTCGAGCTTGGTACGACAAGTTAAGCAATTTTTTGGTGAGTAAAAATTACTCCAGAGGTAAAGTGGACCAAACACTTTTCACTAAACATGTTCGCAATCATATCATTGTTGTTCAAGTCTATGTGGACGACAGCATCTTTGGTTCCACTAACCCAGCACTGTGTGAAGAATTTTCTAAACAAATGCACAGTGAATTTCAGATGAGTCTAATGGGGGAGCTTCAATTTTTTCTTGCCTTGCAGGTAAAACAACATGAAGACGGCTTCTTCATTAATCAAAAAAAATATGTTAAGGAGCTTCTAAAAAGATTTCATTTTGAACAAGCCAAGTCTGTCTCAGCCCTAATGAGCACAAGCATTAAACTAGAAAATGATGAGAAATGTAAACCGGTAGATGCCAAGCAATTCCGATGTATGATTGGCTCTCTCCTTTACCTTACTGCAAGTAGGCCAGATATACAATCAGCGTTTGTCTTTGTGCTAGATACCAATCTAGTCCAAAGGAAAGCTATTTGATTGCAGTGAAAAGGAATTTCATATATCTCTCAGGTACACAGGACTTGGGTTTGTGGTATCCAGCAGGTAATAACTTTAACCTGATCTCATATTCTGATGCTGACTATGCTGGATGTAAAATTGATAGAAAAAGCATTAGTGGGTATTGTCAATTCCTTGGTGGTTTCATGGTTTCGTGGGCATCCAAGAAGCAACACTCGGTTGCATTCTCCACTGTAGAGGCAGAATATGTTGCTGCAGGGAGTTGTGCAGCTGAAGTGTTGTGGATTAAAAGTCAATTGTGTGACTACAACATTGACATTGGATGCACACCTATCTTATGTGACAACACTAGTGCCATCAACCTTTCAAAAAACCCAATCCAACACTCAAGGATCAAACATATAGAGATTAGGCATCACTTTTTGAGAGATGAGGTAGCCAACAAGAACCTTGTACTTTACTTCATTTCCATTGATAAACAAGTGGCTGATGTCTACACAAAACCACTGTTTGAGGATAGGTTCACAATACTTAGAAGAGAATTGGGATTGTGCAAAATTCAGTGAATCCAATACCAAATTGAGGAGTAAATGGTCCTTATGTGTAGTGACTATGAGGTATATTAAATGGTGATATGTGGATAAACAAATTCGGCTTGTTTGGGAACTCTTATTATGCGTGAGTAAATATACTCCGCCAAGTATCCATAGTCTTCTTATACATAAAGGTCATTAACTTCATGACAAGGTATTTAGATTCTCTTAATTTTGTCACATGCATCTCCTTAAAAGAATGATTTTTTAGTGCTCACATGTTTATGAATGACTCTGTTGTGTGCAAATGCTTTGTATGTTGTGCATCTCTTTGACTGTCTTGCTTGAATGATGAGTCATCACATGCACACACTATGGGGGAGCAAGGTAAGGATAAGTGAGTGAAATTGGTAGGGATACCCTTCACATTTCAATTGGTAGAGATACCCTTCATATTTCATGTGTCTTTGTCCCTCATTCACATGATTCAAAATGTCTCACAATTCAAGTCTTCAAACTATTTTTCACAGTGCCTGTCGACAGCCAAAACCCTGCTGTCGACTGCCAGGTCCTCCCAGAACAAAGATTCTAAAAGAATTCAATATTTGTCTATAGCCCACATGTACCTGTCGATAGATAGCCTCTCCCAGACCAACATCTTACTGAAATTTAGTACCTGTCGACGGGAAAATCCTTGTTGTCGACAGATACACTTCTAATGCCACTTTTTCATCTTTTCTCATCCCTTCTTAATGAGTATGTTCACAATCTCTGTGTAAGGGGAGAATTTGGAGTTAATGATCATTACAACCTATCATACTCACATAGTATCCGTGACATTGATTTAATCGCAGTGATTTTGAAATAATAATTTGTGCTTGAGTCTAGGTTGTGTCATCTACCAAACATTGAACAAATCTAATGAACTTAACTTAACTAATTTGAATAACTCTCTTATGGATTATCATGTTTCCAAAATGGTTTGATAAGTAAGACGGTTATTAACTTAATGTTTTACATTGGCTTTTGACCTTAATAACCATTAACCTTGATTCATAAAAGTAAAAAAAAGGAGAAAAGCTACCTATTTCTAAAATTAAAAAAATTAAGAAAATAAAATTGGATAAAAACAGAGCAATGATGATCATTGCTGAGTAGCCAGGGACATGGGCATCACAAATGTCTGTCTTCGCGTCAAAAAGTCATTTCATTAACTCTGCAAAAGGGTATGATGGTCACTCACACTGAGTAACTAGGGGTACGGACATCTCTCATGTCTACCTTCACGTCAAAAAGTGAAAGTGTTCCTAATTACCACTTTTTCCATTGCTCAATCATAAAAATATTTTGCAATGCTAGAAATAGAGTGAAGCCTCCATTATCTTGACTCAAGGCATTGGGTTGTCTATTGTCAATTATTTATGTGGACATTACCTTCATTTACCAACTGAAAATCACCACTAAGATATTTGATTTTTCTGAATGGTTTTATTCAAAGGGGTTATCTTATATTCATATGTTCTTGAACGGTGTTTTCTACATGCCATAATTTACAATTCCCAGAGTATTATCTTTTAACTGTTGTAGAATTTTTATGTGTCTTCATAATGGTGGTTATGACACATTGTAATGAGTATAAAACTTGTTCTCAACCTTAAAATCTCAATGGCATGCTCATTCCCTATTCAAATCCTAAAAAATTATGCTCTGGCAAAAATTTGCTCAGAAGTTGTCGACAGCTGCCTGGCTGGGTATCAACATCCGATGGCCTGGGCAGTTCAAAAGCCCAACCGGCACATCTTTTGGCCAGATTTTGTGGGTCCATTTCCATTTCAAATCATTTCCCAACTTCTTTAAAATGGAACCCACGACCCCTCATCCTCTTCCACCTCTTCCAAAAGGCCTCTCCTTACTCTTTCAACCCTAGCCTCCTCCTTCCAGGGCGCCAGAACCCTGATTCCAGTTCCTTCTATCTCTCTTTTCTCCGGTTCTCCTCCTCTCCACAGGGATCCTCCACTCTCTGACATCACCTTTTTCATGGCTCCCAAGGGCAAGCGTGCAGCCCCTCGGCGGCGTCCTATCTCGCCCGAACTCAACAAAGGTTCCAGGGCTACTGCAGAGCACCGAACCAAGCACCAGAACGATAGTCTGCCAGGGCTCATTCTTTTTCCCAACCACCATAGTTCTAGGGTCCGGGGCACCTTCACTAAGTTCGTGCAACCTCATTACGTGCATTTCGAGTCCCTGGATGACATGTTCCCTGGCCTCCACCCCTCTTCGACACTCAGGGCTTAACCGTCTTCTTGTACTCCCACACGCGGTATTCTCCCACCGCTGTGACGGAGTTCTACAACAACTGGAGATGTCGGTGGTAGATGAGGTGTTGTATACCACGGTAAAGTGTACTACATTTCAGATCACCCCCAATCTCTTTAGCCGTGCGCTTTTGGTTTCTAACTCCAGGGCCAATATTCTTCTTAATCCTCCATCTGCCTCTGAGTACTACACACTTATCACCCACCAACTTTATCATCCCAATTATGATCACTTGAAGCTAAATGCCAACACTTTTCCTCCCCTGAACAGTATAATTCATCACATCTTCACCACACTTGTGCTTCCCAATGATGGAAGCAGGCAACTTGTCACTACAATTCATAAGTCCCTCTTCTATTATTTCCTGAAGTGTGAGCAAATTAACCTTCCTTTACTTATGGTTGACCTCATAAAACAATGTTTTTCAAATTCTAAGAGGTCCATGCCATATGCCTGCCCCATTACATCCCTCCAATCCTTTGTTGGCATTCCCATCTCTAACTCTGAATGCACCACTCTCAAATCGCGTAGCTCTTTTGATCTCACTACGGTGCATCGTATGGGGTACAAGTTTGTGTATGGGAGAGTCACACGGACTGTCAAAGGTCAAGTTGTTGAGGAAGTGTCCGCTGAAGATGATGATGCTGATGATGATGCCAAGCCGAGCCAATGGATGCTTAGGGAGATGATAGCGAAGCTGCTGAACACCAAGCTCCACTGGCTCCAACCCAATCACTTTGAGATTTTATCACTAGTCAGATGGCCCAGCTGCAGAACCAAATCACTACGGGCTTTGAACATCACAATGTTCGTCTTGATCATGTTGACACCCGGATGGATGCACTGGCCGACACTAATGTGGCAATTCAGCATTGGCTTACCAGGCTCTCTACGGAGTTTAATAAGTTTCGTCATCCCAATGCTCCTGGAATGATGATGTATAGAGAGTTTGGGTTGTCTAGTCTTTTTCTTTGTCACTAGGTTTGGGTCATGGGTCAATTTGTCATTTGCGTCAGTCATGTACCTTCCCTTCTTTTGCCTTTCGTTCTGTCATGTCATGCAATTTTTTTTGTAACTGTGTGCACTTAATGAAAATTGAAAGAAATCCATAGTTGTTTGACTAATTCCTCTTCATGAGTGCATGATTTGTCTTTTTGGATGTTGCCAAAAGGGGGAGAAACATCAATGTGCATAAATTGAAAATTTTGTCATCATCAAAAAGGGGGAGAATCTTGGGTTCTCATGTGTGATGTTTGTGCCTAAATGTTTTTGATGATGAGAAATGTTAATTGATGTTGTGAAGTTGGTTGACACATGATGACAGTGATAAAAGTCATGCAAGAAATAATCATATGAGAACATGCTTCTATTGATCACCTATACATTTAGTATATCTCACTTATAATGTTTCACAATGTAGGTGTGAATGTATACAAGCCAAGCAACAAGAACCAAATGCAAAAGAACAAGAAAAACATTTCATGTCAACACCTGTCCATAGCCATGATGGCCCCTGTCGACAGATGGACCATCTAGAATAAAACAAGCTACTGGAAACTCATTCAGGACAGTTGTTGTCGACAGCTGAAGCTCACTTGTCGATAGATACAGTTGTCCTGTCGACAGATGAGATTCTCTTGTCGATAGCCCAATGTTCCACGAACCTTCAAAGGTTTTGGAAACCAGAATATGCAGTAGCTGTCGACAACAGCAAATCGCTTGTTGACAACTGAAGTTTTAGAAAGATCTGATGGTCAGGATATGATCTATATTTGGGTGATCCCTTTAAGCGCGACCCTCCATGTTTGGACACCCATATATAAAGGTCATATGGAGCTATTTTCGCAGTATGAAGCCACCATACCAAAACCCTAAGCAAAACCCAAGAGAGAACGCTTCTTCCTATTGCTCTGCTTCAACCCTCTGTCCAGAGCGAAGAAGATCCGTCTTACAAGCGGAGTTGAAGCCGGTTCGTCCACTGTTCAAGCTTGTCCATCAGC
Organism: Colocasia esculenta; assembly: GCA_014218235.1. Classification (NCBI taxonomy): domain Eukaryota; kingdom Viridiplantae; phylum Streptophyta; class Magnoliopsida; order Alismatales; family Araceae; genus Colocasia; species Colocasia esculenta. The sequence goes on from CM024754.1 coordinate 143,055,046, forward strand.
TGCTCTTCATCCAAACGATGTTTGATGTTCTTTCAGATGACTATCACGAAGAGTTCTTCATTAGGATATACTTCTACATCTCTGAACACTTCTTCTCTTATACTTTTCATATATCTCTGTGTGTGGTAGTGATTCGAGCATTCCTTATGCTTGATTCACGTGTGGCTAGTTGTTTTGATTGCGTGTTTGCTTCAGACAACGTGTGTGTGTGTGTTGTAGAGTGAACTTTCTCATAAGCAGTTGTTTCTGCGTGTGTGTGTGTGGATGGTGGACGTAGGATACACAGGTTGTGTACTCCGAACCACCATAAATCATCGTGTCTATGGTTTGAACGTTTTACGGTAGATGTTTGGTAGGCACGTTGGTTTCTCACGCGTTAGATAAGTTGTTTATTGTTCTACTCTTAATCAACACATACACTTGGTTAGAATTCAATTCAAATCTGTTTGAGATTTTGATAAGTCAGTGTTACCATTGAAAAGAGGGTTATAGTGTTTCAAATTGGTAGTAATCTATTCAACCCCCCTTCTAGATTACCGTCATAGATATTCCGCACATCTTTCAATTGGTATCAGAGTAGGGTCTCTCCGATTTACTACTTTCATAGCTTGATCTCACGGTCAGGAGACTTTCGATCTCATGGAATCTAACAAGGGGTTTATAACTGAAGGACACTTAGTGTCCAGGCCACCTTCCTTTGATGGCACTGATTTTCCATATTGGAAAAATTGCATGCAGGTCTTTCTATGTGCTCAAGACTTTGAGCTATGGAAGATCGTCAGCAAAGGATCATATGTGCTGCCCGAAGATGAAGATACTTGGACAAAGGAACAAATTCATAAAGGAACTGTCAATTGGAGTGCATTGAACATGATGCAGTGCGCTGTTCATCCCAAGGAGTTTTCAAGAGTCTCCACATGTACTTCAGTAAAGGAAATGTGGGATAAACTTGAACTCATCTATGAAGGTGCGTCTGAGGTAAGGGAAACCAAAGCAAGCATGCTAGTATCTGAATATGAGATGTTTAAAATGAAAAATGAAGAAACCATATCAGATATGTTTGCAAGGTTCATGCTAATAATCAATGGATTGAATGGTCTTAAGAAAGAATACTCAGAAAGTGACCTAGTTAGGAAGATACTTCGGTCTCATCCATCCTCTTGGAATACTAAGGCCACCGTCATTGAGGATTCTAAAGATCTTTCGAAAATGAAATTAGATGAATTAATTGGTTCCTTGATGACCTATGAAATAAATATATAGAGGAAAGAAACTGAAGAAAATCCAAGAAAATCAATTGCAGTAAAAACCTTCAAAAAAAATTCCTCTAGTTCCAAGAAAGATATTCAATAGTAAAGTGATGACAATGGAACATCTAGTGATAGTGAGAACGATGAAATGGCCATGCTTACTAGACAGTTCAAGAAATTCCTCAAGTTCAAAAGGAAAGGCTCAGGTAACCTCAAATCTTTTCAAAAGAAAGATTCTTCAAGTAAATTTGATTCTAACAGAAAATCTGACATGATAGTGTGTTATGAGTGCAAGAAACCAGGTCATATGAGAGGACAATGCCCTGAGCTTAATAAGAAACTGAAGAAAGATAAATTCACCTTCAAGAAAGCCATGACAATGCTGAAAAGTTGGAGCGATGAAGACAAAGATGAGGACACACAAGCAACCTCTGGAGATGAAGAGATTCACTGCTTAATGGCAACGAGTGAGGACTCCACAGAGGTAAATTCTTCCTTTGAGAACTATATTGTTCATGAATGGGAAGAAGCATACATTGTATTGTTTGAAAACTTTTGTGTGTTTAAGTCTAAAAATAAAGCACTTAAGAAAAAGATCAATTCACTTGTTCACAACAAATCCAATGATGAACAAATTGCAATCCTAAATAAAGAATTAAAATGATGAAAATTGATGCGGAAGCTCAGAGTGAGGAAATGGATTGTATGAAAGAAAAATTGTAGGAAAATGAGAAAGAAAAACAAAGTCTAATCAATTCCCTTGAAAATCTTCAACATGAACATCAATAAATTAAGAAAAACCTGGAACAAGCTGAAAAATAATTAAAAGAAAAGATTGATGATCTTACAAGATTTGTAAAAGGAAAGCAAAATCTTGATAATGTTTTTGGTGCAAGAATTAATGTAACAAGGCATGGACTTGGATATCAACCAGTAAAACAAAAGAAAATTGGAGAGACATTGATCACATCCTTTGATGATTTCAGTCCAAGCACAATTAAACAAGTTCCTCCCAGAGTAAGAAAACTCAAGCAAAGGGTAAGCAACAGCAACCCAAACAAAAGACTTCAGTTGTTCAACAAACTAAGAAGTCTGTCGACAGACCCAATGAGAGTTGTCGACAGGCCTGGAAATATACTGCCAAGGGACAGCCATCCAGCCAACAAAAGGGAAAAATGCCAATGAATGTTCATCAAAATAACAAATCAACTGCCTTGAGAAAATCTCCTTCATGCAATATTTGTAAGAAACTTGGCCATAATGAAGAACAATGCTGGAATAATTCAAACAAACTAAAACTCAAACAAGTTTGGATTCCAAATCATTTACTTTCTGGTTTGAATGAAAAAATTGGGACCCAAAATAATTGGGTACCAAAACCTCTTGTCTGATCCATCTATGCAGGAATTCCTAGTAGCCCAAAATCAAAATAAATGGTACTTGGATAGTGGCTGCTCGAGGCACATGACGGGCGATAAAGAAAAATTCTATCTGCTGGTTGAAAAAGACGAAGGTCAAGTTGTCTTTGGAGGTAACAATAAGGGCCAAATCATTGACACAGGTAAGGTAGGTAAGTATGCCTCTAACTCAATAGACAACGTGTTGTTGGTTGATGGTCTTAATCACAATTTACTTAGCATAAGCCAACTATGTAATAAAGGCCATAAAGTAATCTTTGAATCAAATGCATGCAAAATTGTTGATAACGAAACATGAAGTCTCAAGTTTTCTAGAAAAATGGTGAATAACATCTATTTAGTTTTTATTGCCAGTAAACATGATGAGTTGACTTTGTGGCATTGTAGGCTTGGCCATGCGAGCTACAATGTTTTGCACAAGATCATGAGGATGAAATTGGTATGTGGACATCCTAAATTTCTTTCAATAAGAATGAAAGTTTTTGTGATGCATGTACATAGGGAAAACAAACCAGAAAGTCTTTCAAATCAAATGCTCCCATAGTCACTTCAAAACCGTATGAATTGTTGCACATGAACCTGCTTGGACCTACAAAACACTTAGTCTCAATGGCAAACGTTTTGGTTTGTCATTGTAGATGATTTCTCTAGGTTCACTTGGGTCAAATTTTTGGCTCACAAAAATGAAGCACTTAAAGTCTTTAAATAGCTCTTTAATAAGATTGAGCATGAGAATGTTCATAAAATATGCTCAATCTTCACGGATCATAGGGGAGAGTTTGATAATAACTCTTTTTCTGATTTTTGCAGGAACTAAGGGATAGATCACCTATTTTCCTCTCCAAGAACTCCAGAACAAAATGACGTAGTGGAGAGAAAAAACAGGACCTTGGTGGAAATGGCTTGCACCCTTCTGGTTGAAAGTCAACTCTCATGGAGTTTTTGGGCAGAAGTGGTGAACACTTCATGCTACATCCTCAATAGGGCCATGGTAAGACCTGTGATGAAGAAAACTCCCTATGAACTCTTAAATGGTAAGAAACCCAGTATTGGGTATTTCAGGGTTTTTGGCTCCAAGGTATTCATTCATAATAATGACAAAGTGGATTTGGATAAATTTGAAGACAAAAGTGATCTAGGTATTTTTGTAGGATACTCATAACACTCTAGAGTGATCTAGAGTGTTTAACAATAAAAATAGAACTGTGGAAGAAACTCCACATGTTGTTTTCGATGAGTATCATGCAAAAACTAATGATTCAAACTTTTGTAGGTATGACGATGAATATGAAGGAACAATACTTGGGAAACACATGAGAAAAATAAAGGAAATTCTCAAGTAGAAACAATTACTAACAATGCATACTTTCGCAGGTATGATGATGTTGAGGGAATACGTTTCAGAAGAAAAGATGCTGAAACTGAAGAAGAGCCTCAAGATGAAACTCCTCAAGAACAACCTCCACAAGATCAAATTCCTCAAGTCCAAGATCAACCGGGTCCTTCAACAATCACAAATGTGAGGTACTCAAAAGGTCACCCACTTGATAATGTAATTGAAATGTAAATGATAAAGTTCAAACTAGGTCTCAAGTTAGACAAATTGTTCAACAAGATCATTTAGCTTTTGTCTCTCAAGTGGAACCTAAAAATGTTGAAGAGGCACTAAAAGAGACTCTTGGATAGATGCCATGCATGAGGAACTAGGACAATTTGAAAGAAATAATTTCTGGAGCTTAGTTCCTAGAACCCCTAAAATTTCTGTCATTGGAACAAGATGGGTGTTTAGGAATAAGCTAAATGAAGAGGGTAAAGTGGTGAGAAACAAAGATAGACTGTAGCAAAAGGGTATAACTACGAATTTGGGATAGATTTTGAAGAATCCTTTGCACCTGTAGCAAGGCTTGAAGCAGTTAGGATCTTATTAGCATATGCATGTTCAAACAAGTTCAAACTTTTTCAAATGGATGTTAAAACTGCTTTCTTGAATGGCTACATCAATGAGGAAGTCTATGTTTCTCAACCACCTAGATTTGAGGATAATGAAAAGCCTAACCATGTTTATAAGTTGCACAAAGCGCTCTATGGTTTGAAACAGACACCTCGAGCTTGGTACGACAAGTTAAGCAATTTTTTGGTGAGTAAAAATTACTCCAGAGGTAAAGTGGACCAAACACTTTTCACTAAACATGTTCGCAATCATATCATTGTTGTTCAAGTCTATGTGGACGACAGCATCTTTGGTTCCACTAACCCAGCACTGTGTGAAGAATTTTCTAAACAAATGCACAGTGAATTTCAGATGAGTCTAATGGGGGAGCTTCAATTTTTTCTTGCCTTGCAGGTAAAACAACATGAAGACGGCTTCTTCATTAATCAAAAAAAATATGTTAAGGAGCTTCTAAAAAGATTTCATTTTGAACAAGCCAAGTCTGTCTCAGCCCTAATGAGCACAAGCATTAAACTAGAAAATGATGAGAAATGTAAACCGGTAGATGCCAAGCAATTCCGATGTATGATTGGCTCTCTCCTTTACCTTACTGCAAGTAGGCCAGATATACAATCAGCGTTTGTCTTTGTGCTAGATACCAATCTAGTCCAAAGGAAAGCTATTTGATTGCAGTGAAAAGGAATTTCATATATCTCTCAGGTACACAGGACTTGGGTTTGTGGTATCCAGCAGGTAATAACTTTAACCTGATCTCATATTCTGATGCTGACTATGCTGGATGTAAAATTGATAGAAAAAGCATTAGTGGGTATTGTCAATTCCTTGGTGGTTTCATGGTTTCGTGGGCATCCAAGAAGCAACACTCGGTTGCATTCTCCACTGTAGAGGCAGAATATGTTGCTGCAGGGAGTTGTGCAGCTGAAGTGTTGTGGATTAAAAGTCAATTGTGTGACTACAACATTGACATTGGATGCACACCTATCTTATGTGACAACACTAGTGCCATCAACCTTTCAAAAAACCCAATCCAACACTCAAGGATCAACATATAGAGATTAGGCATCACTTTTTGAGAGATGAGGTAGCCAACAAGAACCTTGTACTTTACTTCATTTCCATTGATAAACAAGTGGCTGATGTCTACACAAAACCACTGTTTGAGGATAGGTTCACAATACTTAGAAGAGAATTGGATTGTGCAAAATTCAGTGAATCCAATACCAAATTGAGGAGTAAATGGTCCTTATGTGTAGTGACTATGAGGTATATTAAATGGTGATATGTGGATAAACAAATTCGGCTTGTTTGGGAACTCTTATTATGCGTGAGTAAATATACTCCGCCAAGTATCCATAGTCTTCTTATACATAAAGGTCATTAACTTCATGACAAGGTATTTAGATTCTCTTAATTTTATCACATGCATCTCCTTAAAAGAATGATTTTTTAGTGCTCACATGTTTATGAATGACTCTGTTGTGTGCAAATGCTTTGTATGTTGTGCATCTCTTTGACTGTCTTGCTTGAATGATGAGTCATCACATGCACACACTATGGGGGAGCAAGGTAAGGATAAGTGAGTGAATTGGTAGGGATACCCTTCACATTTCAATTGGTAGAGATACCCTTCATATTTCATGTGTCTTTGTCCCTCATTCACATGATTCAAAATGTCTCACAATTCAAGTCTTCAAACTATTTTTCACAGTGCCTGTCGACAGCCAAAACCCTGCTGTCGACTGCCAGGTCCTCCCAGAACAAAGATTCTAAAAGAATTCAATATTTGTCTATAGCCCACATGTACCTGTCGATAGATAGCCTCTCCCAGACCAACATCTTACTGAAATTTAGTACCTGTCGACGGGAAAATCCTTGTTGTCGACAGATACACTTCTAATGCCACTTTTTCATCTTTTCTCATCCCTTCTTAATGAGTATGTTCACAATCTCTGTGTAAGGGGAGAATTTGGAGTTAATGATCATTACAACCTATCATACTCACATAGTATCCGTGACATTGATTTAATCGCAGTGATTTTGAAATAATAATTTGTGCTTGAGTCTAGGTTGTGTCATCTACCAACATTGAACAAATCTAATGAACTTAACATAACTAATTTGAATAACTCTCTTATGGATTATCATGTTTCCAAAATGGTTTGATAAGTAAGACGGTTATTAACTTAATGTTTTACATTGGCTTTTGACCTTAAATAACCATTAACCTTGATTCATAAAAGTAAAAAAAAGGAGAAAAGCTACCTATTTCTAAAATTAAAAATTAAGAAAATAAAATTGGATAAAAACAGAGCAATGATGATCATTGCTGAGTAGCCAGGGACATGGGCATCACAAATGTCTGTCTTCGCGTCAAAAAGTCATTCATTAACTCTGCAAAAGGGTATGATGGTCACTCACACTGAGTAACTAGGGGTACGGACATCTCTCATGTCTACCTTCACGTCAAAAAGTGAAAGTGTTCCTAATTACCACTTTTTCCATTGCTCAATCATAAAAATATTTTGCAATGCTAGAAATAGAGTGAAGCCTCCATTATCTTGACTCAAGGCATTGGGTTGTCTATTGTCAATTATTTATGTGGACATTACCTTCATTTACCAACTGAAAATCACCACTAAGATATTTGATTTTTCTGAATGGTTTTATTCAAAGGGGTTATCTTATATTCATATGTTCTTGAACGGTGTTTTCTACATGCCATAATTTACAATTCCCAGAGTATTATCTTTTAACTGTTGTAGAATTTTTATGTGTCTTCATAATGGTGGTTATGACACATTGTAATGAGTATAAAACTTGTTCTCAACCTTAAAATCTCAATGGCATGCTCATTCCCTATTCAAATCCTAAAAAATTATGCTCTGGCAAAAATTTGCTCAGAAGTTGTCGACAGCTGCCTGGCTGGGTATCAACATCCGATGGCCTGGGCAGTTCAAAAGCCCAACCGGCACATCTTTTGGCCAGATTTTGTGGGTCCATTTCCATTTCAAATCATTTCCCAACTTCTTTAAAATGGAACCCACGACCCCTCATCCTCTTCCACCTCTTCCAAAAGGCCTCTCCTTACTCTTTCAACCCTAGCCTCCTCCTTCCAGGCGCCAGAACCCTGATTCCAGTTCCTTCTATCTCTCTTTTCTCCGGTTCTCCTCCTCTCCACAGGGATCCTCCACTCTCTGACATCACCTTTTTCATGGCTCCCAAGGGCAAGCGTGCAGCCCCTCGGCGGCGTCCTATCTCGCCCGAACTCAACAAAGGTTCCAGGGCTACTGCAGAGCACCGAACCAAGCACCAGAACGATAGTCTGCCAGGGCTCATTCTTTTTCCCAACCACCATAGTTCTAGGGTCCGGGGCACCTTCACTAAGTTCGTGCAACCTCATTACGTGCATTTCGAGTCCCTGGATGACATGTTCCCTGCCTCCACCCCTCTTCGACACTCAGGGCTTAACCGTCTTCTTGTACTCCCACACGCGGTATTCTCCCACCGCTGTGACGGAGTTCTACAACACCTGGAGATGTCGGTGGTAGATGAGGTGTTGTATACCACGGTAAAGTGTACTACATTTCAGATCACCCCCATCTCTTTAGCCGTGCGCTTTTGGTTTCTAACTCCAGGGCCAATATTCTTCTTAATCCTCCATCTGCCTCTGAGTACTACACACTTATCACCCACCAACTTTATCATCCCAATTATGATCACTTGAAGCTAAATGCCAACACTTTTCCTCCCCTGAACAGTATAATTCATCACATCTTCACCACACTTGTGCTTCCCAATGATGGAAGCAGGCAACTTGTCACTACAATTCATAAGTCCCTCTTCTATTATTTCCTGAAGTGTGAGCAAATTAACCTTCCTTTACTTATGGTTGACCTCATAAAACAATGTTTTTCAAATTCTAAGAGGTCCATGCCATATGCCTGCCCCATTACATCCCTCCAATCCTTTGTTGGCATTCCCATCTCTAACTCTGAATGCACCACTCTCAAATCGCGTAGCTCTTTTGATCTCACTACGGTGCATCGTATGGGGTACAAGTTTGTGTATGGGAGAGTCACACGGACTGTCAAAGGTCAAGTTGTTGAGGAAGTGTCCGCTGAAGATGATGATGCTGATGATGATGCCAAGCCGAGCCAATGGATGCTTAGGGAGATGATAGCGAAGCTGCTGAACACCAAGCTCCACTGGCTCCAACCCAATCACTTTGAGATTTTATCACTAGTCAGATGGCCCAGCTGCAGAACCAAATCACTACGGGCTTTGAACATCACAATGTTCGTCTTGATCATGTTGACACCCGGATGGATGCACTGGCCGACACTAATGTGGCAATTCAGCATTGGCTTACCAGGCTCTCTACGGAGTTTAATAAGTTTCGTCATCCCAATGCTCCTGGGAATGATGATGTATAGAGAGTTTGGGTTGTCTAGTCTTTTTCTTTGTCACTAGGTTTGGGTCATGGGTCAATTTGTCATTTGCGTCAGTCATGTACCTTCCCTTCTTTTGCCTTTCGTTCTGTCATGTCATGCAATTTTTTTTGTAACTGTGTGCACTTAATGAAAATTGAAAGAAATCCATAGTTGTTTGACTAATTCCTCTTCATGAGTGCATGATTTGTCTTTTTGGATGTTGCCAAAAGGGGGAGAAACATCAATGTGCATAAATTGAAAATTTTGTCATCATCAAAAAGGGGGAGAATCTTGGGTTCTCATGTGTGATGTTTGTGCCTAAATGTTTTTGATGATGAGAAATGTTAATTGATGTTGTGAAGTTGGTTGACACATGATGACAGTGATAAAAGTCATGCAAGAAATAATCATATGAGAACATGCTTCTATTGATCACCTATACATTTAGTATATCTCACTTATAATGTTTCACAATGTAGGTGTGAATGTATACAAGCCAAGCAACAAGAACCAAATGCAAAAGAACAAGAAAAACATTTCATGTCAACACCTGTCCATAGCCATGATGGCCCCTGTCGACAGATGGACCATCTAGAATAAAACAAGCTACTGGAAACTCATTCAGGACAGTTGTTGTCGACAGCTGAAGCTCACTTGTCGATAGATACAGTTGTCCTGTCGACAGATGAGATTCTCTTGTCGATAGCCCAATGTTCCACGAACCTTCAAAGGTTTTGGAAACCAGAAATATGCAGTAGCTGTCGACAACAGCAAATCGCTTGTTGACAACTGAAGTTTTAGAAAGATCTGATGGTCAGGATATGATCTATATTTGGGTGATCCCTTTAAGCGCGACCCTCCATGTTTGGACACCCATATATAAAGTCATATGGAGCTATTTTCGCAGTATGAAGCCACCATACCAAAACCCTAAGCAAAACCCAAGAGAGAACGCTTCTTCCTATTGCTCTGCTTCAACCCTCTGTCCAGAGCGAAGAAGATCCGTCTTACAAGCGGAGTTGAAGCCGGTTCGTCCACTGTTCAAGCTTGTCCATCAGCTGCTCTTCATCCAAACGATGTTTGATGTTCTTTCAGATGACTATCACGAAGAGTTCTTCATTAGGATATACTTCTACATCTCTGAACACTTCTTCTCTTATACTTTTCATATATCTCTGTGTGTGGTAGTGATTCGAGCATTCCTTATGCTTGATTCACGTGTGGCTAGTTGTTTTGATTGCGTGTTTGCTTCAGACAACGTGTGTGTGTGTGTTGTAGAGTGAACTTTCTCATAAGCAGTTGTTTCTGCGTGTGTGTGTGTGGATGGTGGACGTAGGATACACAGGTTGTGTACTCCGAACCACCATAAATCATCGTGTCTATGGTTTGAACGTTTTACGGTAGATGTTTGGTAGGCACGTTGGTTTCTCACGCGTTAGATAAGTTGTTTATTGTTCTACTCTTAATCAACACATACACTTGGTTAGAATTCAATTCAAATCTGTTTGAGATTTTGATAAGTCAGTGTTACCATTGAAAAGAGGGTTATAGTGTTTCAAATTGGTAGTAATCTATTCAACCCCCCTTCTAGATTACCGTCATAGATAATTCCGCACATCTTTCAGAATGGTACTAAGAAAGTTTGGAAAAAATTAAGTAGGGTTTAGTGCCATAGAGTATCCAAAGATAATAATGTAAAGTGAAAGGATTTAAGAAAGAAAAGCGGCCCAGAAAGAAATGATGCAAATACAACCAGGAAAAATGTGGAAATAGATCAAGCCCAAGCAGGTAAAGTGCCATCGGCCAAGTAGAATTACCTGAAAATTTTGGAACTAGGTTTAGTCCAAGGAGATAAAGCGCCAATAGCAGGGTAGAATCGTCTATAGTTGAAAGGTAATGAATGACGGAATAGATTCAGAGAATGAAGTAGTTATGGAATAAATTAATAAGTAAGGGAAGGCAGAGCAAGTTTGGAAATGAGTAGATGGTTTGAAAGGAAGATGCAGAGGAAGCGTATCCTACTTGTTCTATATATGGTTTTGTTTTTTTTAGGTGATGGTGTGGTTTATTGTAGCTCGTTTTGAATGTCGAGGATGACATTCCTTTTTAGGTGATAGTAATGTAACATAGCGCATTTTTCGGATCTTCGTGGATCTTTGTTTAGTGGTAGTTTGGATCTGCATTTACTCGTTTTGGTGTGGTGCTCATGACCAATATATTGGGCCTTAGTCGAGGTTTCCGCGCGTTGTGTGCGGCTTAGCGGGCCGGCATGTTAAGCCCGTAGTGCCCGTTGGTACACTAGATGTGAACGTGACGGGGGTGTAGGTTGCGTTCTGAATGCAACGGCAGTGGGGGTCACATTCTAGTTGTCGTTGTTTTGGGTCAACATCTGCATGCGCGCCATGTGTCCCACGCTGGGGTGGCCTGCTGACATCGGGAATGGGAAGGCGACGCTTGAGTCCATCGCGACAAGGTCACGACGGGGAGGCACATCGCAATCCCAACTGCTGTGTGATTTTTAAGATGGTTAGCCGAACAGAGCTTTCACATGCTCTGCTTGACCAGGAGGGGAGCTGCTGCGGCTTCTCTAGGTGATTCAGTGTTCCGGCGTGGTGTTCGACGTGCTTTCGACACGAGGACGTCGTGTGGACTGGGGAAAATGCCGTGCCATGTGTGGATTGCATGTTCTTCATGAAGGCAAGGAGTTCTACCTTGATTTGTTACGTGGATTGCATGTTGGTTTTTTTACCGCTTTAAAAACAGTAGATACCATGCCGAGGAGGTGAAATGAGCATGAAAACCGAGTTGAAACATCGTGTGGGGTGGTTTGCATGGGAAATCCCGAGAGGGTTTCCGGATTAGGGTTTTTGCCTGAGAAGGCGATGGACCCTGCTGACGCGACCAAGTTGCGACAGGTCCACCCGTCGTGACAAGGTTTCCCATCGCGACATGTCGTGGCGTCGCGATCAGAAGGTAGCCTTGTCCTCTGTCGCGATCACAGCCAGGGGCCTTCTAATTAGTGTAATGTATGTAAGGTTAAGAGTTAGTGTATAAATAGTGTATATTGAATGTATGTGGCAAGGAGGTCATGTGATGACCAATGATAGGCCAGTTTATGATTGGTTATCATGGTTTACATGTGTGTTGGTGTGGGGTAGCTTGTAGGTCACAGGGCAACTGTGAACAAGCTATTCTTGGCACTTGTACTGTGGTTTGTAATGAAGAACATGTAAGTATATATATATATATATATATCGTGGTATGTACATTGCCGCGTGTGGTGGTCTGGCGCCTATTCTGAAATACCTCTTTAGTTGGGTACCCCAGGTTCTGTGTGAGCCAGGCACGTTGTTGTGCTCGAGGCATGTCCTGGTATGCTGTGTACCTTCGAGGTACGTGTCATCTGTCCTGGACACCCTCACTCCTGTGTTTGAGTAGTACGTCTGGCTGAGGGAATGATGACAGTGGGACAGTGACTCGTGAGAGTTTGTGTTTAGTCACTTGTAGCGCGCTCATGGTTGGGGGTTACAGACACTAGTGGATGTACTGGGCCCCAGCTAGTCCTGTTACCAGTGCCTCACTTTATGGAGCTCGGGCCAGAGTCTCTAAAGATGCCAAGCATGGGCCTGCAGGGTGTGTGACCTATAGGTTGTGGTGGTTTTGTTGGTCTCCACAGTTCTTTGGCATTACTTGTGGTTGTGGAGCTGCAGTTGGACCTTACGTTTGTGACTGTGAGACTGAGAGGTAGTTCTTGTGCTGTGTTGTCCGGGATGGATACTGGCATCATGAACCAGTAGTTTTTCCCTTGTGGTGGCGTCGTGCTTTCCGGCTTGTGCTTTGCTACCGGTTGTAGCTTGTGTTAGTTGTGGTTTTACCCGTCGAGGTGCGCCATTGTGTTGGCACAGTTGACGTCGTGGTAGGTGAGCGGAGACTCACTGGTTATGGTTAGACTTGTTGTGGTGTGCCCTGGTGGTGGCACAGTGGTGTTTGTGTTTTAGTTGTGGTTCCTCGTGGTGGTAGGTACCTATACCCTTTGTGGGTACTGGTTTCTTGTAGTACGTTGAGTACTAGCCTTTTTAGGTGGTAAAGTGGAGGTCATGTGGTGAGACCTTCCACTTGTTGTGTTTTACCCTACTTTGGGTAAGTTTCTGAATATGGTTTAATGTGCGATGGATTGGCATCGTGATAGCCAGTCCTTTTATTTAAATGTGACATTCGATACATCATGGTTTAGCTCTTGGTTAGCAGTCTTGTTACCCATGTGTTGGAGGCTTGCTAGTGAAGCTAGTAGCTTAGGCAATGCTTTGCCTGTGTGGCTTACAGCTTAGGCGACCAGCTGTTGAGGTGGTGTGCCTGTGAGGCTTGTGGCCTAGGCTTTACAGTTGTTGGGCAGACTAGTAGTGTGGTGCTAGTTATGTTGTGTCTTCTTCTTTCCAGGATTTGTGTCAATTGATATAATTATTCTTTGCTGTGAACATGATATGGTTTGCCTACCGGTGTTGCCTGTGAGACCCGTTTGGGTTGAGGTCCTCCTGTGTTGTGTGTAGTTTTTGGGTGGTCCCCTACTGTGCCATTGACTTGTTGAGGCTCACTCCTTTACAGTTCCTTTCAGGGATTACCATTGGTGTGACTGGCAAAGACGTTGTGACAGACTTGTACCACCAGCAGTATTGTTAGTAGAGTTGTTTCAGCTTGTGCTCCCTCGGGGTATGCCCTAGGTAGTTGTACTCTTCCTAATTAGGACATGTAATAATGTAATGGGACAGTTGTAAATTGTTATATGCAGATATGAGCACATGTTCTTTCTTGTGTCTCTTACTGTTGTGGTTTATCTTTCATATTCTTCCTGGACACGTGTGTGAGATATCCCTTGCGAGACTTTGGTCCGTTCGCGGGAGACGATCTGGATATGGACCCCTCTGGGTATGAATATCCAGGACTGTTACAATGTCAATGATGAATTTGTCAGAATGGTTAAGTCTAACATTGAGCCTGAAGAATCAATTATATCATCCTCTCAAGTCGATAATGAAGAGGTGAGTTTGAGGGTCAATCCCACCTATGCCCAAGAAACCCAAGATGACCCTGAATTCTCCAAACCCCTATCCCTCTATTAGCTTGGGAACATCATTTCGATGCCCTCCAAGCACATGGTTCGGGCGATGGCTTCCCCTTCTTCTCCTTCTCCTTTCAATGCCTCTTCCTCCAGGCCCACTCTCAGGCCCGTCACTCCATCCCCACTCTTTCTCCTACCCCTCCTGCACCAACTCCCATTCCAACTCCTTCTTCTGTCTATCCACCCTATGTCCAACCCACACCCCCCACTCAATCCGAATCCATCTCTAGGTCTGAGATGGAGGGTCTTGTTAGCAGACTCTTAGCTAAATCTTTGTCGCTATCCAAGCCTCACTCCCTCCAAAACTACTGCAAGCTCTCGAATGCTTACTTTCCCTTGGGTTTCAAGGCCCCGAAATACCGCAAGTATGACGGAACCTCCAACCCCCAATTCCATCTCGCCGGCTTTCTCATGGATCCCCACCGGTGGCGATATGATCAGGTACTCATGGTTCACCACTTCTAACAATCGTTAGAAGGGGAGGCTTTGAGGGGGTTCACCTCCTTACTTGCATCCGATCTTGTTAACTTTGACAATGTCTCCGAATGCTTCATCTCTCATTTCTCTTACATGGCCACCCAAGTCCCCACACTTCCTGACTTGATGGCGGAAAAGATGAGGCCGGATGAAGACTTTGTCACTTTTTCCAACCGCTAGAGATCCATGGGTCGAGGGCCGATCACCCCATCCCGGAGTCCCAAGCCATCACCATGATAGTCACCAATACCACCCCTTTTCTCAAATCCATATTGATGCTTAGTGAGTTTCCCTCATTTCCACATCATTACAATCGAGCTAGGGTGGTTCAAAACCAAATCAAGGACTCCTCCCTCCCACCGTTCTTTGAAGGGAAGCCTAAGGGACGTAAGGCTCCCGCGGCACCTACCACCAAGGGGTGACTGTCAACGAGTCCATCAGTGCTTGCAGTCAGCCATTAAGGCCCCCTAACAAACCTCCACCTTTACTCCCCCCTCTAATACCAATTCCCATCACATCCCTCCAGACCCTATTGAGATGTTCCTCCACCTTCAGGCTACACCTGTCCGGTCCCAACAGATCTCACTATCCTACCCTCCCCAAATCCCTGGGGACATTTTATTCTCTCTCATGTCTTGCGATGCCATCCAACTTCCGCCACAGAAGGAGGGTGTACATCCTAGGGCCGGCACGTCAAAGTATTGTCCTTATCATAGGGCCCCCGATCACAAAATCCACAATTGTTTCACCTTCCGTGACTAGGTGTATGACATGAATGACCAGGGTAGGATCATTGGGATGATGTCAAGGTCGCCATTGCCAAGTCTAGGTACATAAGAAGGGACCTGGGTATAGTGCAGAACCCCCTCTCCAACCACCAAAACAAAAACAACCCTTCCACCTCCAAGTCTCAGGAGAAAGTCAACACCATGACACATCTAGGACCTCGGGTTGTGAGAAGGGAACAACATTGGGGGTAGAAGGTTTTGAGGAGTGGTACCCGTGTCCCTCAGTAGATTCCCAGGAACCCTCCACCACTGTCGATGCCATCCTGGAAGAGCGGCACCTAGTGTTTATCAAACCCGCTTGCCAGGATACACAGTCTATTCTCAAACCCTCCATCTATGAGTCACCCACCTATGGCTCCTAACCCCTCCAACTCATTCTCCCTATGTCTCAGGAGAACATTCATGTCACCCTCCAAAACCTCATTATTCCCCCACTTCCACAGCCATCCCAAGATGAGGAGGACAATGGACCCCTGCCACCTGCCGACACCGAATATGATATTCTTAAGCACTTGGACAAGACACCTGCAAGGGTATCCATTTTAGAATTGATTCAGAAGTCACCATCGCTTCAGTGCATTCTCCTCCAATTCCTCCAAAAGATCATGGTCAATGATGACCTTCCTGGTAGTGGGGTAACCAATGCTATTCCTTCCCTCACCCAAGGACCCTCCATCTCCTTCTCAGACAAAGATCTTGCAGCCCCGAGTGTCGTTCACTTCCTCTTTGCCTCACCGTCACCCTCAACGGGGTCTCTGTGGACTCCACTCTTATGGACATAGGGGCATCCATCAATGTTTGTTTGATGAAGACCCTCAAATAATTGGGTTTAGGGGAAGACAATTTGGAGAAAATCTACTCCACCATCACTTCCAATGACAACTCCAAGAGGGTTGCCAAAGGAAAGATTGCCCTTCAACTGGAAATAGGACCCATTACCATGTCTTCCGAGTTCCTAGTCTTGCACGTCGATCTGGCCTATAAGGCCATTCTCGGTCGTCCTTGATTAGAGCAAACTCTAGGGGTCCCTTCCACCGCCCATCAATGTTTCAAGTTTCCATTCAATGGGCGGGTTATCAAAATGAAGAGCATCCCTACTCTGGAAACACTCAATTCCATCACATCGGAGCAGATGCCACACCTATTCATTCCAGACAAGGGGAAGAAACCCATAATGTCCTTCATTGATTTACCATCCCCCCTTGACTTGAACCAACCTCCCTTCATCAATGAAGAGTTTGAGACCTTCACATGTCCTCAATGGAATGGTTGGGAGGTCATGGCGAAGATTGGCTATATTCATGGCCCAGGGTTGGGTAGAGACAGGCAGGGTCCTGTTAGTAGTGTCCAATTGAAGAGGTTGTTAGCTAGGGCTGGTCTAGGATTTCATCCAGACCCATTCATACCCTGTACACCTCTTACCTGGACCCTGAAAGAACCTTTCATTCAGGGACTCATTCAACCGGGAACAAGGGAGCCCGTGGTAGAAGAATTGTCTGAGTCGGAGAGTGAGGAAGAAGAGGAAGTTGCTGAAATGGATGGGGTCTATGAAGATTTTAGCCTTCTCTCACTCTTTGTTTCCGACCTCCCATCTCCATCTCCATCCCCATCTGCTTCATCTCCTCCCTCAGCTGATGTGTGCTCAGCAAACGAGTTCCTTCTCTAGCCACTACCCTCCCCATTCTTTCCTAACCTATCCTCCCTCCATTACTCACCTGCCAGTCAGGACAACCTCGAGTCAACACTTCATGGTTTTAAGCCTTGATTCCAAAAAAAAAAAACACTAATTTCCAAAGGTGGGAATGTGATGTCCCCATTGAGCTTCCTTCCTTTGTGGAGTCTCCTCCGATCGGGCAGGGGCCGACTCTCTTCAGCCTAAACTCCAATTCTCGCTCGTCTAGGGGCACTTCTCCTGTACATAGTTTTGTACATAGTCCTGTACATAGTAGTTTAGATTCAGGTTTAGAATCAAGTCTAGAGTCAGGTCCAGTTTTAGAGGAGTCTGGTCCCTCTCAACCACGCATTCGCAAGGAGAAGGGTAGGCAAGTTCCTGCTCGATATGTTTTGGCCTTGGCTGAGAGAAGTGTTAAGTTAAGTCAAGTCCCAAAATTTCTTGAGGAGCCAGCCCTTGTAGAAGCATATTTTGAAGAAGGAGAATCATTAGATGATGGTTTAGGAGTATATCTACTAGATGTTGAGAAAGATGAGCCAGGAGATCTTGGGTCGAAAGAAGAGGACCCAGTGAGCTCCTATGTGGATGGCACGAAGAGGTTTGATGAGCCAACCATGGCTACGGACGAGCCACCAAAGTGATCAACCCTGGCAACGAAGAATCCCCGAAGGTTGTTTTGATTAGTTCTAACTTGAGCATAAAAGAAGAAGAAGCCATTGTAGCTATCCTCAAAGATTTTTCTAATGGTTTTGCCTAGTCCTACGAGGGCATGTCGGGGCTTGACACCTCTTTGGTCGAGTACCATTTGGTCTTAAAAGCCAATGCAAAGGCCGTCAAACAAAAGCTAAGGAGGCTACACCCCAAGCTTGCGCTCAAGATCAAAGAGGAGGTTGACATGCTGCATCAAGCCAAGTTCATTAGAGTTGTGCTTTATCCGCAATGGGTAGCTAACATCGTCCCTGTGATGAAGAAGGACGGTAAGGTTAGGATCTGCATAGATTTCCATGACCTTAATTGTGTTTGCCCTAAGGACGATTTTCCTCTCTCCCACATAGATGTCCTAGTGGACAATATTGTCGGTTTTGAGATGTTGTCTTTTATGGATGGTTTCTCTGGGTATAACCAGATCTATTTGGCGGAGGAAGACCCGGAGAAAACTTCTTTTACCATGCCATGGGGGACCTATTATTATGTCGTGAGGCCCTTCAGACTGAAGAATGCAAAAGCAACTTATCAAAGGAAAATGATGGCAATCTTTGATGACATGATGCATGTGCACATGGAGGTCTATGTTGATGATTTCTTGGTTAAATCTAGGACTCGACATGGCCATGCTGAAGTCCTCCGGGCAGTTCTCCAATGGTCTAGAGAGCATAAGCCTAAGATGAACCCCAATAAGTGTGTTTTTGGAGTATCCTCAGTGAAGTTGCTTGGGTTCATAGTTAGCAAGAGGGGAATTGAGATTGATCCTAACAAGGCCAAAGCGATAATCGACATGCCTCCTCCTAGGAATATCAAAGAAGTTAAAGGGCTTATTGGAATACTTCAATTTCTTAGGAGATTCATTTCTCAACATTCAATCCGTTGCAACCCCTTCTATGAGATGCTTAGAGGAGAGGCTAAGTTTGAATGGAACGATAAGTGTCAATAGGCCTTTGAAGAATTGAAGAGTTATCTTTTCAATCCCCTTGTTCTTGCTCGTCCGGTCCCGGGTCGGCCTTTATTGCTCTACGTGTCAACCACTAAAGATTCCACTGGAGCAGTCTTGGCCCAATATGATGACGAGAAGAAGGAGAGAGCGGTGCATTACCTATCTTAATTGTTCAATGAAGCTGAGAAAAGGTACACTGCTATAGAAAGGACATGTGCGGCCGTCATCTGGGTTGCCCAGAAGTTGAAGCATTATTTCCTAGCTCATGAAGTGAAGCTTTTGACGTGAATGGACCCAATTATTCAATACTTTCTGGAGAAGCCCGTTCTAACTGAGCATTTGATGAGGTGGTAAAGTTTTCTTAATCAGTTTGACATCACCTACGTTAATTAGAAGTCAATCAAGGGGCATGCCATTTTCAAACATTTGGCCCACCATCCCTTACCTTAATGTTCTCCTGTTGATGAAAGCTTTCCAGAGGAAGAGTTAGGATCCATTATTGATGGTGAACCTTCATGGATACTTTACTTTGATGGAGCTCTCAATTCTAAAGGGAGTGGAATAGGGGCGTCCTCCTCTCACCGAAAGGGGTAGTGATTCCGCACGCCTATCAACTAACCTTCTCTGCCACAAACACTGTGGCCGAATATGAGGCACTCCTCATTGGGCTGAAAATGACATTATTGCTCAGAGTTAAGGAATTAGGGATAATTGGAGATTCGCAATTGATACTTTGGTAGTCCTTAGCAAGTACCAAACCAGGATCCCAAGTTGAAACCATACCAAGACCTGCTTGGAAGGATAATCTGGCAGTTTAGGAAGCTCACTCTTGCTCACACTCCTAAAGCTTAGAACATTCTAGAGATTCACTTGCTTCCCTAGCTTCTTCTCTCCCTATCCCTCTAGGAGGATCTTCTAAAACCATCTCCGTTCAAAGATTGAAAATTCCTTCCCATGCTGATCCATCGTTCTCTTAACTCAAGTCTTCCTCTCTTCAAGTCCACGCACTTTCAAAAGAGCCAGAAATCAATCTCGATGATGGCCATCCCAGGTACTTTGACATTGAAAACTATCTCAAAGATGGATCCTTTCTTGATTATGCCACCTCTTCTGATAGACGGGCCATTCGCCGTGTCTCTGAACGTTACAAGATCATATGTGGCATTCTTCACAAGAAATCCCTCAGTGGGATCTATCTCCGTTGCCTTGATGAGATAGAATCCCAAAGCGTTGTTGAAGCCGCTCACTCTAGTGAATGTGGTGGCCATGTCAATGGTAGAGCAATTGCCCAAAAGTTGCTAAGACACTATTATTAACCTACCATGGAAGAAGATTGCACTCACTTTGTTCATCACTGTGCTAAATGCCAACTACATGGTGACAAGATCCATGCTCCTTCCTCCTCTCTTCACCCTCTCATTGCTTCATGGCCTTTCACCATATGGGCATTCGATGTGGTCGGTCCACTCGAGGACAAAACCAGAGAAATCCATAAGAAGTCCTTCATTCTGACTGCCACAGAATACTTCACAAAGTGGGCTAAAGCAGAAGCATTCATAGAGGTCAAAGCTTCAACAGTTGTTAAGTTCATCATGCGCAACATCCTTATAAGATTTTGCATGCCTCGAGACATCGTCACCCATAATGGACCACAATTCACTTCACAGGAGCTTCGCGACATGTGTGGTAAATATGGTATTAACTTGCATCATTCATCTCCATATTATCCACATGGTAATGGACAAGCAGAAGCTAGTAATAAAACTCTCATCAAAATCATAAAGAAAACATGTAGATCTCACAATAACGCTGATTGGCCAGACCGCTTAGTTGATGCTCTGTGGGCTTACCGCATCTCGATCTGAACTCCTACAAGGCAAACCACCTATGCATTGACATATAGATCAGACGCTGTACTCCCATATGAGATCTTCGTCCCTTCACTAAGAGTTCAACTGGATTTCGAACTTGACCCCAGTCAACGTCGGGAGGCTTTACTAGCACAAGTTGAACTCTTAGACGAAAGGCGAATGATAGCGGCCGACTATGCACAGGTTTATCGTCAATGAATTGCACGTTTTTACGCCAAAAAAGTCCTTGAGAGAAAATTTGAAGTGGGAGAAATGGTCCTAAAATGCAAAGTCATTAAGGCACCAGGTCCAAGGAGTAAATTGCAAGAGAATGGGAACGTCCATTTGTTGTCAAAGAAGCATACTCGAGGAACACTTATAGGATAGTGGATGCCGAGGGAGATGAGTTGTCACATCCGTGGAACGCAGACTACCACAAGAAGTTCTACCCTTAGTTGGTCAGTCATTCAGTCGAGTCTGTCGCTCATCACTTGTCAATGTCATGGGTTTGAGACTCTGCTTTTTCGCTTGGCCACTAGTAAGGTAGGGTCTCTTCACACACTACATGATTTTGGAGTATTAACCATTAGCTGGAAAATCATAAGTACACTTGGATGTGTCTAATTTAGTCAATGTAACCCCTTTTCTCTTCTCACTCGGTCAAGTTTGGAAAAAGGGCAAACTACAAGTACGGGACCACCCACTCTCACCTGAAAGACAAAGTCATAACAAACAAGGGCAGTGACAGAAATACAAATACAAAGGCGAAATGCCAAACAAGCTTGAATGGCAAAGAAGAGCCAGAAGGTCAAAAAAGGCTAGCAAAAGGTACGTACCCAGAAAAAGGCTGACCAAATCAAGGAGGTAGTAAATAGTACATGCCTCCACCAAGGAATCAAAATTAAAAGTAGCCCTGAAAATAATTGAAAAGTAAATCTTTCAGTGTGAGATGTTGGTTTAGAAACAAAAAGTGGTTTGGACTGAATCCTCACATGATTTCCTATTTACTTCTTCCAATTTCTCCCTCTAGGGGCAATTTGACCTTGTATGATCTTCCGCAGTGGAAAATATCAAGAAGGCTAGGGGCAGTCTCCATGTCAATGATATAATGCACGATTCCCCTTGCTTAGGCCTCTGTGATTAGGTGGATTATGAAGACCCTATACCTTGACTTGTGATGAATATGTGTCTTAGAGTCAAATGATGAAAATTCAAAAAAAAGTAGAAAAAAAAAAGGAAAAAGAAGAGAGTCTGTTGTTTTGTACATATTTCTATTGATAGTTCCACTATGTACATATTTCTCCTCTTATTTAAAAAATCAAAAAATCAAAATAAAAAAAAAATTGTATCATGTACATATATTGATATATTTCCCAATTTTCTTATCAAAGAATAAAAAACAAAAAATGCATGTACATATTTCCCTTCAGTATTTTATTTGTGTTCCTATCATTAATTAGATTTAGCCCCTTGACAAGATCTCAAGAAAGGTATATCTTTTAGGCAAGGGGCTAAAGACAAATCTGCACTAACTTTTTTCCGTTAAGTGTTATGGATGTAGGAACAAAATTTGTAAACCATTCAACCACACATTGGATGAACAAAATGCATAAAAGTCCACTAAATGATTAAGTTATGTACATATCATGACAGGGGCATACCCTTGGTGGTACATCTGGAGCTTCGCTCCTCACTCCTCTCTCCTCTCCCCCTTGCTAGGCCTCTACCTACGCAAGCTGCTCACCTCCTCCTCCTCTCTCTCCCGACATTGGTCTGGAAGAGGCAGTCTCGTCGCCGTTGACGCCTCTGGCCGTGGTCCTCCTCCTCGCCCCACTGACGGGTCTCCCAAGGATAGGATGTTGTCAACGAACCTAAAGACCGACCCCATCCTCACAGGCGTCTCTGGCTGGGCCTGTCACTGTTGCTCACGGCACTTCTTCAGCACCTGGTTCTTCAAGAACTCTAGATCCGCGACGGCCTGGGCTCGGCCCTCTCCGCCTCTCTCTCCCTCTCCCTCGCCTCGAGCAGGTGAGCCTCCATCCTCATGAAGTCTAGCCGCAAACTCTCCATCTGCGCCTGGAGGGTTGCCTCCACTCCCTGCCGCTGCACATAAATCGGAAATATGTCAGGTCAGATCAAAACATGTGTAGAAAGGTAGTGATTCAATATCTTACCTCTATCTCCAGCTCCTGTGTCCTCGCCTCCGACTCCTGGATCCTCGCCTCCGCTCGATCTAGGGCCTCTCATAGTCTGACCACTAGCCCCCACAGGAAGGCTGTGCGGGTGAGCTCGCCCTTGCATCTCGGCTCGCCTGCACCATCGCTAGCTCATCCCTTTGCAATCACATAGATTGATCAGTCCTCAAATCAAATCAATATCATTCAAAAAGGTGGGGTGAGTTGTCACTTACCAAAAATCGCGTCTCGGTGCAGAGTCTCTCCATCTCCACCTCCTGCTTCGCCATCCTCGCATCAAGGAGCCTCACAACCTCTGACTCAGGCATCTGTCATCCACACTTACACGTTAGAATCAATTAATCAGGTGTCAAGAGTTAGGGTAGAGTTCCTGACCACTCGCCGGTCCAGCTGGAGTCGCCCAGCATAGCGTACCTGGTAGTCTGCCAGGTACATCGTACTGTTTTGGAGATCGGTGCATCGTACGACCTACTCCCCTCTGCCCCTCCAGTAGGTGACGGTGCTGCCATGCTCCTCGCCCCAGTCATGGTCCTCGGAAAAGAAGCGTCGGCAGGAGTGTCCCTCTTTCCTAGAGAGCATACCTCTAGGGCGGCTGATGCCAACCCAGAGTACGTACCACAAGCTCAAGGAAGAGGGGCTCGTAGATCCCCAAGCACAGCAGAAGCACGTGGCAGTCGAAAAGAGGACAACCTGCTGCCACGGCTAGGTAAAATGCATATGGCTCCCTCTGGTAAGGGGTCCACACCTCCTGCAAGAAGAGCACTGCTCAGTCAATTGAAATCCAATACCAAATGAAAGAAAAAGAGAGTGTTAGTTGAGGATTATATCTGGTAGTAGGGGAAGAGGTCTAGTCACGCACGCACGTCCTAGATGTGCCGATCCGTCACTCTCGGATCGGGCGTCACCTCCTATAGGGCCATGAGGGGTACCATGGCCCAGCTCCCCTCTATCTGAACACCGTGTCCCATCGGGATGCAGGTGTACCCCAGATCTGCAAGTCAAAAGAAGAAGATGTCAGTCAGGCACAATTTATACTCAATGATGAGCATTAAAGAGAGTTGCATACTAGAAGGAAAGGAGTGAAGCCCCCGGGGCTCTGAGAGCACCGCGAACTACTGGGTAGGAGAGAGAAGAGGGGTCCCACCACCGCGGTGCCCCAGGAATATCTGCCTACCTGCTCCAGGTCTCGTAGAAGCAGTAGGAACTTGCAGTTCATCTGGGATGACTGCGTCGCGAACAGGAGCCGTCCAAACAAATACATCACAAAAATCCGGACGAACTCCTCTAGTGTCTCTAGAGCACCCCACCTCCCTCCTCTTAGACCCACTACATCTGAGAGGGCACCAACCAAGATGCTCCGGATCGGCCTCCTCCATCCGACCACAAACTCTGCTCCTAGTAACTCTACCACCTCGTCATGGTAGTCCCTCCTCTCCTGCCCTACTACCTGCTCTCCCTGAACCAATAGTCCTGTCAGATACGCCACATCCTCTAATGAGGGTATCATGTCTTCCAAGGCATCATGAATGTCTTGCAGTCCTCATCCCACCTCTCCCTCAGTCCCTCGAGGTAGGGGACATCCACGTGGAAGGGCCGCACTACCAAGAGGTGCCCTAACCCCATCTGTGCAACCCGTGTCTGCTGGGTCTCCGATAGTGCCCTGTACCATGCCCAGCACAGGTCCCACATCACCGTGCTCCTCATTCGGCCCTTTTCCTGCACAAAACACAGAAAAATCAATGTCAAGATCGACTGATGTTAAGAAAAGTTGACGGCAACAATGTTCTCGTTTACAAATAATAGACGTCCAGTGGTCTGTCGTTTACTCTGAGTTGACGACATGGTTGTTGCTGTTGAGTTCATGAGTAGACGTCTAGCACCTTCCTGTCAAGTTTACCTTGACGGCAACAAGGTGGACATTTACAGGAACTCGACGTCAACTGATGTTGACATCATGTTCCTGACGAACCTGACGACGTCTTCCCTATTTCCCTTTCTTTCCCAACTTTTACAATCATCCAATCACACACAGGGGGGGGGTCTAGGGTCTGTCAACCTACCTTTGGCCGATGTTGAGCCCTCCAAGGTGCTTCTGTCTCCGTCTCTTCTTCCTCCTCTCTGTCTTCTCCCACCATTTCCTCCCCCTCCGGGGCACTGCCGTCGGCCTCCGTGGCCGCCAAGTCAGTTTCCTCCTCCATTGGATTCTCCCCTCCCATCGTCTCCTCCACCTCTTCCTTCTCCCTCCAATGAGGACGCGTCTGAAGCATCAACCTTTTCTCCTTCTCCATCGAGAGAAGCACAGTCCAATCCAAGTCTAAGAGTTGAAGGTTAAGAGGTTGAGAATGATTTGAGGGTTTAAGAGTGAGAGCGAGAGCAAGAAGGTGAGAAGATAAAAGGGTCTCCGGTGGTTGGAAATGGGTGAAAGGGCGCCGGAGAAAGGCCTCGGGTAGCAAAAGCTGCATTTTGAAATTAACGTCAACATAGTGGCCATTGAGTTTGAGTTGATGTCCAATGTCTGAACGTCTATATCTTGCCTTGAGGTACCCTGTCAGATCCCCGTACCACGGTCGACGACCTGCTTGTGGACGTCTACTTTACTCTAGACGTCCATCGATCTGGACGTTTACCCTCTATCTGGTGGTTAATGACAGCTTAGTGGTTGTTGACATCCATCGATCTGGACGCCAACTAGTCGCTCACAGATCACTCGCATAACTCTCATTCCACACAATTCAAGTCATTGAAACACATTCAACACATTGGGCTCAATGCAATTCATTGTTTATTCATCAAAACTTGTGTTACACTTATTGAAATGAGAGAGTACATCACTTGCTCTATGAGCCATAAAGAAATGGCATGAGATGGGACGAATTGTGTCAATGTACTCCTCATAGGCCAGGATGTCCTTCCAATTCTACTGCACTACCTGTCCCACTTTCTGGCTCACTGTGTACTTCCCCCAAGTTTTCTTGGCCTTCTTCATCAAATTCTCATTTCTGCCTGAGATGATCATGGTAGTACAGTGAGATGAAGCTGGGATTCCCCATGGTATTCCAAGCTGATGCTGACACCAGTGTGGCTGGTACACCACCATCTGATCAGGAATAGTCAGCCACAAATCTTTGTCCTCCTTGATGCGAACTCTAAACATAATGGTTCTCATAAATAGTGGCCACACAATGAAGTCCTCCACTGGGAAGTAGCCAAGGTAGTCATGCCAGGCGTCTCTGCTCTTCAAGTGTGCAGTCACACACTTGATCTCCTCTTCTGGCTCATACTATGCCATGTTGCAGTACACTGAACTCCGAAGGAAGATTCTGGAGGGGGTAGGTTGTCTCTCAAAATAATCAAACTTTAAATGAGCCTCCATCGATACCTGAAGCTAGAAGAAGCTCTTGTATGTGCATCCACCTAGTCTCATCGTAGTGAGGGAGTTGTAGAGGTGTGCCAGCACTGCAGGGGCAAGTGACTGCCCATACCATAGCAGAGATAGGATTCCCATATGCTCGTACAAGAGAAAATCACCACTGGTAGTGAACAAAAACACACAAGTGAGGCAGAGTGTCAGTCCACGGGTCGCCCTCTCACCACCTATCTCCTTCACGTGTTGGATCAACCACCAGGCCAACCAGTCTAGGAAGATCCCATTCTTGCTCATCATCCTCAACACTTCCTTCTTGTCCTGCACAATGTTTGCCAGAATCTCTTCCCAAGGGAGAAGAGGGGTCATGATGTCATATTCCAGGCAACGTTTCCAGCCCAGAAATAGCTCCATCTCCTCCAAAAGCACTGTTGCTTTGAATCCCTGGAACACGAATGTGTGTGTATGTGGGTGCCAGCGCTTCACGAGTGCTACGAGGGCATCAAATACCCACCAGATGTCCTTCATGTTCTTGTCCAGGACAATCATGAAGCTCAGTTTCCATGCTCCTATGTAGCTTCTCATGTCGATTGTTATTGCGCTTACCAAGTTGATCAGCTTGGAGAAGGCCAATACCTGGCCATGACTTGGGAAGGCGGGCACATCCTGCACATCCAAGAAGCACCATGAGAAAGGCGTTGGGGCGTTTTGAGCAAGAACAAGCACTACATACCACCCCATTGGTCAGTCGGGTGCTCAAATGCCCTGGAACATCAATCAAAACACCCGGTTTCATGCTTGTGGACATCCCAGTCGATGTAGTGGCCATGGTAGTTGTTGTAGGTCGTCCGAAAGTTCTCTGTTTTGGAGTTGAGGAAGCGAGGACGAAGGTTGAAGATGGAAGAGTCCTAATGACCTCCCAATTGCTATTTTTCAGTTTAATCCACTGGCAGGTTAACTTCAACATCGTTTGACATCAGTAAACTACTGACGGAAACATCTGTGGACGTCTACGGTTGTAGACAGTGCACTATGTTGACGTCAATAGTAAGTTGGCGGCAATCGATCTGGATGTCAACCTTGGGCAAAATTTCAAACTCTATTATTTATATGGCCATTATTTCTCATCTTGTGTTTTGAGTTATTTTGCAGGATATTTAAACACATGTGATGCTTCAAATCCGAGAACACTCATGCGACCTTTAGTGTTGTACAGTATATCTAACATAGGTTTAGTCACCAGAGGCAAATAACTTGGTGACCATGAACCCTGAGTTCCCCTTTACCAAAAACCATGACGGGTTTGCGATCTCTCAGTTATTTGTTTGGCCTTACAGTTCCTCTGGTTTTAACTTGCATTTTAGATAGGAAACCCACATCAACATGCACTTAGGATTTCACTGCTAACATTCTCTTACTATCTAAAAAATAATAATTGGAGATTTTCCTCAATCGCTGTGTGGTGCCCAACTCAAGTGGCCAACCAAATCAGCACAATCTTCCTGAATATCAAGCTGATATGAGGCCATTGTTGCCCACTTCCCAAACAGTCCCACCAAGTATATCATTGAGTTATCATTTCAGTCAACTAGTCTTATTGAGTTCATGTGAACCTTTCGCCTGTCATGAGCTTAATTCTGGACTTCCAGCTTTCCAAACAATGATTCCAGTTAAAATCTTTGACAATCCTTTGAGAGTACAATCGATCCCTTTTGTCTTCACAACCCCCTGATTGGACAATTGTCCTAATTATGTCACCGGGTCTTGACGGACATTGGTTGTGAGATTTCCTTGATTCAACCGTCATATTACGACTCCTTTGACTTAGACAACACTAGAAACTAGTCAAAGTCCTACGTGGCAATGTCGGGGACCCTACTGTTGGGTTGCAGTTGTAATTAAACGGTAGATCATCCTCCCTTTTTCACACACTTGCCTCTTAGATGATTTGTCACTTGTTTCTAGCCTAACTCATTCGTGTGGCTTGCTAGAATTCCTATCCTCAGAGATGGCCCTTTTATCAAATCTCTGCATCCTTTGTTTACCGAGACACAACCTTTCAGTCCTCTTCACTCCCCTACAAGGTCAGATGTCTCAGAGGGGCATATGTAGATGTGACATTTAGCCCATCCCCGCGTGGTTTATGGCTCAATAAGACTTGTTTGACTGCTTTTTGACTTGCCTTGAATCCCATGTTAACATCAAGATCGACTGCGCCTGACTCTAGGTTGACGGCACACCACCTTGACGTCGACTCAAGTTGACATTCACATGTGTTGATGTCTGAATGGGGTTGGCGGCATCGATGATTGATGTCAACCTGGGTTTACCTGGTCTGCAGAACTGCCCAAGATTCACGCCCACTTGCACTCCTACCTCGGCCATGCAATGCATGGGGCCATTCCCAATGGGCAAATGGCCACCTTGGCACCCCCTTGACCCAGTAAAAGTCCTACTTGGACCCATCCCATTGGCTTAGTCTTTCTACTTGGATTGCCACATGTTTAAGTGTGTTTTCTCACACTTGAGCATCCTATGCTCCCTAGCTCCACCCCCACTGCTTATATATGAAGGTCCTCAGCCTTCTAAGCAAGGGGGGGAGAGGCTGGACGAGCTAGAGCTTTGATTCTTTGAGAGAAGAGAGAGAAAATCCACTTCAAGCCCTTGAGAGCTTCCCCCTTGCTTCCTCTCTTCCCTTCAACATTTGGAGCATCCAGGAGGCTTCACCACGATCTGGAGGAGCCCACAATGTAGCCACCAATGCCTACAAATGAGGATCATCTCCTTCTTCTCTTTCTCTTTCCCTTCTTCCTTCCTTTGTCTTGCATGCTATTAACTACACACAGACACATACACTAGGCACATACTATGCACTCCTACACACCTAAAAGGGTGGTCATAGCATTTGGCCACCCCTCTTCTCAAGCCCGCAACCGGTACGGGGCTCACCTTTTGGGTCACCTCTCTTTATTTATGGACATTTACTACACTTCACTTAAGTCTAATAGGGTCTTCTTTGTCGCAGGAACACCTCCAACGATACTGTGGAGCTTCTTCCTTTTGGCGGGCCGAAGTGGAGAAAGTCGGTGTCCCGCCATCATCCGCTCGTGAGTCTACATCATCGGCACGATCTGAACACTTCCTTGGGCATAGGTAAGGCCCTGGCGATCACATACCGTTCACTTTTTTGCTGGCTTCCTTGTTCTCCCCTTGGTCAACGTAGTCAACTGGAGTCACACGAAGTGAGAACGAGGGTCAACCAGCATCACACGCCAACACGTCACGAGGGAGCACCAACATTCGGGGGAACTCTAGAGTTTTGGGGCGAAACGGAACATCCACATCCTCCTCTTACAATTGCAAATTATGAAAGAAAATTAGTGTAATGCATAAATCTTATAAAATTTAAATTATAAATGAATAATTACCATTCTCTTCTTGTGGCATCCAAAGGTGATGGAGCCACTGGTATGCAAACTAGCCTCGGGCATTATGGCCCGATGTTGTGTAGCAATGACCGACCGTGATTGGTACTCTTGTGTCACCCACTAGTCGCACATAGAATCTCAGTAGTCTTTCCTTATCGCAGGAGGGCCATAGCCCTTCCATTGGAATGGATCAGCCACCCCACCCACTGCCCTCTTTGCCAACTCCTTCTTCTTGGTAAGGTAGTTAGAAAAACATCTCCCCGCAACCTTTTCCTAGATTATCCTCGCATACTCCTCTTGCTTTGCAGTTACGAAGCGATAAGTGCACTATAGAAATTGATGCTATGTTTAGTAACAAATTACATTAAAATATATTAAAATAAAACATACCAAAAATGATTGGAGGAGGTTGTCAAGGAAGTCCCTCGGGTTGTCCCTCCACTATGCCACCGGCCCTGGGAGATGCTGGAGCAAGGATTTTGTCATCTATTGCATCACTTCTGGTGGTTGGAACTTCATGTTGGACATTATTAATTTAAAGTTAGAAAGAAACATTGTGTTACAATCATAAATGTATAAAATGAATAATTAAATACTTACGGGTAGTTGCCGGTGTACAACAATGTGATCAAGCATCATGTGTCGGGCTCTGACGATTGCGCAAAACTAGAATGACCTATTGAGCATGGAGTCCGAGGGGAGGTCATAGTAGTCGGTGGAAAAGGTGTCGTAGAAGGAGGAGGAGTGTCACGCTTCGAGGCGTAATATCGGAACGCGAGGCAGTTGCAAGTAAACGGGTACAGAGCAAGTACTAGACATCAAACCATTGCACAATGAATAATACTAAAGATAATCCTTGTCATTAATAACTTTCCAATGTCTAGTTACAACCACTAATATCAGAGCAATTCTATAGGGTCCAATTACATTGAAATAAAAGCAAAAGACTAAACTGACACTCTAACATAATGCTAAGACACTAGGGTGCTCATAATGTCGCTCCTGGTCGTTCCCGTCCTCTTGAGTGTATAGTTCATCTTCGGTCTCACCTGAGAACACAACGATAAATAACACAGGGTGAGCGATAATGCCCAGTAGGACTTAAATCTCAATAGTCAAGTAGGCTTTAAATAATTAATTAATTAAAGGCAGAGTAACTAATGATGGAGCAAGAGAGTCAAGTATAAGATAGCAGGATAGCATGTGAACGAAATAGCACAACTTTCCAAATATAGCAGGAGTGTCGAGTATAGCACAAAATAGCAAGATGGTCATAGCACAAATAGCACAAAGTATAGCAATAGCACAATGGGTATAGTATAGCACTTTTGTCAATAGACAACGAGAGAACATATCACTTTTTTATTGTCATTTAGATAGTCGAGATAGATAGCACTCGAGTGTAATGCCAACAGTCTGATCATTTAACTCCCATGGGCAATAGCACATTCAGGCGCACAACCCAGGACCTGATTGTAGGATTGAATCGGTGGATGGATTAGATCTAGAAGGGGGGGTTGAATAGATCTGACACCAATTACTATGGAAGCTTAAGCAATTCAAAATTACTTCAAATCAGAGATCAATTCAAACAAACAATTTACTGATCTGAAGTGTGGGTGTGTGTAGATGATGTGTGAAGCAATTAAACACTTAGTGTCAAAGCGAAATCCTATGCAATCATCTAGCGCAGACAAGCAGATCATACCAATGCACAAAGAAATTTTAGGTGGTTCGGAAATCACACCAGTGATTCCTACATCCACCCCGCACACAGTGAGGCTCCACTACTCAAAAGAGTACAACTCACACTGGAGCATGACAACTCCAAACACCCTTGAGCTCGACCGCTCAAATACACAACCTAGAGCACAACGACTCCAAAAACTGAGCACAACGACTCAAACCACAACAGGAGCACAACGACTCCAAATTGAGCACGACGCCTCAAACAACACAAGGAGCACAACGACTCCAAATTGAGCACGATGG
Organism: Colocasia esculenta; assembly: GCA_014218235.1. NCBI lineage: Eukaryota > Viridiplantae > Streptophyta > Magnoliopsida > Alismatales > Araceae > Colocasia > Colocasia esculenta. The sequence continues at coordinate 143,086,628 of CM024754.1, forward strand.
CTCAAACCACAAAAGGCTAGATCAAATAAAAAAGAAATCAGATCCTCTAGCAATGATCTGATTCATAGACTCAATCGTACATAGAAATTTGTACAGAACATCATGCACAGATCTCACAGACGAAAGTGAGAAGAACAATCCAAGAAATGGGTAAAATAGATGTATATTGTATGTTCCTTGGTGAAGAGGTCTTGTAGAAGCTCGAATTGAAGAGACTTGAAAGAATTCGATGAAGATCCCCTTCAATTTGCGATGCTCTGCTCCACTGGCATCTGAATTGCCCGAAACTCTTCTTCTTCTACTGCTCTTCAGTTTGATCTACTCCCTTTCTCCGCACATCACACTACTCTCCAGAGATTGGCCTTGAATCCCACGTCCTTCCTCTTGAAAGGATGGCCTGCAGCTTCTGGAGATAGAGCAAGACCTGGAAGAGCCCCTTTTGCCGCCAAATGCTTTTCTAGGAGTGGTATGGGCTTGGTTCCCTTTGGGGTATGAAGATCATGGGTATTTATAGCCCCATATGTCCATAAAGTGCCTTGGGGTGCATGGGCACGAAAATCTAGGTCAAATCCCCTGATTCCTAAGCACTGGCTTCAACTGTTCTGACTGCTTCCTAGGACAGTCATCTAGTGTTGACACACAGGTGGACTATGTCGATACCACTGGTTGCTTTTCTCAAAAAATGCTTCTGGGACAGTTAGCTAGTGTCGACACACAGGTGGAATGTGTCGACACCACTATGACAAATTTGTGTAAATCTAAAAATATAAAGTGTAAACCATTAATACAAGAAATTATCATTAAAATATGAGATATTAAACATCAAAAACATGTTGTTCAAGCATTGTTGTGATATGTATAATATGTATAACATGTTCAATATGTCATCATTAAGATCAAGGTATGAGTGATGTTCATTGGTCATCATAAAATACAATTTTAGGAAATTCCAAAACACACTCAACTAAACATTCTCCCCCTTTTTGATGATGACAAAATATATGCACAATCTCCTAATAGCCTGACTCCCTTGATTGCAATAACTCCCCTTGATCACATTCACCCTTCGAACTTTCTCCCATAAGAAACTTTCTCCCTTTTAAAGAACTTTTCCCCCCTTTTGACAGCATCAAAAAGATAGATAAGAGGGAGAAACAAAGGATGTAGGAGATCAAGAAATAAAATTTAGGAAATGAATTGTCAAAAATAATCAAAATAAGTGAGGCAAAGTGTTATTGTCAAATGAGGGAAATTATTGTGTTTTGATTATTGTTCAACAATGTTTAATCACAAAGACACACTCAACACAAGGTATTACAAGATATAATGATTTGAATGTAGTTAAAATAATGATGCAAATGTGAAGTAAAGTGACCTATATGAGTGAGTAGAAGTATTTAACAAGGATGTTAGGAGCTTTAATTTTAACACAATGTAGAATAATAGGTCTAGACTCAGTATACATGAACGTTATTAAGGTCTTAAGCTTTTCCATCCTGTCAATTTGTTTTTTTTTTTCATTTTTAACTGGGAAAGAATACAAGAATAAATTAGTTAAATCTCACTTTTCAGTGCAAGAGATCACATTGAGCAGATGCAAGACCTCCTGATTACTCAGTAGTTTAACTTTCATTATCTTATACAGAGTTGAAAATTTTGATTTCCACTTTTTGACGTGAAACAAATCACTTTTTAGGTGAAATGGCCCGGTTACTCAGTGGTTCAAGAATTTGCATTGCTATGTTTGTATCTTTCCAGATTGTTGATCATTTTCTTTTGATGTTTTGCAGGAATATGTTTGCTTTGACCAGAAAAGTCATGACTACGAATTTAGAAAAAGTATTCTTAACATTTGGTAAAAATGAAGCTTAAACATGCAAATGTTAAATAGTAAAGCCACTCATGTGCTTACAAATGTTTTGCAACTCATTTTAAAGACATTCAGTATTAAGATTGCTTAACCTTGAAACGATAATGAATCTTTGAAATTAAACTAAATGCACAATGAGTTTAGTTTCAATGACTTAATTCTCTCATAAGAAAATAGCACAATGACCCAAAATTTCTGATGAGTTTGGGGTTCAAGATTGACAAGTAAGGTCAAGGAATGTGACAATGACTCCCCCTTTCATGTATCTCCCCCTCATAAGGTGAACATGAGGATTATTGAAGAAATAAAAATGGAATGAAGTGAAAATAGAATGAATAATAATGTTTTATTGAAAGACAGAGACTCCCCCTCAACAATTGCATACAAGACTCTTGATACTTGGCGGAGACCTATACTCACGCATAGTGAAAATGTCCAGACAAGCTTGACTTGTCATTCTTCAAATCACCATTTGATATACCAAGAATGCCAATGCAATGTGAGAGTGAGGAATTTATTTGCAAGAACAGGAAGACTTTTCTTTGTAAAAAGAGATAGAAGATATCAATAATGTGGAAATTTGCACAAACCAAGCTCTCTTCTTAAAGATGAGAATTTGTTTTCTGGAAGAGGTTTAGTGAAAATATCTGCAATTTTTTTTTTCAGTTTCAATGAAGTGAAGTTCAAAAGATTTCTTAGCGACCTCATACATTTATTGCATTCAGAAAAGATGATCTAGTTCTAACTCTATCATGCACATTACCAACTACATTCTCATTAGATGATCTATTAAAAATATGTTTTCAGAATTACCTCTTGGATGCATTCAGTTCTGGAACAATATTACCTGAACCACTTGTAGTAGGTGATTGATTGTCCAGATTTTCAAATGGATCTTCATCCTCTTCAACAGTTGGTGAAGATTCGACAACGAAGTCATTCTCTTCATTACTTTGAGGAACCCTTCAAGATGTAGATTCATTAGTTTGATATGAGTTTTCATCAAAAACTACATGTGGAGATTCTTCCACAGTTTTACTCTTGAGAATGTAAACTCTATAAGCTCTAGAAATTTCTGAATAGCCAAGAAAAATGACTTTATGGCTTTTGGCATCAGATTTATCAAGATTTTCTTTATTGTTGTTATGTACAAAACACTTGCAACCAAATGTTTTAAAATAAGACAAAGTTGGCTTTTTATTTTTCAAAAGTTCATAGGAGGTTTTTCTAATTTTTGGTCTAACTAATGCTCTATTCAAGATGTGATTTGCTGTGTTCACAACTTCAGCCTAGAAGGATTTGGGCAATTTACTTTCCAAGAGCATAGATCTAGCCATTTCCACCAAAGTTCTATTCTTCCTTTCCACAACTTCATTTTATTCTGGAGTTCTTGGAGAAGAGAATCTGTGAATATTGTTCAGTTCAGCACATGAATCAGAAAAAACATTGTTCTCAAATTGTCCCCCATGATCAGTCAAAATGGATTTGATTTTATATGAAAAAACCATTATGGCAGTGGTGCAGAAATTTCAGAATTCTAAACAAGTATCACTTTTGTTGGATAGAAATATGACCCAGTGTATCTAGTAAAATCATCAATGATGACAAATCAATATCTTTTACCACTAAGACTAAGATTCTTGTTGGCCCAAAAAGGTCCATATGAAGTAATTCTAGTGGCTTAGAAGTGAGTACATCATTGAAAATTTTAAAAGATTTTCTAGTTTTTTTCCTTGAGCACATATCCCACAACGTTGATTTTCAACATTTGGAAAAGATTCAGGAAGTCTTTTAACCAGATTTAGTGTTAAGAGTTTATTTATTGTGTTGAAACTTGCATGACCAAGTCTTTTGTGCCATGTCCATGTAATTTCATTTTTATTTGCCACCAAACAAATGTTTTCAGCAAAGTTTTTATCAAGATTGATCATGTAGACATTGTTTTCTCTTTTACGAAAGAACTTTATTTTTTCAGTTGAAGAATCAATTATTTTGCAAAAATCAGATTAAAAAACAACCTTGTGACCTTTGTCACACAATTGGCTTATACTCAAATGATTTACCAACCTTTCCAGATCCAATGATTTTTCCTTTATTTTTACCTCCAAATGTGACAGATCCTCCTTCCTTTTCAATCAGAAATGAAAATTTTGTTCTGTCTCCTGCCATGTGTCATGAACACCCACTATCAAGAAACCACACATTGGAGCTGGGTGCACGACCTTCCTACATAAATCAGATCAGAGAAGAAAATATTTTGGTACCCAAACGTTGTTGGGACCATCAGTTTGATTAAGCAAAAACAATAAATCTTTTCTGATACATATTTGAGTTGTTTTGTTTCAGCAATGATTTCCCTTTTTGGTATTTTAACATTCTGATTTGGAATGAAAACACCAGTGTTCTTCCTTTCATAAGCATGGAAATTATGCATTTTGGCATGATTGTTCATGTATGGAAATTCAAACCAAGGATTCTATTGATATCTTGAAAATTTTGGATAAAAGATTGTGAATGGCACCAATGAAGATTATGATACCATTGATTCCAAGAATTAATCCAAATAGATTGATATGATGTCTTGGATCTCCAATAATCATCATGGAAGTTTGTTTTTGTGTTTTTATGATTTTTCATATTTTTATTTAATTTTTTGTGAAACATCTTTTTGTTGTTTAGAAACGTGTAGGTCGACCTGTGTTGAGGTAGTGTCGATTCAGCAGCCACAGTTTTGAACTTGTGGTTATCTGGTGTCGACCTAACATCAATGTGTGTCGGCCTATTTTGTTTCTTTTGATTGGAAACAATCTTTTCACTTTGGTTTATGATTATTTCAGATGTTTTCTTTGACACTTGTTTATTTTTGTTTTCTGGACTAGTACTTTTGACAAATTTTATCAAAGGAATTTTTGAAGATTTTTCTTTCTTTTCACCAGATTTATTCTTCAATGATTTTTCTGTGGTGAAACCTAGTCCATGTTTTTCAGCATTTATTCTAAGTCCTAACAATGCATCAAGATTTTCTTTTCCATTTGTAAAGTTTTTTATCAGTTGTTTCTTTTCACCCACAACTTCTTAAGTTTCTGAATTTCATTAATAGCTTGTTGCTTTTCTTTTTGTTGCAATTCCATTCTTTCATAAAGCTTTTCAAAATCATTGTTGGCCTTTTGAGATGCAATTTTAAATTCATCAATTTCATTCAGAAGGTCTTCCTTTTCTTAATTAAGTTTAGATATTTCATTTTTCAGTTCAAAAATTCTTCTATTTAAGGAAGTATCATGCATGAAATTTTCAATTTTCTTTTTCAGATGTTTATTTTCTTTTCTTATTTGAAAATATTTTTCAACCAACTCAGCATATGCATCTTGCCAATCTTCAACAATATATTGTTCAAAAGAAGGACTTACCTTTCCATCACAGCTGTTTGCCATAAAGCATAACACCTTATTTACAGAACATGAGGAGTTCTCTTCTTCATCTTCACTTTGGTCTTCATCCGACCAAGTTGCTATCATGGCTTTTGGCTTCTTCAATTTGTTATTCTTCTTGTATTTGTCCTTTTTGATCTCAGGACACTCACCCTTCATGTGTCCTGCCTTGTTGCACCTGTAGCAAATAATACCTTCATTAGTTTTTTGATTTCAAAAATTTCTGAATTGCCTAGTCATGAGGGCAAGTTCAACCTCATTGGACTCAGACTCATCAGAACTTGATTTTTCTCTTTATTGCTTGATGAAGTCTTAAGTGCTACTGGTTTAGCTTTAAGCATATGTTCTTCACTTCTTTTCAGATTTACATCATAAGTCATTAAAGATCTTATGATTTCATCCAAATAAATTTTCGATAAATCCTTAGAATCTTCAATCACTGTAGCCTTTGTGTGCCAAATGGGTGATAGAGAACGCAAATGTTTTCTTACCAGATCAGCTTCAGTGTATTCCTTACCTAGTGCCTTCAGTCCATTGACAATTATCATAAACCTAGCAAACATTTCAGAAATTGATTCATCAGATTTCATCATAAACAATTCATATTCAGAAACAAGTATGTTTGCTTTGGTTTCCCTAACTTGAGATGTTCCTTCATACATTAATTCAAGTTCATCCCACATTTCTTTAGCTGATTTACACATGCATATTCTTGAATATTTTTAGGGTGGACACACACTGAAGCATATTCGTGGCACTGTAATTAAGAGTAGCTTTCCTAATCTGCTCTCTAGTCCAATTCTCCTCATCTCCCTGATTTTCATAAGGACCCTTATCAACTATTTTCTAGATTTCATAGTTTTGTGCCCTTAGAAAAACTTGCACGCGATTCTTCCAATAGGAGTAATCATACCCATAAAAAAATGGTGGTCTATTAATGGAATGGCCCTCAGCTACAAATCCTCGAGAATCCATCAATCACAATGAGAGACAATGAAAGAGCAAGCAAACAATTCAAGCAATTAACACAGAGATCAAACAGAAGCAATCAAATCAGATCAGAAACATATATTAACCCACTCTGATACCAATTGTAGGATCGAATAGGTGGATGGATCAGATCTAGAAGGGGGGTTGAATAGATCTGACACCAATTACTGCGAAAGCTTAAGCAATTCAAAATTACTTCGAATCAGAGATCAATTCAAACAAACAATTTACTGATCGGAAGTGTTGGTGTGTGTAGATGATTTGTGAAGCAATTAAACACTTAGTGTGAAAGCGAAATCCTATGCAAGCATCTAGCGTAGACAAGCAGATCAAACCATTACACAAAGGATTTTTAGGTGGTTCGGAAATCACACCAGTGATTCCTACATCCACCCCTCACACAGTGAGGCTCCACTACTCAAAAGAGTACAACTCACACTGGAGCACGACGACTCCAAACACCTTTGAGCTTGATGGCTCAAACACACAACCTAGAGCACAACGACTCCAAAAACTGAGCACAATGACTCAAACCACAACAGGAGCACAACGACTCCAAATTGAGCACGACAGCTCAAACCACACAAGGAGCACAACGACCCCAAATTGAGCACAACAGCTCAAACCACAAAAATCTAGATCAAACACAAAAGAAATCAGATCCTCTAGTAATCATCTGATTCACAGACTCAGTCGTACATAGAAATCTGTACGGAACTTCATGCACAGATCTCATAGACGAAAGTGAGAAGGACAATCCAAGAAATTGGTAAAATATATGTAGATTGGATGTTCCTTGGTGAAGAGGTCTTGCAGAAGCTCGAATTGAAGAGACTTGAAAGAATTCGATGAAGATCCCCTTCAATTTGCGATGCACTACTCCACTGGCATCTGAATTGCCATAAACTCTTCTTCTGTTGCTGCTCTTCAGTTGGATCTGCTCCCTTTTTTGGCACATCACACTTCTCTCTAGAGATTGGCCTTGAATCCCACGTCCTTCCTATTGAAAGGATGGCCTGCAGCTTATGGAGATGGAGCAGGACCTGGAAGAGCCCCTTTTGCCGCCAAAAGCTTTTCTGGGAGTTGTATGGGCTTGGTTCCCTTTGGGGTACAAGGATCATGGGTATTTATAGCCCCATATGTCCACAAAGTGTCTTGGGGTGCATGGGCACAGAAATCTAGGTCAAATCCCTTGATTCCGAAGTACCCATGTGTCCAGAAAAATTCTCGTTTTTGAGCTTTAGTCGAAGTGTGTCGACACACAGGCAGACTGTGACGACACCACTGGATTTAACTGTTCTTATTTCTTCCTGGGACAGTCATCTAGTGTCGACACACAGGTGGACTGTGTCGACACCACTGGTTGCTTCTCTCAGAACATGCTTCTGGGACAGTCAGCTAGTGTTGACACACAGGTGGACTGTGTCGACACCACTATGACAAATTTGTGTTAACCTGAAAATATAAATTGTAAACCATTAATACAAGATATTATCATTAAAATATGAGATATTGAGCATATAAAATATAATGTTTAAGCATTGTTGTGATATGTATAATATATATAACATGTTCAATATGTCATCATCAAAATCAAGGTATGAGTGATGTTCATTAGTCATCATTAAAATACAACTTTAGGAAATTCTAAAACACACTCAACCCAACACAGATAGAGCCCGTTATATATTGCCAGGCATTGGTTATATTGTTTATCTTTAGACAATCAGTCAATGGCCAATATATAGTACCAAGAAATAGATGAGAGCACTAGATGAATAGACGAGATAGTAGAGTGAACGTGAATAGATGAGCGAATAGAGTATAGATGAGAGCTAGTGGACATTGCACGTAACATGTCGAGTAAATAGGCGATAGTAACAGTTGCACAACACGCGCACGTGGTGTTGACAGTCAGGTGGAACTCACTACCTTTCTGTTGGCAAAGATACGCACAGGTTCAAAGGTCCGACGTGATTCAAGATAAGAGCGAACTTTTAATAGCCGTTTTGATCATGTTGATCCCTAAAGGGTATCATATGTGTTAGGGTAGAATCGGCTCGTCGACAATGTGGGAATCCATCAACAGAGGAGACTTATGGAGGCCTTGAACAAAGACTCACTAGTCTGGCGGAAGGAGTATCCGACGGATAGTTCGTCCAAGTCAAGAGAGAGTGTGTATATAGAAACAATTGCTCGACGTTCTAGAAGAATTTTAGAACAGTGGAGCATCTGTATCGGTGCTCCAAAATATCGCGAGAAACGTACACAAGTATTTTTAAGAATGAGGCAATTTAATGACATAAATTACCAGATAAATTATGTAACATGTTCATGCAAATTAAGCCATATTTGGATGGTTCAAAGTGTGTGTGCATGTGAATAAGAAAATCATGGACAAGATAGATCATGTGTTTGACTTAAATTAATTAAAATATATTCCATATTTTCATCTTCGTTTTCAGTCTTTAAAATAGTTAATAGGATATGGGAATAGATAAAGTACAACAAGACTTGCAAAAAGATGGGTTTTCCTGCAAAAAGTCAGATCGCGACACACCCTAATGAGGGTCGCGACAGGGTCAACTGAGATCGCGACGGGGTCTTGTACAGGTCACGACGGGCTTGTCGAGTTGGGTAGGCAGGTCGCGACGGGTTCATATGAAGAAGGCGACAGGTCTGTCAGACCAGAAGGTCAGGTCGCGACGGGGGTCCTGTCATGATCAGATCGCGACGATGATGCTTGTCCCGATCTGCCTGAGAATACGGCCTATCAAGCCATCGCGTTCTCAGGTCCTTGGCCTGAGTGCGATAAAGATCTGACATGTTCTTGTCCAAACTTACCATGTTTTGACATAGGGACGTTTAAAAATTCATAACTAATTGTACAAGAGACGAAAAATCATGAAACTAGTTGGAAATTGATCTAGACTCACATGGGTACTTACAATAATTAGGAATTAGAAAACAAGCATGGTTTTGATAGGCTTTAATCAAATCAAGTATGGAGAACAGAATATTGAGAATAGTTGAGATGCAAGAATTAATTCGCAGGAAAGGATGCATGAAAATTAGGGCTTTCAGGGTAAAAAAGATCCATAATAGCCACCAGCTTCTCCAGTAAAATTTTCGTGGCATGGGATAGAGGGTACATGGAGATCTAGATTTTTGAAAAGGGTTCGGGGTCATGTAAGTTTCCGAACATGAAAAATAAAGAACAAAAGATATGCTCAATGGGAAATTATGAAACCAAAGGGCTTTTGATCATGATAGACGAAACATCCTACAGATGAATTTTCATGGTTTTATGCTCGTGAGAATGCCTACCTTTGGACGATTTCCTCCTCTAGGGCTAGAACTTGAAGAACGAGAGAGAGTGCTTCAGAAGTGCTTATTCCTACGAAATCCCCTCCTCTTTGGCCTCTTTTGCAGGTCCAACATGTCTTGGGCATGAGCTAGGGCCGGCCATGGGGGTTTATGTTGGCCCGGCTAGCTTGGTAGCTCGATAACCTAAAGGGGGGGGGGTGAATAGGTATTTCTGATTTCTGAAATAGAAACTTAAGACATAAAATTATCACTTAAAAGTTTGGTTAGTTTAGTGTGATAAAGAGTAGCAGTGCGGAAGCAAATAAACAATCACATAAATGAGACAAGGAATTTATCCTGGTTCGGACATTCCGACATGGAAGTCCTACGTCCAGTCCCCAAGCAACCTCTTGGGATTTCACTAACCAAGGGTATAGTCTCCCTCAAGGACACTACAATCCCCAACACCCCAGCTGGTCTTCTTCTCTTTCCCGGATAAGAAGGCAGCCCACTTCTTTTACAGGCTCAGAAGCAAACCTCCCGGCACAAACCCCAGTGCGGTTCTGCTAGACAGAAACCCCTAGATAGGTTCTACACTGTATACAGTCCTACAGCTGGACAGAAATCATTCTTAGAAACGAAAGATCAGACTGAGAGCTATTACAAGACGAACACTTAAGAACTAGCTCACAGTCACAAAACTCTCCCAAAAAATTACAATGACCGCAGAGAGAGAATGAAGAGAGAAAAGAAAGCTTGAAGGCTTGAATGCTTCAGATGCTTGAACACTTCTTCTGGGCTCAGGCTCTTTCTCTCTTTTCCATTGAGTGTATGTGTAACGACCCTCTTCATACCGGTACGATTATACCAATCCCCATCGGTAAAAAGGGCGTCGTCACAGTGGGACATGTACCCAACACTGGTCAATAGGTTGATATGTACCTGGATAGCAATAGAGTACAGCGGAATAAAATAAACAACTCAACTCTTAACCCGTCACCAACACACATTCCATAATCTAAATAGCGAAATGGAAAGACAATGTCCACATTAATACAAAATAAAGAGAACTACAATGTCCAAATATTGTCCATACAATAATCCTTTTGTGCAAAAGAAAAGTACAACTGGTAACAGCTCCACAAAATAGTCTTCTATATGATGATCCTTGTCACGCTTCCTTCTAGTACACGATACCTGTCAACCTGTACGCCGAAGCAAGAGTGAGTCCAAAGACTCAGCAAGCAACACTACCCATAACATACACGTATAAGTCATAGGGGTTTTACATGCACATTTACAATTTTCAAAACATGGCATACTAGTCATTTCCGAGGATTCAACCTATCATGAAAGTTTGACAAGTTTATACATGGATCATGCTTTCATATTTTGTAGGAATAAAATTTACCTATCACATGCTCTCTATTCAATTTACTTATGAAACTTGTCTTTAAAGAACCAAGACATGAGAGCTACTAACATGAACATTGTGCACACATGAAAGGAAACACAACTAGCATGGATCTTACATGTTTTTAGACAAATACATGGACATTTCTACATGCTTTAGGTTGCTGATTTCACATGATTCAATGGCTATAAATCTACACATGAGAGCTACAACGTTGCTTAAAACATATCATGTGAACAAACAATCATGCTATCTTGTACCTGTTTTCCCCAATTATCCCTAACATGGATCCTAGACATCTTTGCACATAATAACATGATGATAATAACATAAATTCACTGATTTCACATGAATTCAGATTTGTCTCACATGGGTTTTAATAACATATTCTCGCATTTTCAGTTTCACATGATTGCACACTTACTCATTCACATTGTTCGCTTTTACACATTTGACATGTACACATGTTCACACTTACACAATTTACTCATTTCCACATCATTTTTCTCTTCCACTTTCACTTATCACATATCACGTCGATTGCACTTACCACGTGCATCTTGGGCACTTACCACATGCCATGTTCACATAATTCACACTTTATTCATTTCTCATTACTTAAACGATTTGCCATGACACATAGTCCTAACAACCAGTAGAGGACACTAACAACTATCTCATAGCTCGTGCTCATTCCTTAGCACAGCTCTCAACACAACTCATAACACAACACATGACACAACTCATACACATGCTCACCACCTAGGCAATACAGCGGTGAATCTTGGTAACTGCGCAGACCGGGAGAAGCCCTCTCCACCCTATCCAGTGGTACTTGTCCACCTCCGGGATTTTCCCAATGCCTTTGGGACAAACTTATATCACATGGAGCCTTCTATAGGGACTTTTCTATATACGGCTCCGATGCCTCTAGGGTAGCAGTGTCACATAGGCACAACTTTTACAGTTTACTCATACCGAGTTTTAACATGTGTTTTACACATAACACTCACATCTCCTTCGTTTTCTCATGCACAATGTGTCTTTGTTTTTCTCCTAATCATGCTACTACAGATTTCAGGAGTTTAACACAGTAAATTCACCAATCAAGTTGGTTTTAGACAATAACTAATCACATTACGATAATACACGTAGATTATCACATTTCACATGAAAATACATAACTTTTTATTTACTGATCCAAACGACCTGAAAGTTTAACCACATGCTGTTTTCGGGTTCAAGATCATACACTCAAATTTTCAGATTTTTCTGAGCTAAATAGAATTTACAGAAAATAAAACACATATTTAGCATGCTATTAGTAACTTAAGTTAATGTGGGGTTTAACACGTCTTGTAATTTAGCCACTTGTTGTTTAAACATAAGCTACTAACATATGCATGAATTTAGGATACAAAATTTCCCTAATTCATACATCTATGGATTGAACCCTACAAACCATTCTTGCATGCTTCTATTTTTACCGAACCGAGCTTATTTACAAATTGCACAAGCATGGATAAGTTACCAAAATTTGCAAACACAGATGCTGACCCACTGATCTTCATGATTAGACTAAAACCAAGGCATTCATACTAATTCAAGTCATGAACAAGGATTTGCAACATTATCTACAAGTCATGCTCACAAGTTTAAAAGATACCATTATCCCACATTCACCATCACACCACATTCATCCGCACATCACAACTAACAATATACATAGAGTATAAGGTTTACCATATATCCTCATCACGGAAAACATACCGAAATTAATGCATAAGGAGGACAGAATAGCTCACTGTTCTGTTCAGAGGAACTAGGCGGCGGTCTCTGGCCGCTGAGTCAGGGTCAGCGGCATGGTCGATGGACGCCAAGCTCATCACAGGCGTCCAGGGACCTTGCCGTCGAACCAGGTCTATGCAGAAACACAGACCCGAGCTTTGAATCTTGGGTGAATAGGAGGGTCTAGGACTCGAGGAAAAATCCATAAAAATAGCAAAACCCACCTAGACTCATACGGGGACACCATAGATAGGTCACTTGCCTTTCTAAAATTCCTCCAAGGGATCTAGGGCTCGGTGAAGACCTCCTTGGGCAGTCCTAAGAAGTTGCAGGATGGCCTCCAAGATCACCCTCCTACGAGTTCTTGGATGAGCTCCACAGCAAGGGGATGATGGGTAGGCCTTCTCCTTTGCTCCAGCTCCTTCTTATCACAGTAGATGGCCGATCAACCTCCAGGGGGTCGGATTTGTGGGTGCTAAAAGGGGTTTTTCTCAGAGACTTTCTCTAGGGTTTTTCTTTCCTCTATTTCTCCTCTTGCAAGGTGAAGTGAGCAGTGGGAGGGACCAAATTCGGGTTCAGACCTAAGGAGAGCCCCACACCCACTCACCATACCGATTTGACAACCTGAGAGCCGTTGGGGGACATCCCCCAATGGTGGCCATACCTTGCTCCCGGATTTTCTGGCTCTGCAATGCATGCAGGTCAGAGAAATTGGCGTCCATATCGCTGGACGCCGGGATGAGTATTGTCGTCCAGGTCTGGACGCTGACACTTGATAAACGGCCTAGGGTTGACGCCAAGGTGCCTTCGGCCAGAACCCTAAATTATGCAGAAAACCACGCATACCAAGCTTATATACATGCAATATGTATACGGTATTATATCCATACTATCACCATGCAATACATACCTTATTTATATTTAATATAAACACATTGACGCTGATTGGCCCTTCGGCCAGAACTTAAAACATGCAGAAACTATGCTTACTCTATATATATACATACAATGTATAAGGTAACATGTACATTACCATACCAGGCAATCAATATCATTCATACCTAGGCATACACAAGCATACATAAATACACTAAGATAGATGTACGTAGATATCTACCTATGCGTACATGATGTTTTACATAAGTGTGACTCAACACCCGGCAAAGTAAATGACAAGAATTATGAGGGCTTCGCAAATCATTAGGAGGTGATATGAATTATGTTAGCTAGGAATAATCTATTCGATAAAATAGTCCTTGCACACACACACTTGATTTGACATATATATAGTATACACACACGGGTGTAGCATACTTATGTACATTATGCTTGGAATAGATGGATACAATATGCGAACCGGTAATTAGATTAACTTACACAACTTTACCTAACATTGCTTAAGTACTATATGCATAGGATTCCTTAATATGTACTATATGCATAATTTAGCCAATTGACTATTCTCACCTAAATATCATAAAAATACATGCATGTTATTCTTGAGGAGTATAGAATTTCAATATAAACCACTAATTACACCTACCATGCTTGAACTCTTGATGCATATGCAATGTACGAAGTACAATATTCACATTAGCTAAACCATGCAATTGAGCAACGCTTACAACTAATCATACACATGCATACACAAATACACCAAGGTGTTATGCATGTAGAATTAGGTATACAATTGTCACACGCACAAGATAACATACATACGTACATACACATATGTACTTCATACACTCCCATACAAAATTCCATGAAATAGGTAGTATAGGATATTCTTTAATATTTAGATAGCACACGCATAGTATTATTCAAGTATCCTAAGTCAGAGATTCTTGGTATTCATAATACACCTCTAATTAGCTAATTGTTCACTTCCACATTAATCATCATACACACCTATGTATACATATATAGATATTCGCACATGCTCATGTTCAAAAGAAGGATAAAACTTATAGCAGGCACAATGAACTACGCATGCTAAGCACACAACAACCGAACACCCAACACACCATTCATATACATACAGATATATAAAGAGAATAAAAATCCGGGGTCTTACAGTATGTGGCGATGAGGTCCCTCACCGGTTGTACACTCCTTCAAAGATATTCAGGAAGGCTCTCCTTTTCTTTCTTCAACCTTGCTTCATCTTTTATATGATAGGTTTTTGAATAGATCCGTTGGAGCTCTTCTAGACGTTGTTGATCTTCTCTTCATTTGTCTTAATCAGACTCTGGTGGTCTTGGAGGTCTGTAAGTATAGAAGAGAGTGTTAGCATAAAAGAGTGTTTATAAGATAACAATGCATGCTACTGTGTTTCTGCTATCATGATAAAAATAGAAGTTCATATCTTTTTCTGACACGACTCTGAGATATGCATGCAGCCTTTTTGTCAGAAGATATTTGAATTTTCATTTAAGCGCCAAAAACACTTCAGAGCAAATCGATGTTTAAGTTACTTATCAAATCGTTATACTTATAAGTCTTAACAAATCGTTATGAATCTTAACAAATCGATGTGAGAAGAAAATCGTTATGGCATTTATCGAATCGTTGTGAGAACCAAATCATTGTGAGAGCAAATTGTTGTTCTCACTTATGAAATCGTTATGAGAACCAAATCGATATGAGAGCATATCATTGTTCTCTCTTATGAAATCGTTATGCGAGCAAATTGTTATGACCCTTAACGAATCGTTATGAGAACCAAATCCATATGTAAACAAATCGTTGTTCTCACTTATGAAATCGTTATGCGAGCAAATCGTTATGAGCCTTAACGAATCGTTATGAGAACCAAATCGATATGAGAGCAAATCGTTGTTCTCACTTATGAAATCATTATGCGAGTAAATCGTTATGAGCCTTAACGAATCGCTATGAGAACAAAATCGATATGAGAGCAAATCGTTGTTCTCATTTATCAAATCGTTGCACGATAAAATCGATGTTTGATTTAACGAATCGTTACATGATCAAATCATTGTGTAACTTATGAAATCGTTGTTTAGTGAAATCAATGTGGCACTTTTGAATAGAAATCGATGTATATTGAATGAACATCGATTTAGCATTTTAGTGCGCCTTAAAATAATCATAAATATTGATGGAACAATCTAATCATAAATTTTGTTAGCACCAAAATATGAAGGTAATAAAGAGTGGTTCATCAATCTCCCCCTTTTGGTGATGACAAAATTTATGTGAATTTTCTGACACAAATATATGAAGCATAGAAAATGCAGAAAATTCATGGAACATACAAATTCTCCCCCTTTTTGTCACTAACCAAAAATGAAGGATCTTATCATTCATTTTCTCCCCTTCGAGAAAATTTCATACCAATGAGGGGTTCAATAATAATACATATTCAATGAATAACTCCCCCTTAGTGAAGGCTCCCCCTGAGCATGAGACTCCCCCTTAATGTGAGGCAAGTCAGATCTTGTTGCTCTTGACCTTATACAGGTTGATTGTCAAGTCTTCAAGATTTTTATCTGCATACATCTTAACAGTAAACTTGCAAACATTGTTAGTAGCAATTAAAAAAAAAACAATATTTATGACTACTCCCTCTTCAGATGAGATTTGGATGAAGAGTTGGCAGTCACTCTTTTCTTAAGCATTCTTGATCCTGATGCTCCAAGGCTACCCTGCAAACAACTTATTCAGAAATAGGTACCCAAATCTTTTTGGGTCCTTGATTGTTAGATGCATGAAAATAACCTTTCGGGATCCATACTAGGTGCCTTGTTGTGCAGGTGTTTACAGTGTGTCCTAATTTATTGCAATAAGAACAACAATGAATGTAATCTATTTTGCAGTTTAGAACACAATTTTTAGAAACCTTTTTCTTTTGATAAGACTTGTTCATTTTAGAGGCATTTTTCTGAGGCATTTTGGTTTCTTTTACAAATTTTGGCAAAGGATATTTTCCTGGAGTTATGGCTTGTTTTTCTTTTTTCGGAGGTATGTATCCAAGCCCTTGTTTATTATTTCTAGATTTTGATCCTCTTCAGCATACAACTAGAGATGTTTTTCCTTGAGTTAATTTCTTAACTGATTTTTTTAAATACAGATTTTCTTCAGTTAGAGTTTTTAATTTTTCTTCTAACTCTAACTTCTCATTATTCTTCCTTTTCAAATCTTCATTTAAAAGATGATTATTATCTTTACTGACCTTTAGTTATTTTTCCAATTGATCCATTTCCAATTTAAGATCAGAATTAGTATTTTTCAAACAAGTAAGGTTGTTCTTGATATTTTTCAATTCTTTTACAACAACCTTGTGTTTATCATAAAGTTTATTAAAGACTTCTTTCAAGTCTTCAGATTCTGACCCTAAATTTGTGCATGAATTAAAAAATGAGTTAGAATGTACCTCATCTAGTCCTACCATGAGGGCTAGATTTACTTGCTCTTCCTTTGAACTTTAGCTTGATGAGTCTGAGCTTGTGTCCTCTTCATTTTTCCAAGCAGCCGCCATGGCTTTTCTTTTGAACTTCTTTGTTGTTTCTTGGACTTTTCGGTTTGACCAGTCTTCTTGAGTCTTGGACAGTCTGGTCTTAGATGTCCAGGTTTTCTGCATTCATAGCAGACTGATTCTTTCTCTTTTTTCTCTTTCCTTTGGATCCTTCTTGACCCATTTTTCTTCTTCTTTAAAATCTTCTGAAGTTTGGACAGTACTTCATCAACATCACTATCTTCAGATCTTGCAATTTTTGAGCTAGAAGAAGAAGTGGAAGGAGCAGCTTCCACTTTAAGAGCATTAGTGCATTTCTTCTTAGATGAGCTTTCAGATAATCGCTCCATTTTTATTTCATGTGCCATGAGAGAACCTATTAAATTATCAATCGACAATTTGGTTAGATCATGGGCCTCTTCAGTAGCAGTTACTTTAGGTGTCCATGAAATAGTTAAAGACCTAAGTATCTTCCTAATAGTTTCCTCATTAGAAAGAGTTTTACCAAGAGAGCTTAAACCAACTACTATGCTTGAAAATCTATTATACATATGAGTAATTTTTCGTTTGGAAGCATTTTAAATTGTTCATATTGAGAGACAAGAATATCTATCCTAGTTTGTTTCACTTTATCTGTTCCTTCATAAGTTATCTACAGTTTATCCCACATTTCTTTTGCAGATTTACATGCTGAAACTCTAGTAAATTCCTTTTTGGATAAAGCACAACATAAATTGTTCTTAGCTTTGAAATTTAATGATAATTTATTTTTATCTGCTGTTGAAATAGTAGTAGTACCTTCAGCAGGAACAATAACATAATCTCCTACCTCAATTACCTGCCACAGATCAAAGTCTGTGCCTCAAATGAAGCATTCCATCCTCATTTTCCAGTATTGGTAGTCCTCTCCATCAAAGAATGGAGATCTGGTGACTGATTGACCTTCAGCATATCCTTGAGCTACCATGGATCTTTGCTCTAACATCGTTGGATCTTCTTTGAATGTTCAGAAACCCTCTCTGATACCACTCGTTGGCGCGGCTAGCTTAGCAGCTCGAAAACCTAAAGGGGGGGGGTGAATAGGTTTTTCTGATTTCTGAAATAGAAACTTAAGAGAGAAAATTATCACTTGAAACTTTGGTTAGTTTAGTGTGATAAAGAGTAGCAGTGCGGAAGTAAATAAACAATCACACAAATGCGACAAGGAATTTATCCTAGTTCGGCCCTTCCCACATAGAAGTCCTACGTCCAGTCCCCAAGAAACCTTTTGGGATTTCACTAACCAAAGGTACAGTCCCCCTCAAGGACACTACAACACCCAGCACCTCAGTTGGTCTTCTTCTCTTTCCCGGGAAAGAAGGCAGCCCACTTCTTTTATAGGCTCAGAAGCAAACCTCCTGGTACAAACACCAGTGCAGTTCTGCTAGACACAAACCCCTAGCTAGGTTCTACACTGTATATAGTCCTATAGCTGGACATAAATCTTTCTTAGAAAGGAAAGATCAGACCGAGAGCTATTACAAGATGAACACTTATAGCTCACAGTCACAAAACTCTCCCAAAAAATTACAATGAGCGCAGATAGAGAATGAAGAGAGAAAAGAAAGCTTGAAGGCTTGAATGCTTCAGATGCTTGAACACTTCTTCTGAGCTCAGGCTCTTTCTATCTTTTCCTTTTAGTGTATGTGGCGATGAGGTCCCTCATCGGTTGTACACTCCTTCCAAGATATTCAGGAAGGCTCTCATTTTCTTTCTTCAGCCTTGCTTCATCTTTTATATGAGAGGCTTTTGAATAGATCCGTTGAAGAGATCGAGATCCGTTGGAGCTCTTCTAGATGTTGCTGATCTTCTCTTCATTTATCTTAATCAGACTATAGTGGTCTTCGAGGTCTGTAAGCATAGAAGAGAGTGTTAGCATAAAAGAGTGTTTATAAGATAACAGTGCATGCTTCTGTGTTTCCTCTATCATGATAAAAATAGCAGTTCATATCTTTTTTTGACACGACTCTGAGATATGCATGCAGCCTTTTTGTCAGAAGATATTTGAATTTTTATTTAAGCGCCAAAAACACTTCAGAGCAAATAGATGTTTAAGATACTTATCAAATCATTATACTTATAAGACATAACAAATCGTTATGAATCTTAACAAATCGATGTGAGAAGCAAATCGTTATGACACTTATCGAATCGTTGTGAGAACCAAATCATTATGAGAGCAAATTGTTGTTCTCACTTATGAAATCGTTATGAGAACCAAATCGATATGAGAGCAAATCGTTGTTCTCACTTATGAAATAGTTATGCGAGCAAATCGTTATGAGCCTTAACGAATCGTTATGAGAACCAAATCGATGTGAGAGCAAGTCGTTGTTCTCACTTATGAAATCGTTATGCGAGCAAATCATTATGAGCCTTAACGAATCGTTATGAGAACCAAATCGATATGAGAGTAAATCGTTGTTCTCACTTATCAAATCATTGCACGATAAAATCGATGTTTTACTTAGGGAATCGTTACACGATCAAATCATTGTGTAACTTATGAAATCGTTGTTTAGTGAAATCGATGTGGTACTTTTGAATAGAAATCGATGTATATTGAATGAACATTGATTTAGCATTTTAGTGCACCTTAAAATAATCATAAATATTGATGAAACAATCTAATCATAATTTTTGTTAGCACCAAAATATGAAGGTAATAAAGAGTGATTGAACAGTTTAAAGAGAGTATTTATGTCTCTCCCCTTTCTATTTCCTAATAGGACTTTAATTACTATTAATTTCGGGATTTCCTATTCCGTCTCTCCTTTCTAGGGATGAGAACTCCTAATTGGGTTAGGATGGGAGGTAAATTCATGGCCAACCCATTAGGCTAGGTTTAGGAATCCCAATCCAACTCAAACTTCCATTTTAATGCATTAAATACCTCTTTTCTATTTAAGTAATAATTCAATTACGAATTTAAGGTATTTCCTATTATTCTACGTTTAAAAATCCCTATTTTGACCCACTAATTTCTAATAGGTCCATTTAACAAAGCCCATTACTTCTTTTCATTTAATGGGTTTTATTTAATTCTCTTTTATTTGATTTTCTAATTAATTTAATTAGTTTTCTTTTTATATTATTAAATTTTTATTTTCCGAATAAATCAGGTTGCTACATCTTCCGCCACTTTAAAAGAACTTGGTCCTCAAATTCATATGATCATCCAGGAAAGAATATCTTAGCGAAAAGATCGGGGTAGTTCCGTCTGATGGTTCCTTCTTGTTCCCATGTGGCTTCTTCCACTCCACGGTTATTCCATAAGACTTTAACCACGTAAATAGGACAGTTCTTGAGCTGTTGCACCTTCCGTTCCATTATCTTGACTGGCTTCTCTTCATATGTCACATCTTTGTTCAACACCAACTTCTCGTGGCAAATGATGTGTTTAGGATCATATACATATTTCCTGAGCATGGAGACATGGAACATATTGTGTACACATGCCAGATCCGGTGGCAACGCCAGTCGGTATGCAACCTCACCAATCCTTTCGAGTGCTTCAAAAGAACCGATAAATCTAGGACTGAGCTTCCCTTTCACACCAAATCTTTGAATGCCACGAGTAGGTGACACCTTCAAGAACATCTGATCACCGACTTGGAATTCTAAGTCCCGCCTTCTTTTGTCGGCATAGCTCTTTTATCTAGATTGAGCAGTCTTCAGCCGATCTTGAGTCACCTGAATGTCTTTTGTTGTTCGTTGTACCATATCCGGGCCTAGCCATTGTTGTTCTCCCACCACATTCCAGCAGGTAGGAGATCTACAATTCCTTCCGTAGAGTGCTTCGAACGGTGCCATCTTGATGCTCGCCTGCTAACTGTTCTTATAGGTGAACTCAATAAGAGATAGGTGTTCGTTCCAATATCCTTAGAAGTCTATAGTGCAAGCTCTCAACATGTCTTCCACTATTTGGTTGGTTCTTTCAGTCTGCCCATTAGTTTATGGATGGAATGCTGTACTAAAGTTGAGTTTAGTACCCAATGCACCTTGCAGTCCTTTCCAAAAATGAGAAGTGAATTTCGGATCTCGATCCGAGACTATGGATGATAGAACTCCATGTAGTCTTACAATCTTTTTGACATATAAGGCAGCTAGTACATCTACAGACCACTTACTCTTTATAGGCAAGAGAATGGGTGGATTTGGTTAGTCGGTCTACAATAACCCATATGGCATCGAGTCCACCACGAGTCTTGGGTAAACCCATGATGAAGTCCATGCCAATACTTTCCCATTTCCATTTCAGAATGTCTAGCGGTCTGAGTACACTAGCAGGGCGCAGGTGTTCCGCTTTTAGTTGTTGGCAAGTAAGGCAGTGAGCAGCAAGCTCGGCTACCTCTCTCTTCATGTTCGGCCATCAAAACATTCTTTCCATGTCTTGGTACATTTTGGTACCTCCAGGATGAATAGTGCACTTCGTCTTGTGAGCCTCATCCATTAATCTTCTCTTCAGTTCTTCATTGTCAGGAATGCATGTCCTTCCTTGAAAGACAAGCCTTCCATCTTCGGTGATAGCAAAGTCTGGTCTTTCGGCTAGAGTTTCCTTGACGTGAACTAAGAATGCATCATCATCTTGTTGAGCTTTGATGTCCTCTAGCAGATCAGATTGAATCTTGATATTAGCAACCAAGACTCGATCATCCTTATGTTCAATATTTAAGTCTAACCTTGCGAATTGTTCTAGTAGTTGCATCTCGCCAAGGACTAGACTTGAAACAGATGCCATCGGCCTACTACTAAGAGAATCAGCCACGGCGTTTCCCTTGCCTGGATGGTATTGGATGTTGAAGTCAAAATCTTTTAGGTATTCTAACCATCTTCTCTATCTCATGCTGAGTTCCTTCTGGGAGAATAAGTACTTCAAGCTTTTACGGTCTGAGTAGACAGTGAACTTCTCACCATACATGTAGTGTCCCTAGATCTTCAAGGTGAAGACCACGACAGCCAACGCCAGATCATGCATGGGGTAGTTGACTTCATGTGTAACACCCCGGAATTTCAGTAATTAGAAAAATAGAAATAAATTGAAAATGATAAATTCAATATTTGTGAAATAGCAAAAATGCACGTGTCACTATCGTACACACAAAAAACCATTAGAAAATTTTCATAAAAATCATAGTTCAACTCTAAATAATACTCCCTAATGACCCACAGAGAAATTCGTGCAAAAGAAAATTGTATGGTCCATGTTTAAGACGTTTTGCGACTGAGTATCGTAATCAGGGGATAAGTCAGGAAATCATTATCACATATACATAGATGAGTCAGAAAATTAAATAAAAATCATAGATGGACTTCAAATAATATCCTCTGATGATCCATCAAGAATTTTGGGTCAATAAGAGTCTTTTGGGATATATTTAAGAGTTAGTGTGACTTCCTATCGTAATTAGGAAATAAGTTGGACAATCCATTATTAGGTGTATAAATGAGATCATAAACTAAATGAGAAATTTATGGTGGACTCCAAACCATATGAGGGGATAGTCCATAAAAGGAATTGGATCAATGAACAACTTATGTCACATGAACAAATTCAAGTATGAAATTAGTAAATAAATAACTTTCGTATTATCGGAATGATAGAACTTACGTACCACTATTGTGCATGAGAAAACACATCGGAAAATTTTGTAAAAAATATAAATCAACCTCAAATATTGTCCTTAAGTGTTCCACGAAGGAATTCGTGCAACGAAAAATCCGATTGGCCGAGTGTACGTCACACGTGACAAGTTACCCGAATTAGGAAACTAAGTCGGAAAATTGTTCACATGGAAAAATAACCCAACCATAAATTAAATAAACATATTGGAGAGACCTCCAACACCATGTATTAATGATCCATTAACAAGATTGGGCCAATAGAGCACATTTGGCCCAAGGATATAAACAAACTAGGACAGGAAATTTCCCAGAAATTCGTGTATGTAATTATGCCATAATTAGAGAGTGTAAGTTAGGGTTAAAATTAAGGTAATTAATCATGCAAGGTAAGCCAAAACCGAACCCAACCCCAATTGGTGGTTTCCTAAACCATTGCTACCTCTTTTGGGTAAGGGAATCCCAGATTTCCTGGAAACTAGGAAACATAATTCGCAGCCCTTTTCCCAGTCTCGTTAGGACTCTTAACTACAACCTAAATCTATAAGAACTCGTCTTCAAACTCTTGGGGAAGGTTTAACAACGAGTTGGGGTCGTTTGGAGGCAGGCTAGAGCTTCTGAGGAGAAGGAGAAAAGGCTGGGAACCCGGAGTTCCATCCCCTGCATCCTCTGTTGCGTCCATAACATCGACTGTTCTTAGATCCTCATTAAGGTAGGTGTTCTCGGGCCAAGATTAAAGAAAACCAATGCCAACATGTATTTTCTTGAGTCTAGGATCATTTGCACTTGATTTGCCAAATTTTCATGGAGTATCATCGTGTATTTGTGATTTTCCCGAAGTCTTGCACAGTTAGGGATTTTCTTGTTCGTCATATTGTGCACATGATTTAAGACCGAATTTGACTAAACTTTCTTCATAAAAGTTCTTCCAAGTTAAGTCACGATCATCTTATATGTTGGACGTTTTATCCAAAAATCCTTCGTTAGAGAGTTAGGAGCATGATAAGAGAGTCTCTGCATGCTACTGCAATTTCGGGCTACTATTGACTTTTTGTTCATCATATGTTTTATCGGGATTCGAGATCGAATTGGATCAAAACCTCAACATCAAAGTTATTCTACCAGTTGTCTTCTTCATCTTTCATGTTGAACGTTTTGTCTAAATGTCACTCTTTAATGAGTTATAAGAGTCGTAAGTGAATCGCTGCATGAGATGTGTCATCGGGTTCCACATGACCATGTGTTGTGTTCTGAGAAAGCCACTCGTGTTGACACAGCCTAAGCTAGTGTCGACCTGCTGTCCCAAAACAGCCCAAATGGTGTTCTGGGAAAGCCTCTAGTGTCGACACAGTCCCATCTAGTGTCGACACACTCCCCCAGTTTGACTCAGAAAGTGCTGGAAAGCTGATCTAGTGTCGACACCACCTGTGCTACTGTTGACACACTGTCCCATATTGGTTAACGGGTTTTCTGAAAGCTGTATCTACTGTCGACACTACTTGATCTTGTGTCGACACGACTTGACCTTTTTGCCTTGTTTTTGATGCATTGCGTCGACACCACCTGAACTAGTGTCGACACTACCTGACCAGTTTTGCCTGTTTTTGTCTTGTGTTTAGAGCATGGTGTCGACACCACCTGATCTAGTGTCGACACTATCCTTACAAGATTTTTGTATAATTTGAGTCTAATCATTTCATGATGTCTTCAAGCATGTACATGATGTCATATGGTATGCATGGACTTAAAATAAATCAAACCATTAAAGGAAATGGTAATTATATGAATTGATTCTAATGTGTAAATTTTGATTGTTCTTATGATCCTTGGATTATCTTGTGATCTTGCTTATTGTCAATTGATAAGATAATAATATGATATGAATGTGGGGATAAATACATGATTAGTACGGACATATTAGTGGTGTAAATGTTATGATTTGCATATAAGTTTCATGGTTTCATATTTTCCGGTGTTCAATTGATTATTTGTCATATGCATACATGTTAGGAAGTACATGTTCTAGATATGATCTATCTTTAGAAACACCCTCTTGTCAAGACATTAATGAATTATGAAATATAAGATACGATATTATCCTGCCTTGTTCTTTTGAGCTGTTTGTCATTCCTTGACTCTATGAATGATCATATTTCTTTTACTATGAGCTTGTCATTGAAACTCTGTGGCCAAAATATGAATGTGTTTGTTCGGCACATCGTGGGACTCCGGTCCAAAACTTGATACAATGCCTGTGCAATAGGGCCCTGTCTGGTCCTAGGGAGGAGCGCCCCAACGTACTTGTTAACCGAGGGAGTATGGACTCTTGGTGCTTGGCATAGCACACCTGACATGCAAGATTTGTGAATATGTGCCTCCTGTTTGACTTGATAAGTTTGACTTGACATGATATGATACGTCTGTTCATGTGAACACTTGAGTTCTGCTTGAATATGACCAATCTCTTCTGACATGATTCTATTCTTGAAACATCTGTTCATTGTACATGCAATTCGACATTTTGATCTGATACGATATCCATTCTATTCTGCTATTCAATCTGTTAGTATTGCATACATTGTCATCATATTCATATGCATATCTACCTACTTAAAATGTTAATCATGTATACTAGTGCCCGCACGTTATGGAGATGTAAATCCTACTGAGCTAGTTCGCTCACCCCTATCATCCTGCCCTTTTCAGGTAGTGATGAAGAACCGGTGAAATCCAATGGGGCAGGGCAAGAGTGATGAGCACCCGCCATATCAGTAGTTGACAGTTTAGAAATAGATATTTGAGTAGTCTATGTAATAGTGAAACTTTTCTGGAAGTTTTGTTTGAATGATGGACCCCTTTGGTTAATTCTTTCTTGTAAGGTTGTATCTAGTTGAATGAAATGGAATAAAGAGTAACTTTGAGGATATTATTATGATTTGAAAAGTGTTATTATATTCAATTGTGACTCTGCGCTATTCAACTATGATACGTTTGTTTGTATCGTTCACGTCCCCCGGTATTTATTCCGCTGCTAAATATCGAGGCGTGACAGTTGGTATCAGAGCCCTAAACCTTAGGGTCTAAGGGAATAGGAACATAGAATTAAACTAGATCACACAAGTCAAAATCTGTCGTACCTAATGTGAGCTTGGGTAGAACCAGGCGATAGAAATCGCAGGAGATTGTCACTTATCTCTGCACTCGAGTCAAAAGGCTGATGAGGAAAGGTTGTATGACCTTTCTTGCCGTTGTTGTCATCACAAAGAAGGAAGTCAAAGTTGAAGACACCCTTGTTGCCAGCGAATACGCTGACATTTTTCCAGAAGACCTGCCAGGAATTCCTTCTGAGCGAGAGGTCGATTTTACCAGCGAGTTGGTCCCTGGAGCAGCACCAGTATCTAGGGCACAGTATAGAATGTCTCCCGCAGCATTGAAGGAATTAAAAGAGCAACTGATGGAACTGTTAGGGAAGGGTTTCATCCGACTAAGTACATCGCCTTAGGGTGCATCTGTCCTCTTCGTCAAGAAGAATGATGGGTCGATGAGGCTATGTATGGATTACAGACAACTAAACTAGTTGACTATCAAAGAACTCTATACCTACCTGGTGAGATTGGGTAGAGACATGGGCTTAGTCCAAAAATTGTATTAATAACTAAATATTGTAAGTTGCAAGGCAACATTAAGGAGTAAATAAGACTAATCGGGTGATAATTTATTTTTTGAAGGAACTTAAATATACAGCCATGGAGGATATACCTACACCATCTATGGACGGACAAAGAGTGGTCCAAAGATTAACCAAAGCACTACGACAAGTTGTTCAACTGTTAGAGGATGCCCTAATAATGGCTAAGGGAGATTCAAATGGAAAGGAAAGGTCTATGGATGACAAAGGAGTTGGCGAAACTAATAAGAAAGAACAAATTTCAACCACAAGAAACTCCAAACCTATAGTCAGAGAGAAACGGCTCGACAACAGTAACAGATCGCACAAGAGAAAGAAGTGCAAGAAGTGCACTAAGAAACTAATTCCCGCTCTTGTAGAAAGATGCCAGCATTGCAACAAAATAAATCATCGATTCGAGGAGTGCTGGAAACTTCAGGACAAATGTTTCCGTTGTGGTAGCCAATACCACAAGGTTAAGGATTGCCTTAATGAGAAATCAAGCTCGGGGAATAAATGGCAGAACAAACCAAGGAAAGAGGTATGAGAGAGGTATTCTTTCTAAATCGCTTTTATTTGACCCTGAAGTTACATCACCAAATCAATCATTAAATTATGAGCAATTCATAATTAGATTCTTTGTAAGTTCAGCTCATAAACACATGTGAATTTGGGGACCAAATTCTTTTAAGTGGGGGAGGATGTAACACCCCGGAAATTCAGTAATTAGAAAAATAGAAATAAATTAAAAATGATAAATTCAATATTGGTGAAATAGCAAAAATGCACGTGTCATTATCGTACACACAAAAAACCATTAGAAAATTTTCATAAAAATCATAGTTCAACTCTAAATAATACTCCCTAATGACCCACAAAGAAATTCGTGCAAAAGAAAATTGGATGGTCCATGTTTAAGACGTTTTGCGACTGAGTATCGTAATCAGGGGATAAGTCAGGAAATCATTATCACACATACATAGATGAGTCAGAAAATTAAATAAAAATCATAGATGGACTTCAAATAATATCCTCTGTTGATCCATCAAGAATTTTGGGTCAATAAAAGTCTTTTGGGATATATTTAAGAGTTAGTGTGACTTCCTATCGTAATTAGGAAATAAGTTGGACAATCCATTATTAGGTGTATAAATGAGATCATAAACTAAATGAG
Organism: Colocasia esculenta; assembly: GCA_014218235.1. Lineage (NCBI taxonomy): Eukaryota > Viridiplantae > Streptophyta > Magnoliopsida > Alismatales > Araceae > Colocasia > Colocasia esculenta. The sequence goes on from CM024754.1 coordinate 143,114,403, forward strand.
AAATTTATGGTGGACTCCAAACCATATGAGGGAATAGTCCATAAAAGGAATTGGATCAATGAACAACTTATGTCACATGAACAAATTCAAGTATGAAATTAGTAAATAAATAACTTCCGTATTATCAGAATGATAGAACTTACGTACCACTATTATGCGTGAGAAAACACATCGGAAAATTTCGTCAAAACTATAAATCAACCTCAAATATTGTCCCTAAGTGTTCCACGAAGGAATTCGTGCAATGAAAAATCCGATTGGCCGAGTGTACGTCACACGTGACAAATTACCCGAATTAGGAAACTAAGTCGGAAAATTGTTCACATGGAAAAATAACCCAACCATAAATTAAATAAACATGTTGGAGAGACCTCCAACACCATGTATTAATGATCCATTAACAAGATTGGGCCAATAGAGCACATTTGACCCAATGATATAAACAAACTAGGACAGGAAATTTCCCAGAAATTCGTGTATGTAATTATGCCATAATTAGAGAGGGCAAGTTAGGGTAAAAATTAAGGTAATTAGTCATGCAAGGTAAGCCAAAACCGAACCCAACCCCAATTGGTGGTTTCCTAAACCATTGCTACCTCTTTTGGGTAAGGGAATCCCAGATTTCCTGGAAACTTGGAAACATAATTCGTAGCCCCTTTCCTAGTCTCGTTAGGACTCTTAACTACAACCTAAATCTATAAGAACTCATCCTCAAACTCTTGGGGAAGGTTTAACAACGAGTTGGGGTCGTTTGGACGCAGGCTAGAGCTTCTGAGGAGAAGGAGAAAAGGCTGGGAACCCGGAGTTCCATCCCCTGCATCCTCTGTTGCGTCCAGAACATCGACTGTTCTTCGATCCTCATTAAGGTAGGTGTTCTCGGGCCAAGATTAAAGAAAACCAATGCCAACATGTAGTTTCTTGAGCCTAGGATCATTTTCACTTGATTTGCCCAATTTTCATGGAGTATTCATCGTGTATTGGTGATTTTCCCGAAGTCTTGCACAGTTAGGGATTTTCTCGTTCGTCATATTGTGCACACGATTAAAGACCGAATTTGACTAAACTTTCTTCATAAAAGTTCTTCCAGGTTAAGTCACGATCATCTTATATGTTGGACGTTTTATCCAAAAATCCTTCGTTAGAATGTTAGGAGCATGATAAGAGAGTCTCTGCATGCTACTGCAATTTCGGGCTACTATTGACTTTTTGTTCATCATACGTTTTATCGGGATTCGAGATCGAATTAGATCAAACCCGAAACATCAAAGTTCTTATACTGGTTCTCCTATTCATCTTTTATGTTGAACGTTTTGTCTAAATGTCACTTTTTAAAGAGTTATAAGAGTTGTAAGTGAATCGCTGCATGAGATGTGTCATCGGGTTCCACATGACCATGTGTTGTGTTCTGGGAAAGCCACTCGTGACGACACAGCCTGAGCTAGTGTCGACCTGCTGTCCCAAAACAGCCCAGATGGTGTTCTGGGAAAGCCTCTAGTGTCGACACAGTCCCATCTAGTGTCGACACACTCCGCCAGTTTGACCCAGAAAGTGCTGGAAAGCTGATCTAGTGTCGACACCACCTGTGCTAGTGTCGACACACTGTCCCATATTGGTTAAGGGGTTTTCTGGAAGCTGTCTCTAGTGTCGACACTACTTGATCTCGTGTCGACACAACTTGACCTTTTTGCCTTGTTTTTGATGCACTGTGTCGACACCACCTAAACTAGTGTCGACACTACCTGACTAGTTTTGCCTGTTTTTGTCTTGTGTTTAGAGCATGGTGTCGACACCACCAAATCTAGTGTCGACACTATCCTTACAAGATTTTTGTATAATTTTAGTCTAATCATTTCATGATGTCTTCAAGCATGTATATTATGTTATATGGTATGCATGGACTTAAAATAAATCAAACCATTAAAGGAAATGGTAATGATATGAATATGATTCTAATGTGTAAATTTTGATTGTTCTCATGATCCTTGGATTATCTTGTGATCTTGCTTATTGTCAATTGATAAAATAATAATATGATATGAATGTGGGGATGATTACATGATTAGTACGGACATATTAGTGGTGTAAATGTTATGATTTGCATATAAGTTTCATGGTTTCATATTTTCCGGTGTTCAATTGATTACTTGTCATATACATACATGTTAGGAAGTACATGTTCTACATATGATCTATCTTTAGAAACACCCTCTTGTCAAGACATTAATGAATAATGAAATATAAGATACGATATTATTCTGCCTTGTTCTTTTGAGCTGTTTGTCATTCCTTGACTCTATGAATGATCATGTTTCTTTTACTATGAGCTTGTCATTGAAACTCTGTGGCCATAATATGAATCTGTTTGTTCGGCACATCGTGGAACTCCGGTCTAAAACTTGATACAATGCCTGTGCAATAGGGCCCTGTCCGGTCCTGGGGAGGAGCGCCCCAACGTACTTGTTAACCGAGGGAGTATGGACTCTTGGTGCTTGGCATAGCACACCTGACATGCAAGATTTGTGAATATGTGCCTCCTGTTTGACTTGATAAGTTTGACTTGACATGATATGATACGTCTGTTCATGTGAACACTTGAGTTCTGCTTGAATATGGCCAATCTATTCTGACATGATTCTATTCTTGAAACATCTGTTCATTGTATATGCAATTCGACATTTTGATCTGATACGATATCCGTTCTATTATGCTATTCAATCTATTAGTATTGCATACATTGTCATCATATTCATATGCATATCTACATACATAAAATGTTAATCATGTATACTAGTGCCCACACGTTATGGAGATGTAAATCCTACTGAGCTAGTTCGCTCACCCCTATCATCCTGCCCTTTTCAGGTAGTGATGAAGAACCGGTGAAGTCCAATGGGGCAGAGCAAGAGTGATGAGCACCCGCCATATGAGTAGTTGACTGTTTAGAAGTGGATATTTGAGTAGTCTATGTAATCGTGAAACTTTTCTGGAAGTTTTGTTTGAATGATGGACCCCTTTGGTTAATTCTTTCTTGTAAGGTTGTATCTAGTTGAATGAAATGAAATAAAGAGTAACTTTGAGGATATTATTATGATTTGAAAAGTGTTATTATATTCAATTGTGACTCTGCGCTATTCAACTGTGATACGTTTGTTTGTATCGTTCACGTCCCCCGATATTTATTCCGCTGCTAAATATCGGGGCATGACATCATGCGTCATCAGTTTTCTTGAAGAATAAGCAATAACCTTTTCCTTTTGCATCAATACACAACCTAGCCCAATTCCTGAGGCGTCGGTGTAGACAGAGAAACCTTCTCCGTCTATTGGCAGAGCGAGAATAGGTGCTGAGGTAAGGCAATCTTTAAGAGTTTGGAAACATTTCTCACACTCTTTACTCCAGGAGTAGGGATTCTCCTTTCGTATTAGTCGCGTGAGAGGAACGACGATCTTGGAGAAATCCTTGATGAACCGCCTGTAGTAGCCAGTCAGTCCTAGGAAGCTTCAGATTTTGGTGACGTTGGTTGGCCTCTCCCAATTGAGTATAGCTTCGACTTTGGAGGGATCAACTGAGATGTCGTCCTTTAAGATGACATGGCCCAAGAAGGACACTTCTTCGAGCCTGAATTCACACTTGCTAAGCTTTGCGTACAGTTTGTTGTCTTGCAAGACATGCAATGCAATCTTCAGGTGTTCTTTATGCTCTTCCTTGGCCTTTGAATAAATGAGGATGTCTTCGATGAAGACGACCACGAACTTGTCAAGGTATGGACGGTATATGCTGTTCATGAGTTGCATAAAGGCTGTAGGAGCATTGGTTAGACCAAAAGGCTTAACGACGAATTCAGAATGTCCATACCTGCTCGTGAAAGCCGTTTTGAAGATATCGTCATCTTTGATCCTCAATTGGTGATAGCCAGCTCGAAGATCAATCTTGGAGAAATATTAGCGCTAGATATTTGGTCGAATAGCTCATCGACCCTAGGCAATGGGTACTTGTTCTTGATGGTAAGCTAATTGAGTTGATGATAGTCAATGCATAGTCTCATCGATCCATATTTCTTCTTGACGAACAACATGGGTGCTCCCCATGGGGAAGTACTCGGTCTAATGAACCCATTCTCTAATAGCTCCATCAGCTGTGTCATCAACTCCTTTAGCTCAGTAGGTGACATCTGGTACAGTTGACGCGATACCGGGGTAGCTTCAGAGATCAACTCTATGGCGAAGTTGACATCACGTTCCGGGGGAGTCCCAGCACATCGGGGTAATCCTAGACTATGTGGATGTCTTCTATCTTAGAACCCTTCTTTTCAACAACTACGGCTGCTAGAAAAGCAATGCATCCTTTCCTTATCATGTTGTGGGCTTTTATGGCGGAGATTAGAGACATCCATCTCTTATGTCTAATCCTAGAGAATGCCAATTTAGGAAAGTCACTAAAAGTAACCTTCCCTATCTTACAGTCGACACTTGTCCCATATGTGGACAACCAGTCGGCTCCCAAGATTACATCATAGCCTTCCATAGGCATACACATCAGGTCAACTTTTAGGTTATGGTCTCCAATCATTACATCGGCAGATGGAAAGTATTTGTTTAGTTTCTCCTTCTCTCCAAGTGGTGTTGTGACAGCAAACTCACAACCCATGGATGTAGGTTTTGCAGTTAGGGTATCAGCAAAGTTTTGAGATATAAAGGAATGAGTTGCTCCAGTATCAAATAAAACCAATCTTCATAAGGAGAAAACTTGTAGAGTACCTTCTACCACGCCACCTTCCGTAGCGGGTTCCTCATCATGCAGGGCTTGCAGTCTTCCTTGTTTCTTAGGTGCATTAGGGCGCCTCTCATGTTCTTTCAGCAACAGGCACTCGGGGATGCGGTGCTCGCGACTTCCGCAGTGCAGACATGCGCCGACTTTCCTCCAGCACTCGTCCGCGGTGTGACTGGGCTTGTCACAATGCTTGCAGTTACCTTTTGTTTGAGTGTTAAGAACAATAACTTTAGGATTCCTTTCTTGGCTGGGTCCCTTCGTGATGTTGAAGGGATGCTTCTTGTCATTGTTCGGCTTAGCAGATGACTGACCAGAGGTCATTTCCTTTTTCACGAACATCCCTTTGATACAGTCGGTGATGTCTGTAGCATCTTCCAGTAGCTGTGCTTTCTTCAACATCTTGGCATAGGTCTGGATGTCGAGAGGTGCTAGTTGGGTAATATATTGAGGCTTAAGGCCGTTGAGGAAGCACATAGCATTCATTCTCTTAGTGTTCACTAGGTGTTCAGCATACCTTGCCAGTCTAGAGGACTGGGCTTCATCTTCAGCCACTGTCAGGCTCCTCTACTTAAGAGCAGCATATTCGGTAGCCTTCCTTTCTTGGACACGCTTCGAGAAATATTTGGAATTAAAAGCTTCTTCGAACTCAGTCCAGGTGATCTGACCATTAGCTCTGGTCACTTCAACAGACTCCCACCAAGCGTGGGCGTCCTTTTCAAGTTGGAATGTGGCCAGCAACAACTTATCCCCTGCTGCACATTGCATGATGCGGAAAATTCTTTCCATCTCTTCGAGCCAGTGCTCAGCTTCATTCGGATCTCTAGATCCACTGAACTTGGGTGGGTTCAGACTCTGGAAGTTACGACGCAGGTCGCCTGCACCACGATTGCCACCTCCTTAGGTAGCTGCACAATCACGCGAGTAAGTTCTTGAATGGTTTGTTGCATGCCCCTCATTTGAGTACGTTCAGCCGTCATCTTGATTGCTTAGTTCCTACAAAAATAACTTATTGTCATGATATTGATGTGAAATTTAATTCGTGCGTGTGTGAGTTCATTTTAGCTATTTACCCTTGGCTCTAACCACAATTCACATAGGTAGGACAATTGACTCTAGTCGAGGCTGGTCAACCGAGATCATCCTATACTTAAGAATAACCTAAGCTCTGATAACATAAAACTGTCACGCCCCGACGCGGAATATCGGAACGCGAGGCAGTTGCAAGTAAACGTGTACAGAGCAAGTACTAGACAACAAACCATTGCACAATGAATAATACTAAAGATAATCCTTCTCATTAATAACTTTCCAATGTCTAGTTACAACCACTAATATTAGAGCCATTCTGTAGGGCCCAATTACAATGAAATAAAAGCAAAAGACTAAACTGACACTCTAACATAATGCTAAGACACTAGGATGCTCATAACATCACTCCTGGTCGTTCCCGTCCTCTTGAGTATATAGTTCATCCTCGGTCTCACCTGAGAACACAATGACAAATAACGCAGTGTGAGCGATAATGCCCAGTAGGACTTAAATCTCAATAATCAAGCAGGCTTTACATAATTAATGCATTAAAGGCAGAGTAACTAATGATGGAGTGAGAGAGTCAAGTACAAGATAGCAGGATAGCACGTGAATGAAATAGCACAACTTTCCAAATATAGCAAGAGTGTCGAGTATAGCACAAAATAGCAAGATGCCCATAGCACAAATAGCACAAAGTACAGCAATAGCACAACGGGTATAGTATAGCTCTGTTGTCAATAGACAACGAGAGAACATAGCACTTTTTGATTGTCATTTAGATAGTCGAGATAGATAGCACTTGAGTGTAATGCCAAACACTCTGATCATTTCACTCCCATGGGCACTAGCACTTTCGGGCACACATCCCAGGACCAGATTGGGCCCTTTATATATTGCTGGGCATTGGTTATATTGTTTATCTTTAGAAAATCAGTCAATGGCCAATATTGAGTACCAAGAAATAGATGAGAGCACTAGATGAATAGACGAGATAGTAGAGTGAACGCGAATAGATGAGCGAATAGAGTATAGATGAGAGCTAGTGGACATTGCACGTAAAACCTCTAGTAAATAGGCGATAGTAACAGTTGCACAACACGCACACGTGGTGTTGGCAGTCAGGTGGAACTCACTACCTTTCCGATGTCCATGATACGCATAGGTCCAGAGGTCCGGTGTGATTCAAGATAAGAGCGAACTTCTAATAGCCGTTTTGATCATGTTGATCCCTAAAGGGTATCATAGGTGTTAGGGTACAACCGGCTCGTCGACCATGTGGGAATCCATAGACAGAGGAGACATACAGAGGCCTTGAACAAAGACTCACTAGTCTGGCAGAAGGAGTATCTGACAGAGAGTTTGTCCAAGTCAAGAGAGAGTGTGTATATAGAAACAAGCGCTCGACATTCTACAGGAATTCTAGAACAGTGGAGCGTCGGTATCGGCGTTCCAAAACATCGCGAGAAACGTACACAACTATATTAAGAATGAGGCAATTTAATGACATAAATTACCAGATAAATTAAGTAACATGTTCATGGACAAGATAGATCATGTGATTGACTTAAATTAATTAAAATAAATTCCACATTTACAACTTCGTTATCAGTGTTTAAAATAGTTAACAAGATATGGGAATAGTTGAAGAACAACAAGACTTGCAAAAAGATGGGTTTTTCTACAAAAAGTCAGATCGCCACACACCCTAATGAGGGTCGTGACAGGATCAACTGAGATCACGACGGGGTATTGTACAGGTCGCGACGGGCTTGTCGGTTCGGGCAGGCAGGTCGCGACGGGTTCATATGAAGAAGGCGATAGCTCTATCATACCAGAAGGTCAAGTCGCAACGGGGGTCCTGTCGTGATCAGATCACGACGGTGATGCTTGTCGCGTTCTGTCTGAGAATGCGGCCTATCGGGCTGTCGTGTTCTCAGGTCCTTGGCCTGAGTCCGACAGAGATCTAACATGTTCTTGGTTCTTGGTCTAAACTTACCATGTTTTGACACAGGGATGTTCAAAAATTCATAACTAATTGTACAAGCGATGAAAAATCATGAAACTAGTTGGAAATTGATCTACACTCACATGGGTACTTGCAATAATTTGGAATTTGATAACAAGCATGGTTTCGATAGGCTTTAATGAAATCAAACATGGATAACAGAATACTAAGAACAGTTGAGATGCAAGAAGTAATTCGCAAGATAGGATGCATGAAAATTAGGGCTTTTAGGGGCAAAAGATCCATAATAGCCACCAGCTTCTCCATTAAAATTTTCGTGGCATGGGGTAGAGGGTACATGAAGATCTAGATTTTTTAAAAGGGTTCGGGGTCATGTAAGTTGCTGAACATGAAGAATCAAGAACAAAAGATATGCTTGATAGAAAATTATGAAACCAAAGGACTTTTTTTCCTGATGGACGAAACATCCTACAGATGAATTTTCATGGTTTATGCTCGTGAGAATGCCTACCTTTGGACGATTTCCTCTTCTAGGGCTAGAACTTGAAGAACGAGAGAGAGAGCTTGAGAAGTGCTTCTTCCCACGAAATCCACTCCTCCTTGGCCTCACCTCCTGGTCCAACAAGTCTTGGGTACGAGCTAAGGCTAGCCATAGAGGCTTAAAGAGAGTATTTATGTCTCTCCCCTTTCTATTTCCTAATAGGACTCTAATTACTGTTAATTTCGAGATTTCCTATTCGCTCTCCCCTTTCTAAGCATGAGAACTCCTAATTGGGTTAGGACGGGAGCTAAATTCATGGCCAACTCATTAGGGTACATTTTGGAATCCCAATCTAACTCAAACGTCCATTTTAATGAATTAAATACCTATTTTTTTAAGTAATAATTTAATTACGAATTTAAGGTATTTTCCTAATATTCTTCCTTTAAAATCCCTATTTTGGCTCACTAATTTCTAATGGGTCGACTTAACAAAGCCCATTACTTCTTTTCATTTAATGTGTAAGGCCCTCGAATTTGTTTGTCATTTTATTCTATTTTATGACAACTCATGTTGTGTGTAACTTGTATGTGCATATGTAGATATCGACGTACGTATTCACTAGTTATACTTATGTGTGCATGTGTATAATTAGATTATAAATATTGCTTGAATTGCATGGTGGTAGTGTGTACATGATAGTATACATATTGCATCTATGTGTATATATATATATATATATACATCGTATGCATGGATTTTCTGCATGTTTTAAGTTTTGGCCGAGGGGCCAATTGGCGTCAACAGGGTGGACATCCATGGTGGTAAACGTCTATATCGTTGGACGCTAATACTTAAATAAACAGCCATGGATGTGGACCTTAATTTCTCTGACCTGCATGCGTTGCAGACCCTGAAATTCCGGGGGCAAGCAAGCCCAACCATTGGGGAGAAGTCCCCAACGGCTATCAGACATCTCATCACCCCTGTGGGATATCCCAAACCCCTTCTCCTATAAACCAAACCCCCTTCTGCTCCAAGAAGACCTCTCTTGGCTCTTTTGCAAGAGGAGAGGAAACCTAACTCTAGCTGTGAGAAAACCTGAAGTTTGCATGCTTTGATCCGGCAATTTGGAGCTCATCCGACGACCTACAGCAACTGGAAGCTAGCTGGAGCCTGGAGCAAGGCTTCCCCGACTCCAACCTGCTGTGGAGATCGACCAAGAACCCGGAGGAGTGGTGTTTTGGAGGCTTTATGGGACCTCCCAAGGAGAGCTTCATCAACCTCTTTGATCCCTTTGAAGATTTATTTAGAGCCAAGTAACCCATACATTTCGTCCATGTATGAGTCTAGTAGGGTTTTACTATTTTTATGAGATTTTATCGTGTCCTGGATTCCCCAAATTCTCTTGTTTTTGGAGCTCGGGTCTGTGTTTTTGTTTAGACCTGAACTTGACAGCAAGTTCTCTTGCCGTTAAGATCTTCAGTTGGCGGCATGCGATGAGGCCGTTAAGCTCCGTTAACGGCCAGACTGTGCCGTTAAGTTTTTCAGGATAGAACAGTGAGCTGTTCTCCCTTCTATATGATTAATTTGCAAAGTGTTTTCGCAAGAGGATATAGTGTAATCGTATATGTTATGTAAAATAGATAATGTGATGTGTGTGGAATTTTTTGTGCTTTTCGGTGAATGGCATGAATTGTTAGACTTATTGAAATACATGTTTGGAAAATGGATTATGCATGTTCACCTACTGTCTACATGATCCCTGAGGAATGGAATGCCCTAAATTTTTCAAAACCATGTATATACGTATCAGTCCATGCCCTGCAATTTTGAGAATTTTTCCATGATTGTGGGATTTACTGTAATTTCTGTTTTGGAAATAGAAGACATGCGTAGGATTTGTAAAGTTTACAGTAAATTGTGTGTTGTGCAATAAATCTAGGGAAACATCCTATGATGATGTGTATGTTAGGTTCAGGGCTGTGAACTGTCAAACTGGATATTCATGTCGTGTTCCATGATAAATTGAATTATGAATGGCATGAAACTGAATGTTTGGATTTCTGTAAATGTAATATGACTTAGAAAAATCTGGAAATTTGTGTGTGAGGTCATGAACCTGCAATTAGTGTGTGGTTAAAATTTCATGATATTTGGATAACTGTAAAGTGTATTACGAAATTCCCATGTTAAAATATGTGATAAATGAATGCTATCATGATTATGATTTGATGATGTGTTTGCCAACCTGATTAATGTGAGCTACTGAATGTTTGATTTCTGTCAACAATAGTATCATGATTAAGAAAATAGAGCCATGTGTATAAGTGAGAGAATGTAAAGACATGTGTAATATGTGTGTTAAAAATCGGAATGTGTAATGTGTAAAAGTGTGTGCCATGTGTGACACTACTTCCATAGAGGGCCGTGGAACCGTACCATAGAAAAGTCCCCATGGGAAGGTTCAATGTGTTAAGATCCTAAGGGCATTAGGATGAAATCCTGGAGGTGGATAAGTACCACTGGTTAGGGTGGAGACTTGTTCTCCTGGTCTGCGCAGTCCAAGAGTCGTCACTATATTGCCTAGGTGATGTCTATGTGTATGTGTTATGTGATGTGTCCTTCTAATGGTGGTTTGGACTATGTGTCACGGCACTAAATTGTGAAATGTGAATGTGACTATGTGTAAATTGTGTAGTGTGAATATGTGTAAATGTGCAATATGTAAAAAGAGAACTAGGTGAATGAGTGATTGTGCAACCGTGTGAAACCAATAAGTTAGATTGTGAAATTGTGATCCATGATACATTAATGTGAAATTATGTTATAACAGTGACCTAATTGTGTTCATAAGAATGTTTTATATGTGTAAAAATGAGTAGAATCCATGCTAGGAACAATTCTTGCTTATGTGTAAACGTTTCCATGTTTAAGAGCTATCACGTTGTAGTTTAATCGAGAATGTAGCTCTCATGTGATAGGATGTGAATTGCTAAATCCATGTCAAAACAGCAACCTTCAAGTGTATAAAATGATAATGCGCATGTGTAAGAATGTGTAGAAACCATGATAGAAATGTTTCCTTTTATGCATGCAAGAATCCCATGTTGGTTGCTTCCATGTTATAGCCTCATTTGAAATGTAGCTTTCATGTGATTACATGAGTAGAAAGCATGCGATAGGATATTTATTTTGAATGTCTTAAACCATGTACAATGTGTTACAATTTTGTAGAATTGTCATGATAGGTTGTCTCTTATAAATGTTCAAGCATGTTATATGTTTTACTTTGTGAATTGGAATGAAAAACCTACTATGATATATGCATGTATGATGTGTGTGGTGTTATTTGCTGAGTCTTTTTGACTCATTCCTTGCTTCGGCGTACAGGTTTAGTAGGTGATACACCTTTGGAGGAGACCGTGGAGAGCAACTCCGAGCGCGGGGAGTAGCTTGGCAGAGTTGTAGTTGTGACATTTTGACTTCCATCATATGTAAATTGAGGCTTTGTAATAGAAACACTATGTAATTGTGGACAACTATGTATTTGAATTTAGTACTTCATTATGTGGAGTTTATTTCTTGCAAATTGTCATGGGATCATGTATGTTAAATGTGGATGATGAAATGAAATGAAAGACCTTGTTCTTTTACTTCCGCTACTCTATATCTATATTTGTGTGTATCTCAATCATGTGATAGCATTTGGGTAAATGCCCTACTGTGATAACGTTCACTATACTGACGTGGGTTGGTATAACCATACCGGTATAATGAGGGTCGTCACAAGGATTGGTATCAGAGAGACCGATTGAGATTATACATAAATATACATGAATCATCATCTTCATTACATGCTAAATCTTCATAGATTGTCCACATGTGTAGAATTGATTAATAATGAATGAAAAATAGATAAGAAAATGGTTAGGAAATAAGTTAACGTAGCTCTAATGGTGGCTGAAATTTATTGCAGCCATGGCTTCGAGAGGTAGGCGTGGCGGAGCGCCGGCCCGTGAGGACGAGCCGAGATGTGAGGAGCGGGCGGAGCAGTAGGCCCCGGCACCGCAGGGTCCTGTACATCCCCCACTGCCGCCTGTAGATTATGGAGTGTTCATGCAAGGTTTGGTGCATGCCATGCAGATGCAGGCCCACACCCAGGCTACACTCCAGGCTCAGTTGGAGGCTCAGGTTAGCATAATCAATCAAAGTGTAGTCTATTTTATTTAATTGTATGTTGTTATGTTGAATGTGTATTATTTGTTGTTGGATGTAGCAGGCTCAAGTTCCAGCTCAGCACCATAGTTGGCCTTCCATCATGGAAAGATTCAAGAGGATGCTGCCACCCTCTTTTAAGGGGGAGAGCGATCCGTTACTAGCAGAAAGCTGGATGAGGGAGATCGAGAAGATCTTCTGGGCTGTTAGGTGTGCGGACGATGATAAGGATACTTTAGCCACCTATATGCTACAGGTATGTGCTAGTTTGTTTGTTTATATCCCCTGTTAAGTTGATGTTGTTTAGTTGGTGCTTATGAAGGTTATGTTTCAGGAGAGAGCTGATGTGTGGTGGGCTTCGTTACTGCGCACTCGATTCGAGGACGGTGCTATTGAGGTTGCTTGCGACGAGTTCGTGAGGCTCTTTCAGGCCAAGTTAGTCCCCGAGCATATTCAGGACAGGATGGAGCAGGAGTTCCTCTCCTTGACTCAAGGCTCCATGACCGTGCTCGAATATGAGGCTAGGTTTGCTAAATTATCTAAATATGCACCTCACATCGTGACAGATGAGCGCAGGAAAGCAAAGAAGTTCGTGATGGGCCTGAAGCCATCACTGTGGACAAGGCTAGTGGCGTTTGACCATCGTACCTTGGACGAGGCCCTTAGTGCTGCTTGTAGACAGGAGGGCGAGATGGAGCAATATCTGGAAGAGAAGAAGGCTTCGCAGAAGAGGCCTACAGCTACATTCCAGCGACAGCACAAGAAGAAAGCAGTATACCAGGCACAACAGCGATCAGTAGTAGCTGGCAATACTCAGGTACCCTCTGTACGTTCCCCTGGTGTGAAGAAAGAGTGTCCCCACTGTGGGAAGACACATGGTGGTTTCGAGTGTTGGATGATCGTGGGAAAGTGCTTGAAGTGCGGTAGCAGCGACCACAATATCAAGGATTGTCCGAGACTTCAGCAGGGAGTCTAGCGCGGAGCGCCAGCCCCAGCAACGGTAGCAGCAGCAGCGCCAGCTACAAGAAGACCAGGAAGGCCTCGAGCCCCAGCTCGAGTGTTTGCTCTAGCACGCGAGGACGCTGAGCAGGCGGAGCATGTCACCGAAGGTACAGTTGTACTTCTAGGTGTGCACGCTCGGGTTTTGTTTGATACAAGTGCCAATCACTCATTCATTTCTGAGCGGTTCACTAAGCAGTTAGCTCTAGACTCAGGCGTAGAGTCTAAGGAGTTAGAGGTCCCTTTGTCTGTGCACACACCTGCGGGTACGGTATCGACTAGGAAGTGTATTCCGTCGTTACCTGTGTGCATTGAGGATAGAGTCCTAGAAGGGTGTTTCTTCTTTCTAAAGATGAAGGACTATGATGTTATTCTTGGTCTGGATTGGCTAGAGGAGCACTATGCGTTAGTAGATTGTCGTTGGAAGAGGATTGTTTTTCGCATCCTGGTGAGGACGAGTTCTTTCATCCCTTGCCAAGGAACTTGGCGGGAAAGTTAGTCATCTCTGCCATGAAGGCGATGCGCATGGTAAACAAGGGTTGTGACACTTTTCTTGCCAGCGTGTTGTTAGTACCTGAGGCTGATGAGTCACCTACTCTTGCGGAGATCGAGGTAGTGCGTGATATTCCAGATGTCTTTCTCGATGATTTGTCTGGTTTGTCACCGGATAGAGAGATAGAGTTCAGCATAGAGTTCCTTCTTGGCACCTCTCCTATTTCAAAGGCTCCATATCGGATGGCACCTGTGGAGTTAGCCGAGTTAAGGAGGCAGTTGCAAGAGTTGCTAGATAAGGGATTTATTCGCCCTAGTGTTTCCCCTTGGGGCGCACCTATCTTATTTGTGAAGAAGAAGGATGGATCACTTAGGTTATGCATCGATTACAAGAAGCTAAACCAAGTGACAGTGAAGAACATGTGTCCCTTACCTCGTATTGATGATTTGTTTGACCAGTTGCAAGATGCATCAATCTTTTCTAAGATTGATTTACGATCTGGTTATCATCAGTTGAGGATTCGGAGTGAGGATGTGTCCAAGATGGCATTCAGATCGCATTATGGACATTATGAGTTTTTGGTTCTTCCTTTCGGATTGACCAACGCCCCTGCAACGTTCATGGATCTCATGAACAGGGTGTTTAGGCCGTATCTAGATAGCTTTGTCGTAGTGTTTATTGATGATGTGCTGGTCTACTCTCCAGACGAGGCCACACACCGTCAGCATTTGAGGGTAGTATTAGAGGATCTCTGTGAGCACAAGCTGTATGCTAAGTTCAGCAAGTGCGATTTCTGGTTGCGCGAGGTTCATTTCCTCGGGCATGTTATCTCCGGTGCTGGTGTTGCAGTTGATCCAACAAAGGTCCAGGAAGTTATGGATTGGGAGACTCCCAAGACCCCTTCAGAGATTCGTAGTTTTCTGGGTTTGGCTGGTTACTATCGGCGATTCATTGAGGGATTTTCATCCATCGCTGCCCCATTGACTCAGCTCATCAAAAAGGGAGTGAAGTTTGTCTGGTCCGAGAGGTGTGTGAGTAGTTTTCAATTGTTGAAGACTAAGCTCACGTCAGCTCCAGTGTTAGTCTTGCCGAGCGGTGTAGAGGGTTTTGCTATCTACATGGATGCGTCTCGGATTGGCTTAGGCTGTGTGCTAATGCATCAAGGAAGGGTAGTGGCATATGCTTCTCGTCAGTTGAAGGATCATGAGAAGAACTATCCGACTCATGATTTAGAGCTTGCAGCAGTGGTTCATGCACTAAAGATCTGGAGGCACTATCTTTATGGTGTCAGATTTGAGGTGTTTACTGACCACAAGAGCTTGAAGTATCTTTTCTCCCAAAAGGAATTAAACCTGAGGCAGAGAAGATGGATTGAGTTCTTGAAGGACTATGACTTCGACCTTCAGTATCATCCTGGAAAGGCGAACGTCGTAGCGGATGGTCTGAGTAGGAAGGGACCGTCTCTCCAGCAGGATGGGAAGATGTTGGAGGATGCGTCTTGCGCGTTGACTGAGTTAGAGCCATCGCTATGCCAGGCTTTTGTAGCTCAGTTATCCCTTAGGTCGTCGGTTTTGGATGAGGTGATCGAGCAACAGAAAGCCGACGCTAGACTCCTAGAGTTAGTGGGCAAGGTAGGCATTGCTCATGATGAGGACGGTGTGATTAGGTTTCATCACCGTGTTTGTGTCCCTGATTTGGTAGATGTCTGTGAGCATGTGTTAGCGGAGGCTCATAGATCGCGATTCTCTATTCATCTGGGTAACACTAAGATGTACCAGGATTTGAAGAGGTCCTTTTGGTGGTCTGGCATGAAGAGGGACATGGAGGATTATGTGTCCCGGTGTTTAGTATGCCAGCAAGGGAAGGCCGAGCGACAGCGAGCATCTGGCCTTATGCAGAAGATGGAAATTCCAGTGTGGAAGTGGGAAGCCGTCACTATGGACTTTGTTTCGGGTTTGCCTCGATCTAGAAGGGGCAATGACTCGATTTGGGTAGTTGTAGATAGATTCTCGAAGACTGCGCATTTCTTGCCTATGAAGAAGAAGCAGTCAGTTGAGACTTTAGCTAGATTGTATGTTAGTAGTGTGGTTAGATTGCATGGTGTGCCGAAGTCGATCATTTTGGATCGAGATCCTAGATTTACTTCGAGGTTGTGGAAAGGTCTTCAGGATACGTTAGGCTCGGAGCTGAAGCTCAGTTCGGCGTTTCATCCCCAGACAGATGGACAGTCCAAGAGGACTATCCAGACGCTCGAGGATATGTTGAGAGCGTGTGTGCTGGATTGGAAGGATGATTGGGAGCGTCATTTACCTCTAGTGGAGTTCGCATACAACAACAACTTTCATGCGAGTATTGGTATGGCTCCGTTTGAGGCGTTGTATGGTAGGCCCTGTAGATCTCTCGTGTGTTGGGAGGAGGCAGGCGATAGGCAGTTGATCGGTCTGGAGTTAGTTTAGGAGACTTCGGATAAGATTCAGTGATTAGGAAGAGGCTTGTTGCGGTGCAGGATAGGCAGAAGAGCTACGCTGACAACAGAAGGAAGGATCTAGAGTTCGAGGTGGGTGATCATGTCTTCTTGAAGATATCACCTACTCGAGATGTTGTCAGATTTGGAAGGCATAGTAAGTTGAGCCCTAGATTCATTGGCCCGTATGAGATTCTCAGACGACTGGGTAGCGTGGCATATGAGCTAGCTTTACCCCCAGCTTTAGCTAGTGTTCATCCCGTTTTCCACGTCTCTATGCTCGGGAGGTATGTCCGAGATCCATCTCATGTGATTAGTCACGAGCCAGTGGAGATTCAGCCAGATTTGTCGTATGTCGAGAACCAGTAGCTATTCTTGACCGGAAGGTTCAGCATCTCCGGAACAAGGGTATTGCGTCGGTGAAAGTTCTATGGCGGAACTTCTTGCGAGAGGAGGCTACTTGGGAGCTTGAGGATGCGATCAAGAAGAAGTATCCCCGTGTGTTTGAGTAGTTTTGTTTAAGCTTCGAGGATGAAGTTTCCTTAAGGGGGAGTGGGTGTAAGGCCCTCAAATTTGTTTGTCATTTTATTCTATTTTATTAGAACTCAGGTTTGTGTGTATCTTGTATATGCATATGTAGATATCTACGTACGTATTAACTAGTTATACTTATGTGTGCATGTGTATAATTAGATTATAAATATTGCTTGAATTGCATGGTGGTAGTGTGTACATGATGGTATACATATTGCATGTATATATATATATATATATATATATATATATACATCGTATGCATGGATTTTCTACATGTTTTAAGTTCTGGACGAAGGGCCAATTGGCGTCAACAGGGTGGACGTGCATGGTGGTAAACATCTATATCGTTGGATGCTAATACTTAAATAAACGGAAATGGATGTGGACGTTAATATCTCTGACCTGCATGCATTGCAGACCCCGAAATTCCGAAGGCAAGCAAGCCCAACAATTGTGGAGAAGTCCCCAACGGCTATCAGACATCCCATCACCCCTCCGAGATATCCCAAACCCCTTCTCCTATAAACCAAACCCCCTTCTGCTCCAGGAAGACCTTCTTGGCTCTTTTGCAAGAGGAGAGGAAACCCTAACTCTAGCTGTGAGAAAACCTGAAGTTTGCATGCTTTGATCCGGCAATTTGGAGCTCATCCGGAAACCTACAGCAACTGGAAGCTAGCTGGAGCCTAGAGGAAGGCTTCCCCGACTCAAACCTGCTGTGGAGATCGACCAAGAACCCGAAGGAGTGGTGTTTTGGAGGCTTCTTGGGATCGCCCAAGGAGAGCTTCATCAACCTCTTTGATCCCTTGGAATATTTATTTAGAGGCATGTAACCCATACATTTCGTCCATGTATGAGTCTAGTAGGGTTTTAATATTTTTATGAGATTTTATCGTGTCCTGGATCCCCTAAATTCTCTTATTTTTGGAGCTCGGGTCTGTGTTTTTGTTCAGACCTGAACTTGAGGGCAAGTTCTCTTGTCGTTAAGATCTTCAGTTGGCGGCATGCGATGAGGCCGTTAAGCTCCGTTAACGGCCAGACTGTGTCGTTAAGTTTTTCAGGACAGAACGGTGAGTTGTTCTCCTTTCTATATGATTAATTTCCGAAGTGTTTTTGCAAGAGGATATAATGCAATCGTATATGATATGTAAAATAGACAATGTGATGTGTGTGGAATTTTTTGTGCTTTTCGGTGAATGGCATGAATTGTTAGACTTATTGAAATACATGTTTGGAAAATGGATTATGCATGTTCACCTACTGTCTACATGATCCCTGAGGAATGGAATGCCCTAAATTTTTCTAAACCATGTATATACGTATCAGTCTATGCCCTGCAATTTTGAGAATTTTTCCATGATTGTGGGATTTACTGTAATTTCTGTTTTGGAAATAGAAGACATGCGTAGGATTTGTAAAGTTTACAGTAAATTGTGTATTGTGCAATAAATCTGGGGAAAATTCCTGTGATGATGTGTATGTTAGGTTCAGGGCTGTGAACTGTCAAATGGATATTCATGTCGTGTTCCATGATAAATTGAATTATGAATGGCATAAAACTGAATGTTTTAATTTCTGTAAATGTAATATGACTCTGAAAAATCTGGAAATTTGTATGTGAGGTCATGAACCTGCAATTAGTGTGTGGTTAAAATTTCATGATATTTGGATAACTGTAAAGTGTATTACGAAATTCCCATGTGAAAATATGTGATAAATGAATGCTATCATGAATATGATTTGATGATGTGTTTGCCAACCTGATTAATGTGAGCTACTGAATGTTTGATTTCTGTCAACAATAGTATCATGATTAGGAAAACAAAGCCATCTGTATAAGTGAGAGAAAGTAAAGACATGTGTATATGTGTGTTAAAAATCGGAATGTGTAATGTGTAAAAGTGTGTGCCATGTGTGACACTGCTTCCATAGAGGGCGTGGAACCGTACCATGAAAAAGTCCCCATGGGAAGGTTCAATGTGTTAAGATCCTAAGGGCATTAGGATGAAATCCTGGAGGTGGACAAGTACCACTTGTTAGGGTGGAGACTTGTTCTCCCGGTCTGCGCAGTCCAAGAGTCGTCACTATATTGCCTAGGTGAGATCTATGTGTATGTGTTATGTGATGTGTCCTTCTAATGGTGGTTTGGACTATGTGTCACGGCACTAAATTGTGAAATGTGAATGTGACTATATATGTGTAAATTGTGTAGTGTGAATATGTGTAAATGTGCAGTGTGTAAAAAGAGAACTATCTGAATGAGTGATTGTGCAACCATGTGAATCCAATAAGTTAGATTTGGAATTGTGATCCATGATACATTAATGTGAAATTATGTTATAACAGCGACCTAGTTGTGTTTATAAGAATGTTTTATATGAGTAAAAATGCGTAGAATCCATGCTAGGAACAATTCTTGCTTATGTGTAAACGTTTCCATGTTTAAGTGCTATCACGTTGTAGTTTAATCGAGAATGTAGCTCTCATGTGATGGGATGTGAATTGCTAAATCCATGTCAAAACAGCAACCTTAAAGTGTATAAAATGATAATGTGCATGTGTAAGAATGTGTAGAAACCATGATAGAAATGTTTCCTTTTATGCATGCAAGAATCTCATGTTTGGTTCCTTCCATGTTATAGCCTCATTTGAAATGTAGCTTTCATGTGATTACATGAGTAGATAGCATGTGATAGGATATCTATTTTCGAATGTCTCAAACCATGTACAATGTGTTACAATTTTGTAGAATTGTCATGATAGGTTGTCTCTTATAAATGTTCAAGCATGTTATATGTTTTACTTTGTGAATTGGAATGAAAAACCTACTGTGATATATGCATGTATGATGTGTGTGGTGTTATTTGCTGAGTCTTTCAGACTCATTCCTTGCTTCGGCGTACAGGTTTAGTAGGTGATACACCTTTGGAGGAGACCGTGGAGAGCGACTCCGAGCTCGGGGGGTAGCTTGGCGGAGTTGTAGTTGTGACATTTTGACTTCCATCGTATGTAAATTGAGGCTTTGTAATAGAAACACTATGTAATTGTGGACAACTATGTATTTGAATTTAGTACTTCATTATGTGGACTTTATTTCTTGTAAATTGTCATGGGATCATGTATGTTAAATGTGGATGATGAAATGAAATGAAAGACCTTGTTCCTTTACTTCCGCTACTCTGTATCTATATTGTGTGTATCTCAATCATGTGATAGCGTTTGGGTAAATGCCCCACTTTGATAACGTTCACTATACCGACGTGGGTTGGTATAACTGTATCGGTATAATGAGGGTCGTCACATAATGGGTTTTATTTAATTAACATTTATTTTATTTTCTAATTAATTTAATTAGTTTTCTTTTTATATTATTACAATTTTTTTTCCAAAAAATCCAGGTTGCTACAAGGAGGGAGGGGGGGTTGTAGTAGAAGGCTGAATGGGGGCCGTAGTAGGAGGTAGACTGGGGGATGTAGTAGGATTCGAAATTGGGGTCGTAGTAGGAGGCAAACTGGAGGTCATAGTATGAGGTGGTATGAGGGCTATAGTAGGCGGCGGAGTGGGGCCTGTAGTAGGAGACGGAAGGGGGACCGTAGTAGGGAGGTGCCCTTGAGAGGAGTGTGATCCTATAAAAAAATGATTTGACTTCAATAATTACAAATATAATTAAGAATTGAATTTATGTAAAATGTAAACCTCTGATGGAAGGAGCCATAGGAGTAGGAGAAACCTGAAAAAAATAGTGAGGAATAATTAGATTTCAATAATTATAATATAATTGCAAATATAATTTATGTAAAATGTAAACCTCTGATGGAAGGAGCCGTGGTAGGAGGGGGAGGGTGGTGCCCCGTAGTATAGTGTGAACCTGTGGAAAAAATGAGAAATGATTAGACTTCAATAATTACAAATATAATTATGAATAGAAATTATGTAAAATGTAAACCTCTGCTGGAAGGAGCCGTAGTAGTAGGAGGAGGGTGATACCCTTGAGCAGAGTGTGAACCTGTAGAAAAAAGGAGAAATGATTATAGTTCAATAATTACAAATATACTTATAAATAGAATTTATGTAAAATGTAAACCAATGGTGGAAGGAGCCGTAGTAGTAGGAGGAAGGCGATGCCTTGAACGAAGCGTGAACTTGTAGAAAAAATGAGGATGATTAGACTTCAATATTTACAAATATAATTATGAATAGAATAACTAATTTTCATATCTGAAGTATGACCTCTGTGTCCTTGAGCTGGTCGACCTCTGCGAGCCATACAAATTGTTTATTAAATTAATATAAAGTATGAGACCATCAAATGATATATCAATTTCATCACTAGTTTGTATCCATTAAATAAACATACCAATTTCTATTTAAATATCCATTTCATCACCTCCTAATGATGTATCATAACCTAATTCATCACTAGCTTCAGTTTCAATTTCTTCTTCTTCAGTTTCAATTTCATCTTTTTCTTCTTCTTCTTCTTCCTCCTCCTCCTTATCATCATCATCATAATCATCTTCTTGTATGGTTCGAGCTTGTAGTGGTAGTTCTTTTGGATCATCTTCTCTTGCTTGTAATGCATCATCAAAAAATGAAATGTTGTCATGCAACCCATATGCAATATCATGATCATATGGGAGGTCATCTATATCATCTGCTAGAAATAATCAACATTTGTCTGTTTTTCAACATTCTCATCCTCCTCTAATTGATTTTCAGGAAACAACTTACATTTGACTTTACATACAGCCCACCATTCATGTATGTCATACCTCCTCATTGTTGGATATGTAGCATAGTAGACTGGTTGGACCTGTGCTGTCAATATAAAAGGTTCATATGTTCTCAACTTTGATTTATGCTTCACATCAACAATGCATGATATTTTATAAACTTTTATTTTTGTGGGGTCAAACCAATGGCCCTAGAATAATATTACCGTATTATCTATTCCTAGGTAAGTCAACTTCATGACGTTCTATAAGTTACCATAATATGTTGAGCAAAATGTTTAAAAAAATTGTTGAAGCAACTATCTTAAGAATCGTTGAACAAAAATAATTAGAAAACATTGTTGTGCAATTATCTTTTACAAATATGTGTTTTTGCTATGACAAAAAATCTTTTAAAAAATTTTATTGAATTATACCGCACTTTATTTTGTATGAAAATCAATGTGTTTCAGTAAAGGCATACATGTATTATATCATACAACCTCTTGTGATATGTATGTGTCAACTCATAGGACCTAAGTGTCAACACTGTCACAAATGATAAGAACACTTTTCTAAGTCCATAGTGCATACTAAATACTACTGACTCCGACTCCTTGAAAGTCAAAGTAAGCTATTGATGTTGTGCACTACTGGTTTCACTCTGACTCTAGAAAATTCGAAGTGATAAGGTTCACTCTGACTCCTGGAAAGTCAAAGTGATCTAGACTCTCTGCCTCCTCGAAGTCAAGTAGTCAAGCTTCACTTTGACTCCTCGAAAGTCGAAGTAATCTGGGCTCACTCTAACTATTCGAAAGTCGAAGGGATCTAGCTTCACTCTGACTCATAAAAACTCAAAGTATGACCGATTGCTAAACAAACTTGATTGACTCTAACCTTCAAGAAGTCGAAGTCTTTTACCTATTACCTAACTCCGACTCTCCTAACAGTCGAAGTCTAGTTTTACTTGTCTTTATTATTCACTATCACTATTTAAAAGTCGAAGTAAGTAATCCTACTTGGATAACTTTTTATTATTTTGTTAGAACATAATGTTTTACTTATCTTGATTATGTCAATAGGTTATCTTTATTCCCATAGGATCTTTTAAAGAACAAAAGTCTCATGCATGACTTACAAAATAATTTCTTCTCTTCTAATGAATTCAATATTCTGATAGGCAAGAAAATGTGCATTTAAAAAAATTGTATTAGAAATATTTGTTAAGATTCGAAAGAGTTGTATATGTTGTCTTATTCTTTGTTAGAAATATAGTTCTATCTTTGTTAGATAGATACTAAGCAGTAAATGGTATGGTAGGTATAAGTAGCATGGGTTCTTTGTCAGAACTGACCTACCACATCCCCTTTATGTCAGAACTCCCTTACATTCAAGAAAAGTCCTGTATTCCCCATACTACTGTCTGTCTGTCCATAAGTGCTCTGAACATCTGTCTTTCTGAAGTTCTTTAGACTTTACATATATTTTTATACCTACTGAAGCATGCTTACGTTCAGTCATGAGTATGGTGATTGCAGTCATTTAATGAAGTTGTCTCATAAAGCCATGAAGTTGTTTGCATAGCCTAAAGCCGTTTAGACTCTAACAGCTGAAGGAACAATGGTCATCTCTGAAAGCTCAAGGTCTCAACATCCATGAATCAACAGCTATCTTTCAAATGACTATTTTTCAAACGATCAGTTTTAAACGAGAAGCTCAATCTCTGAGCATATATAGGACCTGAAGTTTCAAACAGATGATATACCCAACACCAATCAAAGAAAACAAAAGAAAGAACCACAACAAGCATACACAACCACACCTTCTATAGAAAAGAGAGAGAGAAGCTCACAAAATCTGAAGAGAGCCTACTACTTCAAGCTTCGACTTCCAAGCTTTCTACATTTTGAAGTTTTTTTCTTGGGTGGATATTGTATTCTAGATCTTCTCAGTCCACCACCTTTTGAGTCAGAGAGAGTTAGAGCAATCTTTTTTTATT
Organism: Colocasia esculenta; assembly: GCA_014218235.1. Classification (NCBI taxonomy): domain Eukaryota; kingdom Viridiplantae; phylum Streptophyta; class Magnoliopsida; order Alismatales; family Araceae; genus Colocasia; species Colocasia esculenta. Next base: position 143,138,071 of record CM024754.1, read on the forward strand.
TTGTCTCTCTTTCTGATTTCTGTGTTTGCTCACCCTTGAGCAGACACATTGTACTCTGTTCGAGGATTGTAACTAGCAAGGGGTTTGTTCCCTGTGGTGTCCCTTCCGAGAAGGGAAGACCTACGGTTGTAGGTGTTTGTATTGCCTCTTAGTGAATGGAAGACTTTCTTGGGAGCAAGTGGGTTGTAATACCTCTTAAGTTGAGAGAAGGCCAAATATTCTTGGCAGTTAGTGAAATCCCAAGTTGTAGCAACCTAGATTTTTTGAAAAATAAAAATTTAATAATAATACAAAATATAAGCAATTAAAAAATCAAATAAAAGAGAATTAAATAAAAACCAATTAAATGAAAAGAAGTAATGGACTTTCTTAAATGGACCCATTATAAATTAGTGGACCAAAATAGGGATTTCTTAAAAGGGGAATAATAGGAAAATATCCTAAATTCATAACTTAATTATTACTTCATTAGAAAAGATATATTTAATGCATTAAATAGGAAGTTTTGGTTGGAATTGGATTCCTAACCCTAACCAATTAGATTGGCCACGAAATTACCTCTCTCCTAACCCAATTGGGAGGTTGCATGCTTAGAAGGGTGAAAGGAATTAGGAAATCCCGAAATTTAAAAGGGGTTAGAGTCATATTAGGAAATAGAAAGAGAAGAGACTTAAATATTCTCTTAATCACCCCAAGGCCGGCCCTAGCTCGTAGCAAAGGCTTGCTGGGCATGGAGAGGAAGCTAAGGAGGAGGGGAAAACGTGGAGAGAAGGATCTCTCAAGCTTCAACCCGAGTTCATCAAGTTCTAGCCCTAGAAGAGTAAAATGACTAAAGGTAGGCATTTTGACGAGCAAAAATCATAAAACTTTGTCTATAAGTTGTTCCAAGCATCAGGAACAAAAGCCCTCTTGTTTCTTATTTTTCCATCGAGCCAATCTTTTCTATTTGATTTTTGAAGTTGTGTAACTAGCATGACCACAAACCCTCTTCACAATTGTTGTTCACCATGTATACTCGATCCGATGCTCTTAAATTTTAACTGGAGATACTGATGATAGTTAGGCTTCGTTTGCCGCTGAAAGCCCTAATTATCATCCACCATGTTGCTTGAATTAAATCTTTTATCTCAATTGTACACTGTTTTATGTTCTTCATGAATACACTTGATTGAACCATGACGAAACAATGTTTGTTTTCAAATTCATATTTACTGTAGGTACTCTTGCATGTCTAGAGTTGTTTAAAATCGGTTTCATAATTATCATCGTCTGTACTATTTGTTCTTAATTTTTGAACAACCCTGTGTCAATATAAGGATGTTCTGGACCAAAATCCAAGAACATGTCCTTTCCCTGTCGGACTCAGGCGCAGAACCTGAGAACGCGACAGCCCGATATGCCGTATTCTCAGGGCCATCGCGACACAGTACCTGTCACAATCTAATCGCGACAAGCTACACCGTCACGTTCTGGAAACCTACACTGCCGACCCGTCGCGTTCTGCATAAACCCCTGTCACGTTCTGATCTGCCCCCGTTGCTACCCTTACTGGGGTATGTCGCAACCTGGGACTTTTGCACAAAAACCCATAAATCGTGATGCTATAACTTTATACAGTGATTATACCCTTTATTAAGAGTCCTACACGCAGTAATACACACTTGTTATACTGAACATATATTGTGTAATTTAAAATACGAGCACATGATCACTTTCTATCGATAATTTCTGTCACACATGCACACACTTGAACCATCCAAATATGGCTCAACTTGGCATGAAAATATCTCATAATACATATGGTAATCTATGTCAATCATGTAATTACATTGCCCTATTTTAAAATGAACTTGTTTTCGTTTCTCGTGATGTTTTGGGAATACCGTTACCGACGCTCCACTGTTCTTGAATTCCTATAGAACGTCGAGCGCTTGTTTCTCTATACACACTTTTTCTTGGCTTGGACGAACTCTCCGTCGGATACTCCTTCTGACGGACTAGTGAATCCTTGTTCAAGGCCTCCGTAAGTCACCTCTGTCCATGGATTCCCACATGGTCGACGAGCTGGTTGTACCCTAACACTGATGATACCCTTAGGGGTCATCATGATCCAAACGGCTATTAGAAGTTCGCTCTAATCTTGAATCACGCCCGACCTGTGGACCTATGCGCAACATGGCCAGCGGAAGGGTAGTGAATTCCACCTGACTGCCAACACTAAGTGCGCGTGTTGTGTAACTGTTACTATCGCCTGTTACTCGACTTGTTACGTGTGATGTCCCTTAGTTCTCATCTATACTTTACTCGCTCAACTATCCACATTCACTCTACTATCTCGTCTATTCATCTAGTGCTCTCGTCTATTTCTTGGTACTCTATATTGGACATTGACTGATTGTCTAAAGATAAACAATATAACCAATCCCAGTCAATATATAAGGGACCAGTCTGGTCCTGGGATGTGCGCCCGAAAGTGCTATTTATCCATAGGAGTTATATGACTAGAGTGTTTGGCATTACACTCGAGTGCTATCTATCTCGACTATCTAAATGACAATCAAAGTGCTATAATCTCTCGTTGTCTACATGACAAACAAAAGTGTTATACTATACTCGTTGTGCTATTGATATCCTTGTGCTATGTTTGTGCTATGGCCATCTTGCTATTATGCTATACTCGACGCTTGTGCTATATTTGGAAACTTATGTTGTTTCAATCACGTGCTATCATGCTATCTCTCACACTACTTGACTCTCTCGCTCTATCATTAGTTACTCTGCCTTTTATACATTAATAATTTAAATCCTGCTTGACTATTGAGATTTAAGTCCTACTGGGCGTTATCGCTCACCCTGCATTATTTGTCGTTGTGTTCTCATGTGAGACGAGGATGAACCTTACACTCAAGAGGACGGGAACAACCAGGAGTGAAGTCAAGAGTACCCTAGTTTCATAGTGCTATGATAGAATCATAGTTTAGTCTTTTGCTTTTATTCAATGTAATTGGGCCCTATAGAATGGCTCTAATATTAGTGGTTGTAACTAGACATTGGATATTATTAATGAGAAGAATTTGCTTACATGTTTATTTCTTGTCGAATGGTGTGATGTCTAGTACTCGCTCTATACATATTTATTTGCAACTGCCTCACGTTCTGATATTCCGTGTCGGGGAGTGACAGTTTTGTGGTATCAGAGCCTAGGTTGTTCTTAAGTATAGGATGATCAAGGTTGACCAGCCTCGACTAGAGTCAATTATCCTACCTATGTGAGATGCGTTAGAACCATGGGTAACTAGCTAAAATGAACTAACACACGCATGAATAAAATTCCACGTCAATATCATAACAATAAGTTATTTTTGTAGGAACTAAGTGTTAGTTATGGGTGTCCTCAAGTCAATCATAACTTGTACAATCTTGTTCTTTGATAATAATAATAAGGCTTTTATATCATTATGTGTAATTCGTTTATCGTTTCATTATGAAGTCCATGAATATACACAATGGATATTAATTATGATGAGATCATAACAATGAGATTAATATCCTTTAAACATATATTCTTAATTGTTCCTAGTCGAAGGATATTCGAGAAGGACATCGGATATCCTGTTAGACTAGTACAAGTTGCACCTGCTCATATGATGAGGGTGACTGGTCACATAGTCACTTGTGTGGAGACACTAAGGTGAATCTGTCGGTGCTCATTGGAGAATGAGTTCACTGAACTAATCCGTTATGAATCGCTGGATGGTAATATTACCTAACTATCAACCAGCTAGATTCATTGTCACAGTGGCGTGATTGGTCGTTAGACCTAAGACACCAAGGACACCTTGTCGGTGGACCTCTAGATTTTGACCTTAACTTATAGATCTCTAGCCATGGGGTCTTAATCAGTTAAGTGTTTGAATCTAGCGGAATACCTTCGAAGGTGATTGTGTGGTCAACATGGAATCGCTCGCTCTCGGTAATAAGAGAGTGAATGCTCTAGGGAAAGATGCCTGATAGTCCCTGGCCAGGGCATGACTACTTATCAGAAAAGGAGTTTTCTGATATTGCTATGCGGCATCTAAACCAGTGAGTGCACATATTAGGGTTTCACAGTTGACCATACCCTAAGTGCACTCGGGAGCATTGTACGAGCGAAGGATTATAGTCACGTAGTATCTGTTGACACCAAAGGTTCCTTGAATGGGTTGCTGAACCCAATGCTTTCCAGGATCAATTGGTGTTGCTTGGCACCCAACTTGATTGGAAGCCCGGTCAATTATTGTGAGACGATAATTGATTGTGTAATTAATTAATATGAGACATTAATTAATTACAGTAAGTCAATAAAGAGTTATTGGGCTTAATGGGCTAAAAACTGGACTAGCACTTAGGCCTAGAGGGTCACACGCAATAGAGTTCGGAGCAGACTGGGCAGGATGACCGATATAGACATTAACTGGGTTTTTGTGAAAAAATGCAGAGTCTATATATGCACGTGGAGAGTTAAACCCTGGCCCAAGCTCCAAGCTCTCTCCATGGCCGCCACCTCCTCTCTCTCTCCCTAGGCACCCCCACCTTCTCTCTCTCCTCTCTCTGGCACATGGTGGAGTTGAGATCCAGGAGACGCATGGAGACCGAGGAGAACCTGTCTGCATCCGGAGCACGCATGGATACGTCTAGAGGCCGGACACCTGAACGTCTTGAAGCACTGGCGCCTCAAGCGCTATCTCCTCCCAGGATTTGGGAGTTTCGCAACCCCGCAAAGGTAAAGATCGGATCTTCCCCTGCGCGGGTTCTCCATTTTTGTTCGATTCCAACTGCCGGAAACGATATCTACCTGAGGGAATCGCATTTTCCACTGCGCTCTGATCGATTCCTTACAGTGGTATTAGAGCCAGGTTGCTGGCTCGGTCGGGATCGGCATCATATGAATGTCATTTTATGCGCTTTCGTCGATTAGCGTTTTGCATGAATCCCTAATTTTTACCTTGTTCTTGGGTCACACATGAGATGTGCACTTCCCATTTGGTACATGGAAATTGTTTCTGGTACCAAGGGCTTCGCAAAGAACCCTTTGTGGCGTCGTTTGGCCCTCTGTAGAGACCACATGACCCCCTGCAAGATGCTGCCGCCATGCTTCTTGGACAGTCCAAGAAAGGGGCATTTTCTGCATGTTTGGGGTTTTTCCGGGGTTTTCTGGGCATTTGGGGGCGAGGGGAGACGGTCCCGGCACCGCCGGCGCCGTCCGCGGCTGCCGGAGGCGGTGCGGAGGGCAGCGGGGCCACGCCGCACCGGCGTTGTGCCGGTGGGGGCGGCGGCCACGGTTTCGCCCTGGCCGCAGCCCCCTGTCGGGCGAGAGGGGCGACCCTCTCGGGTCGCCCCGCGGGCCCGCCGCGTCCGGGTCGACTTACCTGGACGCGGGCGGGGCCCAGGGCACCCGCACGGGTGCCCGCGCCAGTCCGCCCCCTTTTTTTGTTTTTTTAAATGTTTTAAATGGTTTTTTAAATATTTTAAAAACTAGAAAAATATTTTTAAAATCCCAAAAAATTCTGAAAATTATTTTGAGAGTTTTTAATAGTGTTTAGCTCTCTGTAAATTATTTTTCAGATGTTTGACCCAATGTTTAATTATTTTAAGGAAATTCTAAAGTTGTATTAGTCATTTCCTTTTATCTAATTAATGCATATTAATTAGTTTGAGAATGTGATTCTCATTAAATTAGTTAACCGTAAATTTTAGCGAATTCATGCAGTAACGGTGAATGACGTTTATCTAATGTTGATTACATGCTATCCATGTTAGCTAAATTATTTAGTTAAATGGTTTTCAAAATATTATTATTATATTTTTGAAATAAAAGTTATTTCAGAAGTAATTATGTGATAATTGCTTATTGATGCATGTGATGTGTTGATGTGTGTGGTTGGATGATCATGGACTTAGATGTCATGTGATGATGTTTATGGTTTATGGCATGTGATATATTTATGAGGACTGTGTTCCTCCCTCTCTCCCTCTATTAAATCCGGGTTGTACATTCTATCTCCATCCTGTTATGTACTCCCCTTGACTTGTTCAAGGTTTTTTATTATTATCTGATGTATATTTATGGGTCTGTGAGCCCAATTTAAATGTTACTTGTAATTTTAAGAAGTGGATTGACAGAGATGGAGGAGAGTACCATGCAAGGCCTTCCGGGAGATAGAGTTACATCAAGCAAAATCATTCGATGCGGGGCTGCCATATGTTTGCCGTGTTTATGGATTACCAACTGGCTCTGGTAATGCCACTTTAGGTTAAAGTCCATGATCATCCATCGTTTTTCTTCATATATATGATATATGTGAAATGTGCTATGATATATATAATTAAATATATGATATTCCAAATTCTATATATCAATAGCATGCAGATATAGAGACGAAGATAAAATATGTCAAAATCCCTCCTCGTTTAAATTTTAAGCCGTAGCGTAATCATTAAGAATGAATTACGTGGCCCTCCATCATTATAGTTTTAGGATTCCCATTAGATCGGGCAAGTTTGTTGTGCTATCCACAAGGCCTGCCAAATCTGATGACAAACTAAAACTATGGCATGGTGATGCCTTAAACGGGGTAGAGGAATGGTGTAGCTTTGTTGTGCTATCCACAAGGGCTACATCCAAATCTATGCTCGTTACGTAATGATGGTACTGCGTAAACTGGATTTAATCATGACTTGTTGTGCTATCCACAAGGTCATTAAAATTCAGGGGCCAAAATAAGATCAGATATTGCAAGAGTTGCAAGTGTCAAGAGTTGACCGCTTTCAGATCATAGTATGATTTGTTGTGCTATCCACAAGGTCATGCTATGAGTCTATAAGATTCCGATCCCCACTAGGAGACCGTCGGAGTCTCCCATTCTGTATATTTGAGGGTTATATAGTCTGTCAAAAAATAGTGGGAGCTAATCTTGATTAAAGTCCTAATCTAGATTTATTATTATTATGAACATCTGCTAGTTGTATTACATTTTCTTTATAGGCAAAAATGTCGTCGGGTAACCCACTCCGTGGCATACTGGATGCCAACAAATTTACAGGACTGAACTACTCGGAATGGCTCAAGAACCTGAAGATTGTCCTCAGGTCTAAGCGCATTGCCTATGTCCAGGAAGGTGAGTTTAGCTGAGATGCTAAACATGCTGAAGACTGCTGAGGGCAACCTTAAGAATGAAAAGCCCACTGTTCTCATTGTTGGAAAGTCCAACAAGAAGAGGAGAGCAATGCAAGCCTTTAAGAAAGGCAATGCAAAGAAACAGTCCAAGCAAAGACAAAAGAAGGACATAAGCAAAGGAGCAGAAAAAGGGCGAGTGCTTCCACTGCAAAAAGAAGGGGCACTGGAAAAGAAATTGCAAGGACTACCTTGAAATGAAGGCTTGGGAGAAGCAGAAACTTGGTGAAGCTTCAGGTATCTATATGATAGATCTTCACTTGTCTGTTAGAGATTCTACATCATGGGTTTTAGGCACTAGATGTGCTTCTCATGTCTGCAATGATATGCATGTATTGACAAGTAGATGGAAGCTGAGCAAGGGTGAGGTGAACTTGAGGCTTGAAAACGGCGCAAGTGTTGCTGCACTTACTGTGGGGACAGTGAAGCTCAAGTTACCCTCAGGAGATTTACTTTCATTAGAAGATTGCTACTTTGA
>CM024754.1:144436224-144552353 GCA_014218235.1 Colocasia esculenta
CAGGACCTTAGGCTCATGTTCAGTCACGACTAGTGGGGCGGTTGTGACTTCTACTAGACTACCGGTACCCGACCTGGTGCCGGCAATGTTACTGTCAGTGTTATGTGGTTTATGATATGTCCCGATCTCGTCTACTATCTATATCCTCTCATCTGTTCATGTTCTTCTACACTCTCATCATTTCGTCTACTACTCTCATCTTTTCTTGGTACTTGTTGGCCATTCGGTGATTTTTAGAAAGAAATGACTATGCCAGCGCATAGGGCCTGATCTGGTCCGGGAGGAGCGCCCGAAAAGTGCCAGTGCCAATGGGAGTTAAAATGATCAAGGATGTTACGGCATGCATCCAATGCCATTAACTATATAGATTAATTTGTGACAATCAAAGTGCTATCAATACAAGTGCAAGCTAGTCAGTGCTATCGTTACATGCTATTATCGTTACATGGCCATTCTGTTATCATACTCGTTGTGCTCTTTTTCCTGTACTAGCGCCATCATTCTCTTGTTATCGTTACTTGCTATACATGACTATTCTCTCTAGATATCCTGCCAATCAATACATTAATTATTTAAACCATGCTTGTGTTCATGAGATATTAAGTCCTACTAGGCGTTATTCGCTCATCCTGCATTTTTATTTCATGTGTTTAGGTGAGTCGGATGGATATGACCACACTCATGAGGATGGGACCGATGAGGATGTTGCTCAGGAGTGACCCGATCAGCTGTCATGACGTAGTAGTTAGTTAGTTTAGTAGTCAATCAGTCAGTATGTATTAGTTTGAGTTCGAATAAAGTACTCTGGGCCCTAGTTTTGGCTCTGATACATTGATGTAATAGTTAGTTCATGAAGTTTGATGAGATATTAGTGATGGTAACGAAGGTTGGTGAATTAAAGGTTAATTGATATTATTCTAATTGAGCAATGGTTTGTTATCTATTTCTCGCTCTGTACTATTTAACAACTGTAATTCTGCTCCGATATTCCGCGTCGGGGCGTTATACTTTTGCAAGCTTGATCCGACGATTTGGGGGGGTCTTCTAGCGATCTACATCGACTGAGAGAAACTCCAAGCATTATGGAATCTTCCTCGACTCCGGAGATTCATCTACATCAGCAAAAAGACCAGTTTTGGGAGGAGATTTTTGCACCTTCTTAGCTTGGCCGAGGAGGGCTTCACTAGCGAAATTAGACCTTCTTATATTTATTTCCAGGCAAGTAATCAAGGGGTCTCATCCCTATACATGTTCTTTAAGTCCTAGGAATTTTGTTTGGATTTTATTCGTGTCCTGAAACCCCCAATTCTCCATGTTATTTGTGTTCAGTCTGCACTTTCTGCAGACAGGAACTTGACGGCAAGCTTGTTGCCGTCAAGATTCTGAGTTAGCAGCAACATTGTGTGCCGTTAACCTACCTTGACGGCAAGGACCTTGCCACCAAGTTCTTCTATTTTCACAAAACCTCATGTATTATGTTTGTGTGATACTATTCAAACTTATGGTTGTCTATGCAAACTATAAAATTGAAGGTTTGTCAGGTATGGTTTTTAGGTGACATCATGAATTTTTTTCGAATTACTGAACAAGGTTCTATTTAATATAACTTCTGTATTGAGGAAATAAGCATGTTTTGATTGAGATTAATTCTGAATAAATAGATTCGTTGCATGTTAGGGTTTCCAAAATTTCAATGATATTAGAGTTACTATTTTCAGGTTTCAGAACTATTAACACCGACTGTTTTACTGTATGTTATGTTAAAGTGAAGTTCTTGATAAATCTGCATGAAATCTATTTAATTTATTAAAATCAGTTTTACAGCTGCATGAAATCTGAAAAATTAAACATGTGATATGTTACCTATATAGAGTCTGTGAGAAAAGTTTGGTACTGTTGTGATGTCAGTAAGTACTGTTTGCTTTTAACGAGGGTATTAAACCATGATTAAGTATATGTGATTTACATCATGTAAAAATTAGTGAATTGCAGCATGATTAAGCACTATTATGATTAAATTGGCACTGTGAAGCAGTAGATTCATGTTCTGTAAATTGAAGCATGTGAATGAGTTAAATAGTGCATGTGAATAATGTAACCATGTGATAAAGTGTTAATGTGTAAAGTGTGCCGAAAGTGACACTGCTACCATAGAAGGATGTGGAGCTGTACTGTAGTAATGTCCCTATGGGAAGGGTCAATATGTATGTGATATCCTATAGGCATTAAGATGAAATCCTGGAGGTAGACAAGTACCACTGGTTAGGGTGGAGAGGACTTCTCCCGGTTCTGTGCAGTTAACCAAGATTCGTCATTGTATTACCTAGGTGACGGGTTATATGTGATTATATGAATGTGTGTCCTTCTTTATAGTGGTTCGGACTATGTGTCACGGAAAATTAAGTGTATAAATATGAAAATGTGCAAATGTGAAATATGAGCATGTGATAGTGTAATGTGAATGTGTTATCATGTGAAGAGATGTGATACCATGTGAATGTGATAATTTTATATTATAACAGCAAGCTTAAGATGTGAATAAGTATTATAAATTCCTGTGAAAATGATTAGATTTCATGCTAGGTTTACTATTTATCATGTGTATATTCCCATGATTAAATTGTGTATAATTGTGAAATGATATGAATAGAATTTGAACCCATGAATCATGTTATTCATTATGTATAGAAAGCATGCTATAGGTTTTCATGTATATTTTGTTTATTGATATGAAGCATGTGCCATGTGTTTCCTTTATTGTTAATGAGATTAGTATGTGTATGTGATATATGTAAGGATGTTATCTTTAGATTGCTTGCTGAGTCTTTCCTTTTGGAAGACTCATACTTGCTTTGACATACAGGTGAGATAGGTGTCCCCGTTCTTGAGGAGGACATAGTGAGGAGCAACTCCGAGCATGAGGAGTAGCTACATTTGTGGAGATCGTTGTGTAGTTTACACTTTCATTTCAAAGTATGTAAACAATGTTATGGACAATGTATTTCATTTGGACATGTAATAATGTGGACATTGTTATTTCTTTTATCACTATACAGACTGTGGAATTATGTGAATGATGATGGAATAAGAGTTACTTTCTTTTATTTCTACTATACCCTCTTGTTTATTTATGTACATCTCAATCTATTGTGTAGTGTTCGGTAAATGTCCCACTATAATGACACCCTTTATATAGATGTGGATTGGTATAATCGTACTGGTATAAGGATGGTCATTATAGAAACCACTGTCTTAGTCTCTCCTTGCTTCCCTTTACCATCCATTACCCATGATTTTTTTCTAGATCCATCTCCTATGGGTACTCTAATATGTACATGTGAACACCATCTAGTTTCTTTAATTGAGAACAGATAACCAATTAAGTTCCAATTAAGGGCCTGTGAAACACATTATACAATGAAGTGCACTCAAGTCCACTATAAGTTTACAATTAGTTACGCAATCGTATGAAAAAAAAAAATCACCACGAAGATGGTCACAAGCATGAAAAATGAGAATAATTTAATTTTCTATCTCTGTTCTGCATCCTCTCTTAAAAAAAGAGACAAGCAACCTACTCGGTTGCTTGGGTAAATAAGCGTGGGAGTGGTCGATTGTCTGACTCCCACGCCCCAAAAGCAAATAGCTGACTGATCCTATGCTTGATCGGATAAATGATTTATCCAGCTAATAGGGTAGGTAGCATTGCTCCTACAAAAATCATATCATTTTTAACCTCTAGTCCCTGTCTAATGCAGTGGCCACCATTACTTTTGGTACATGTGGCAATGAAATTTCTCTCTTATCGGTTAGGGCCATATTTACAAATCTTCAATAGACTCCTTCACTAGGTTCTCCACATTAGTGTGTTCTGCAACCTTTCTCTACTATGGATTTAGTTTCTTACATCTCACTTAAGCACGAGGAATTCAATAAGCCAATGCAAACTCTAATGAGGCATACATCTCAATTTAGGAATAAAAAAATGAGTACAAACTCTTCCTTGTAGACATTAGATCCTTAATTCGAACTTAATTCAATAAAACACTATTATATGGATTACTTTTAATTACTTACTTTTAGTTTAGTGATTCGTATTGCACTTCTTACTTTAATGCAATTTATTTACATGTATGTGTGAATTTGATTTAGTATTGCACTTGTTCACATGTATGATTTTGTTTTCATTTTCCTTTCTTATTTATGTGACATTTAAATTTTATGTATGCATGCATAGCAATTTAACACTACACACCTCACGAGAGCGTGTTAAGCCCGTGTCAATGAACCTTCCCATTCAAGACTTTGGGATTGATGTGCACGAGTCTTATTTTCAATAATGAGAACGCGTATATCTAACTCAAAGTCTTGAATTGTCCCGTTTTGGACAGTCTATGAATATTTGATCGCAGTTAGGTGGTCATTTACTATGTGTTTGTATTATTTGTTGAAATTTTCAGTTGAGTCTACTCACTCCTCTCTGATATACCTTTATTGATTTAGAATATTTTCCTAACCAATTATTAGTAAGTGTTTAAAAAAATATCTTAATCAATAAGTATTTTTGGTATATCGGAGAGGTGTGGGGAGATGCTATCAAAATTTTCAGCAAATTATACAAACACATAGTAAATGGCCATCTGAGTGCGATCAAATATTCACAGTTGGGTAAAAAGTGATAATATAAATAACATATCCTTCCTATTCATTCTGGTTGCGGCGAACGATGTATGAAAATGGTCAGATTTAGTTTTTCTGAGTTTGAATTTTAAAGTTATTTTTTGTTAATATTGGTTGGGTGCAGGAAAAAATGGCTTTAGACCGTTCATGGATGTATCGTAGAATAGTTGATCATGTGGTATCTGTGGAGTTTAGTGCCAGAGTTGAGACTTTCATTCAGTTTGCATTGGGGAATCCAAATGCAGCAGTGGACAACGAAGGTTGCATCCAATGTCCTTGTATGATTTGTAAAAATTTGAAGTGGAATTCACCATGGGAGGTTCAACACCATTTATATAGGAAAAAGGTTTGTGGAAGGTTATATGAATTGGACATGTCATGGTGAGGAGCTCTGGTCACACGAGCCTAGTAATGTGGAAGGCACAAGTACATACGTGGATATGGTTGTAGATGCTGCTGGTCCCACATTCAATGTACATGAGGATCTTGTATATGCTAAAGACGTGTCGAACAAGGGAGCTGAAAGATTCTATTAGTTACTTAAGGATGTTGATGAGCCAGTGTGGAATGGTTGTTAAAAACACACTCAGTTGTAGTGGTGTCACAGTTGCTGAACTTGAAATCTGAATTTTATATAAGTTAGAGTTGTTTTGATCGTCTCCTTCTCACCATCAAGAGCATATTACCTCGAGATGAGAAGCTGCCTCCAAATTTTTATCGTGCCAAGAAGATGGTCAATGATTTAGGACAAAGATATGTTAAAATAGATGCATGTCCTAATCATTGTATGTTGTATCACAAAGAGGATGCAGATAAAGTATCATGTTCTATTTGCCATCATGGTAGGTTTAAATCTAAAAGAGGGGCCAATTCTAGGGGAAAGGATATACCTTATGCGTCATTGTGATATTTCCCCCTTACACCAGACTACAATGGATGTATATCTTTTCAAAGATAGCTCAACGTATGAGGTGGAACGCATAAAGAGATCGTCCGGACGAGGATATTATGAGTCATCCTGCAGATGGAGAAGCTTGGACTCATTTCAACCATGCTCATCCTATCTTCTCAAGGGAGTCGCGTAATGTGAGGTTGGTTTGTGCACTGACGGATTCAATCCATTTAGAGGTTCAGCGTCTTCCTACTCCAGCTAGCCAGTGTTTGTGACACCATACAACCTTCCTCCGAGCATGTGCATGAAGCGAGAGAATTTGTTCCTATCTTTAATGATTCCTGATCTTAAAAGTCCTACAAAAAATATAGACATCTATCACAGACCATTGATGGATGAATTGAAATTATTATGGACTGAGGGGGTCAATACTTATGATGCATCTAGAAAGCAAAATTTCACCATGAGGGCAGCATTGATGTCGACGATAAGTGATTTCCCTGTATATGGAATGCTATCTGGTTGGAGCACACATGGGAGGCTAGCATGTCCTTACTGTATGGATAATACCAAATCATTTGTACTTAAACATGGTAAGAAGTCATGTTGGTTTGATTGCCATAGATAGTTTTTGTTGGATCGAAATGGCAAACAAACAGTCCTAGAGGGGGGTGAATAGGACTTTTTATGTTTAAAAATTTCTTCTGAAAAACACAACACTAAATGTCAAATGTTAGTCCTTAGTGTGATGTGTGTGATTCAAGTGTAAGCTAGGCGGAAACAATCACACAAAGAAATACACAAGGATTTTATCCTGGTTCGGCCCTTCCCACATGGAAGTCCTACATCCAGTCCTCAAGTCAACCACTTAAGATTTCCACTAACTGCTAACAAATTGGCCTTCTCTCACCCTTGAGAGGAATTACAAACCCACTTGCTCCCAAGCAAGTCTTCCCTAAACAGGGGTACAAAGACTGCCTTTCACAAGGCCTTCCCTTCACAGAAGGGGCAATGCAGAACTACCTTCTGCAGAGATTATAGAGGAAGAAGAATTAAAACACTTGTGTGCTTGCCTCAAATCTGAGCACAAACACACTGTCTTCAGTAGGATTAAAAGATAAAAAATGAAACTAAATCCTATCTGAAGCAACAAGGGTGGACTTGAAGAAAATATGATAATTTCAATTTCCACCCAACACAGAACTTCAGAAGAAAATTTTCTGAAGTGGAGCTCTCCGAATGTTGCTAGCAGGAAGGCTTGAGAGAGAGCTTTGAATGAATCGAATGAAGCTTTCAGGAGAATTGGCTTGTATGCACTTCTGTGTATCTGGTTTATATTTTTGTAGTCTCTCTATTGAGCTTCTTTTATAATCTTCAAAAATAGCCGTTTGAAGAAGATCGCCATTGGAGCTTGGTGAATGTTTGCAATTAGCAATTGAGGAGAGTTTCTGGGATCCTTTGGATCTTGAAGACTTTGTCCAGGAGATCTTGAAACTTGCATCTTCCCAAGGTCTTTAGAAGAGGAGCAGTTGCCCACAGCTAGAAGATGACCTCTTGTAGAGCTGGTCTGAGAGAAAGACATGCTAAACATATGCTCCAATTAATACCTGTTACAAGGACAAGACAAAGAGAAACATATCTCCATACCTTTGTGGTAGGTGGGTCAGTTTTTGAATAAAAGAAAGTATGGAACCTAGTATCCCTCAAACCTTTCAAAAAAGAAAAGCAGACAGACAGATTATGCTGAAAAGGTGAAGCATGGGTCTGTCAGTGGTAGGTGAGACAGTCAGATGCCATGCGGCTGAGATATTCATAAATGCTTTGTGTCTTATGAGTCTAATAAACTGAAGCAAGGACATCAAGACTTATAGAGCTCAGAAGAGAAGCAAAAAAGGCTTTGCACAGGATGATATTTTAAATACAATATGTCATGTCCTGTCAGATGAATATAATAATATTATGAGGTTTCAGTAAGATACAACAAACGTCTTACAAAGAAGTTATGTCTAGGATATTTAAGAATCAAAATAGTTTTGATAGACTTTTATATTTCAAGACAGAACTGACAGGGAGGTAAAAAGTACAAGCACAAAACTGTCAGTGAAGTCGAATGCATAAGAACAGAAATTCGATTGAAGAAATAGGAATGATTCGACTTTAGTAGAGAAAAGATCAAGTGATTGACTCGCTTCTGAGAAGACAAGGTAATTCGACTACAGTAGTCGAATACTATGTATCGATTTATAAGGTATTCGGCTGTGATAGTCGAAGATACCAGTCGAATCAAGTGTAAGAAACATTCAGATGTATGAGCTGAAGGTAGCAGTCGAATGGTGCTAAGGATTTATGAAGCATTCGATTATACCAGTTGGAGTCATCAGTCGAATACAGAGTAAGCTATTATGAGTCGAATGTTATGCAAAGTTGCTAAGGATTTGTGAAGCATTCGATTATACCAAAGGGAGTCATCAGTCAAATACAAAGGGCTATAGAAGTAGTTGTGGCCTTAGAAATTTTTGAGTGTTCATGAATTTTATCTGTATAGAATTTTGTCGTGTATCTACTTGAAAAACATATATTTAAATTTTGTCATAGCAAAAACATTGTTTATAAATATTAAGAAAATCTCTAAATTTCTTAGGGGTAGTTGCTCAACAATTCTCCCACTTTTTGTTAATAACAAAAATCTTTAAATAGGTTAGTAAATAAACTTCTTCTATACCTTTTCTCCAATAAGCTTTTACTATGCCTTTTCCCCCCTTTGTGGCATTAACATAAAGGATAGCAAAACACAAGATAATGCAAAGGTAGGAAGAGATATATTTCATTCATAAAAAAAATACAACGTTCAGGACCTAACTGAATGGGGTAGATACAGGGATTGAGGGATCATAGCTAAAAATGGTTGGATGAGCTCCCAGAGCTTCCCAACTTTATTATAATATCTGTCATTGTCTATTCTTAGCTTGAGGGAAAGAAAATCTTTAGTTGCAGCTAGATGAAGAAACTCATGGAGAGTGATATTCCAGTAAAGACCATTTGACATAGTTGCATCTTTGGCTTGATAGTAAATAAGATATCTCTGTGCCCATCTATGACCTATGTGCTTTTTCAAATCCATGAGACTCTTAGAGTGAAATTCATCAGGGGAGAGTTTCATCTTCTGACACTGAGAGTTGTAGGCGGGATAAGCTGTGGCCCATTGCTCAGGAGAGAATCTCTCAGATTCAGCAAAGCTCAACTGAATGTCAACAAGGTGATGAGAGTTCTTGGACAATTGACGAAATATAAACCTTTGGAAGCTCAACTTGGACTTGTACTTGATTCTGAATCTAGTGGCAATTCTGATGAATCTATTGAATATAGCTTCAGCAAAGGTTCCTCTGTAGGAGACTGCGCCTATGAGGGGAGGATGGAGTCTGGAGGTCAATGCCACTGTCATAGAAGGGACAATTTCCCATTGACCTCTTAACAGATTTTCATATTGCCCCTTGGATACATCAGGCAAACCCAATTTGAATCTTTCAAAATTGAAAGTTCTCATTTCTGTATACTTGGCCTGAGATTCCTTGAGATGGGTTGCAAAGAGTGCATGGAACCTTAGAGAAAGATGGTGCTCAACAGTCAAGAAATGGTTCCTAGATTGGGTTTCATGAAATTTGGCTACCTCTGCTAGATAGAGATCAACAAATTCTTTGGGTGTGAGGCAGTGACTCTTCTAAGAAATAAGCTGAAGATCTGGAATGGAAAGTTGTGAGGTTTTCAGCAAAACAGGAAGCCAATGTTCAAAAGTGAACCCTGGCATCCCATGGACTTCAAGAAATACTCTAATGGAAAGATATTCTCTGAATAGGTTCATGTTTTGTTTAGAGTGATGAACAAAAGCATACCAAAATGGTGGAAGTAATAAGGAGGGTTTGTCTCCTAATTTAGGTCCACTAGAAGCTAAAAGCTGGATACTAGGAAGTATCTCAACTAGATGGAGGACGGTTTTCTTGGAGTTAGTTTTAGAAGCAGTGGGAAGAGAAGAAAAGTAGTGTGGGGGTTGAGTGGAGAGATATAGAGTGATCTCCTTAAGAGGTTTGGCTTGATGTTTCATAGGATAGATAGAGAACTTGACATTGTGATAAAATGGATCTATGGGAATAGCTGTAGGAGGAGGTTCCGGAGAAGTGGAGTGTGAAGGCTATGCAGGAGTTGATGTTGAGGGTGCAGAGGTTTGAGGTGCAACTGGAGTGGGCTCAAGATGAGGGTTAACAGGTGGAGCAGGTGGAGGATTAGGCCTGGAAGGAGGAAGAGGGAAGACAGGGTTACCCTTTTTGACTAGTCCTCCTTACTTTCCTTTGAAGGTTTGGAGGTTCTGAGAGGACTCAAGGGTTCTCTTGGCCTTGGATTTCTGACCTTCGTGCTTGGATCCTTCACAACAACTACTGCCACTTCTTCTGGCTGCTTCTCAAGTATTGGCTCTTGCTTCTGCACATCTGAGACCGATAAGCTACTACTGCTAACTGGGCTTCTTGGTCTTGAACTTGCTGCTGCTTAGCAGGCTGCTCATCTTTCTGCTGGGATTCATCCATCAAAGGCTGCTGCTTAGCCTGACTTAATATTCTTTTTCAATTTCAACTGGTTGCTCAATAACTGGATCTTCAGGTGCAGACACTTGAGGATCTACTTGTTGTTCTTGTTCTTGAGCAGGGATTTCTTCTTCTTGCTGCTGTGAGGAAGCAGGCCCTGATGGCCTAGAAGTGCCATGTTGGCACACTAACTGAAGCAATAGGTCTTTCATTTGCTTAACTTCGTCAGACAAGCTGTCAAACTTGACATCAATCAATTCTACTCGCATTTGGAGAATAGAAAGGTTCTCATGCTGACTTCTTACCAAATCCAAAAGTGTATTAAGACTATTGCTGCTCTCCCCCTGAGACCTTGGCCGGGTCTCAAACTGAGAAGGAGAGAAGTGAGGCTCTCTCTCTTCAAAGGTCTGCTCCATGGGGGTGAAAGCTGGAACATCTTCAGATGCTACTCCTTTGCCTCGAAGGTCTCTTAGAACTTCACTGATATTGTCTTCAGGAGCATCTTGCACTGGAAGGGAGGAGAAAGCATTGAACTGATCTTCTTGCTCAGGGATATGAACTGAGGTTTCAGATCTGATTGAACTACAGGGGCTTCTAATCATTCTTCTGATGCTGGAACTTCATGTGTGAGTAGAGAAGCAAGAGGTTCATCAGGAAAAATTTCATGCTCACACTCTGGCACAGAGTCCTTGAACCACAAGTTTTGCTTCTTGCCAACTAAGGAATAGTGACTTCTTCTTAATGTGAAAATTCCAATTTCTCTTTGGTTCCAACAAACAACTCTCCAGATAGATCTACTGAGAATCTTTTGAAAATGAGAGTGAGCAGGGATCCATAGGAAGGGATTCCTATAGGTCTTTGGAAGCAATCATTTTATCTAAAATTACTGTTGGCAAATTTACTTGGTGCCTCTGAACTGCCCAAAATAAAAGATTTCCATCTCTTGCAGAAATGGAGGAGTGAGTTCCTGCTCTAGGGGTCACAATGTTGGTGATCACTGAGTGAATTAGTCACTTTTCAGCAGACAACTCATTCACTTGAAGTCCCCTCTTGCTGATAGTCCCCAAACTTCCAATAATCCACAATTTCTGCTTTTCTAAGGGAATGAACTCACTAAGCCTATGTCCAGAACTTGGACAATCCAACATCTCAACCAACAACTCTTTTAAAATGGTGATCTTTGTACCTTTGACATATCCTATCACAGTATTTCCGGATGAAACTTGTGGAGAGGCATAGAATGATCTAATTTCATTTGCTACAAAGAGCTCGAAAATCTGACAGAGCTTGGTCCATCCCATAGCATTCAGGGTCTCTTCTACCCATGAAAGGTTTCCACTCAGATGGGAAAACTCAACCGCCTTTCCAGGACAGATTGGTATCTTGGCCAGGCGTTGGAGTTGATCAGGGGTCAACTGGACAGACTCTGGAACCCTAGATGAAGCCATCTAGAAGATAGGAACAGAAAAGGCTCAGGGAATCATCAAAGGAGTGAGAGAAATACACAGGAGAGACGAAAGAACCTACCTTTCTTCTAGAGAGATGAGGTTCCTGATGGTTCCTGGGTGTCCTTCGCCTGAGAACAGTGAAGGCGCGAAGAGCAGAAGAGGACAAATTTCAAAAGGGTGTCTTCAAAAGGGAGAAGGGGTTTGCTTATATGGAAAGAGAAACGTAACTGGCCCTAGATTTCAGGATGAACGGTCGGAGTTAAGTGATTTGACCGTTAAGACATGAAGGGATGCGTCTTAATGAGGTGTCAGTTACATAATTTTAAATATTAAGAGCCTTTTCACGACTTCTTAAAGAGTCGAATTATGTATTCGACTGCATCAGTCGAATGGATTGTCACTTCATCAATCGAATGTAAAATAATACATGAGTCGAATGCATGAGTCGAAAGTCTGAGACTTAGAAATTTTTCAGGATGATTTTTCACAGACAATTCATACAATAGTATTTTAGCATATATTCAAGCAGAATTTTGATTTGGTAATTTTAATCAGGGTTGTACATACCTATTTCTCTTCTAATAGATGTGAATCTATCCTCAGAAGAGGTTTTGTAAAAATATCTGCAAGTTGATTTTCTGTAGAGACAAATTCAAGTGAAATATTTCCATTACTTACATGGTCCCTGATGAAGTGATGTCTAACCTCAATATGCTTCGTTCTTGAGTGCTGGATTGGATTCTGGTCAAATTTATTGCACTTGTGTTGTCACAAAGCATTGGAATTTCTTGGATGTGATGACCATAATTTTCCAATTGATGCTTGATCCATAAGAGTTGAGTACAGCAACTTCCAGCTGCAATGTATTCAACTTCTGTGGTGGATAAAGCTACAGAGTTTTGCTTCCTGGAAGACCAAGATATCAAGCACCCTGCAAGAATTTGACAAGTTCCATTGGTGCTTTTCCAATCTAATTTGCATCCAGCATAGTCAGCATCACTATAACCAATTAACATGAAATCTGAGCATCTGGGATACCATAGACCTAAATTACTGGTATTTATAAGATATCTAAAAATTCTTTTAACTGCATGAACATGTGAATCTTTTGGATCAGCTTGGAATCTTGCACATAGACAGACACTGAACATTATAACTGGTCTACTGGCAGTGAGATAGAGCAGTGATCCTATCATTCCTTTGTAGAGCTTCTGATCTACCTTTTTACCAAGAGGATCACTATCTAACATAATGCCTGAGCTCATGGGTGTTCCTAAAGGCTTACACTTGTCAAAACCATACTTAGAAAGTAAATCTGAAATATATTTGGTTTGACAAATGTGAGTTCCTTCCTTAGTCTGCTTGATTTGCAATCCAAGAAAATAATTAAGTTCACCCATCATGCTCATTTCAAATTCACTTTGCATTAAATTTTCAAAGAATTTGTAGAGTGATTCATTAGTAGAACCAAAGATAATGTCATGAACATAAATTTGTACAATTAAGATTCCATCTGAAAATTTCTTTATAAATAAAGTGATATCAACTTTACCTCTTATAAAATCATGTGATAAGATAAGCACTTAATCTTTCATACCAAGCTCTTGGAGCTTGTTTCAGACCATACAGTGCTTTCTTTAAACGGAAAACATGATCAGGATGCTTAGTTTCTTCAAAACCAGGTGGTGCTCAACATACATTTCCTCTAATAAAAAACCATTCAGAAAAGCACTTTTAACATCCATCTGAAATAAATTAATATTAAGAGAACAAGCATATGCTAATAAAATTCTAATTGCCTCTAATCTAGCTACTGGAGCATAGGTTTCATCAAAGTCTATGCCTTCCTCTTTAGAATATCCTTGAGCAACAAGTCTGGCCTTGTTTCTAGTAATCACCCCTGATTCATCCATCTTGTTTCTGAAAACCCATCTGGTTCCAATAACTGGATGGTCAGTTGGTCTAGGTACAAGGGTCTAAACTTCACTGTGTTGGAACTGATTTAGTTCCTTTTGCATAGCAAGGATCCAAGACTCATCATGCAGTGCATCATTGATTGTTTTAGGCTCAATTTGAGAAACTAAGGCAGAAAAATCACAAGGAGCTTGCATACCTCGTTCTTACCCTTGCTTGAGGATCACCTATGATGTTGTTTCTAGGATGATCCCTATGGTACCTCAATTCCCTAGGTAGTCCTTCTGGTTCTTCTTGTTGTTGAAGATCTTCCAAGGAGGATCTTCCACTTCTTCATCTTTACTTCTTCTTTAAGAGATGTCTTTTCAAGATCCCTGCATAGATCATCAACACATTCTTCTTCTTCTTCTATCCTTTTGATAGAAGGGTTAGTTTCATCAAATAATACATGCACAGATTGTTCTATGGTTAATGTTCTTCTATTGAACACTTTATAGCCTCTAGGTTTTGAAATATATACTAACAGGAAACCTTCATCACTCTTAGCATCTAATTCCCTAAATTATCCTTACCATTATTTAAAATAAAACACTTACAGCCAAAAGGTCTGAGATGACTGATGTTGGGCTTCTTTCCTTTGTATAGTTCATAAGGAGTCTTCTTTAGAATAGGTCTGATCATGCATC
Source organism: Colocasia esculenta (assembly GCA_014218235.1). Taxonomy (NCBI): domain Eukaryota; kingdom Viridiplantae; phylum Streptophyta; class Magnoliopsida; order Alismatales; family Araceae; genus Colocasia; species Colocasia esculenta. Next base: position 144,450,419 of record CM024754.1, read on the forward strand.
TGTTGATAATGTAGCAGGCTGTATTAACTGCCTCTGCCCAGAAATATTTTGGTAAATTATACTCATTCAGCATTGTTCTGGTCATATCTAGTAGTGTCCTATTCTATCTTTCTGCTACTCCATTCTGTTGAGGTGTTCTAGGTGCTGAAAAATTATGTTCAATTCCATTTTCTTCACAGAATTCCATAAATTCTTCATTCTTGAATTCACCTCCATGATCAGATCTAATGCTTGTAATCTGAAATTTCTGATTTTTCTGAACTATCTTACTGAATTTCAAAAATGCTTGAAATGCTTCAGATTTTGCTTCTAGAAAAGATACCCAAGTGTACCTTAAGTAGTCATCAACTAATACATAGCCATAGATTTTTCCTCCAAGACTAACTGTCCTCATAGGTCCAAATAGATCCATGTGAATTGATTCCAAAGGCTTGGAAGTTGTAACAATTGTCTTGGACTGAAATGAAGTCTTGGTCTATTTTCCTTTTGCACAAGCTGAGCATACTCCATATTTCTTGATTTTCATTCTAGGAAGACCTTCAACCAGATCATGCTTTATTAATTTCTTGATTACTGAGGTGCTTGCATGACCTAGCCTTCTGTGCCACAACTCAGACTCTTCACTTTGGTTGTTGCAAGACACAAATTTACTTCTCTTAATTCTGCTAACTATAGAGTGTACAGATTCTTTACCCTTTGAGCTTCAAAAACTATCTTGTTATCTTTCTGGATGATACACTTATCATTATGAAAATTCACTGTATGCCCTTTGTCACATAGCTGACTAATACTAATTAAGTTATGCTTTAGTCCTTCTACATACATAACATCTTCAATCAGATTCTTTTCCTTAGTACCAACTGTTCCACATCCTAGTACTTTTCCTTTTCCATTGTCACCATAAGTTACTTGACCAACTTCACTTCTAAATGTTGTAAATAGCTTTCTATCTCCTGTCATATGCCTTGAGCATCCACTATCCAGATACCATTTGGATGCCCTCAGCTGACCCTGCAAACAAAGCTAAACTGTAACTTTAGTACCCAAATTTTCTTGGGTCCTGATGGTTAGTTTTAGGAATCCATCTCAAGTGCCTAGTGGTACATGTGCTAACAGTGTGTCCTAATTGGTTACAATAAGTACAACACAGATAAAAAGCATTTCTCTTATGTGTATTATTGCTGAATTTCTGTTTTGTTTGTAAATATGCTGGTTTACCTTTTCAGGATTTTTGATTTCTTTTACTACTACAAACTTAGGAGTTGGATATACTTGAGGTCGAATAATTTCTTCTTCGTTTGGTGGAGGTGTATACCCTAATCCATACTTCTTCTTTCCTGATCTAGCTCCTTTGATTTTAACAAATCATGAGGTTTTGCAGTTGAAATTTTCTCAATAGTAGCTTTTAGATAATTGTTTTCTTCTTGCAATTTTTCTTCATCTTTAAGTTCCTTAGATTTGATTCAATTCCAAGATTTTGCTATTTTTATTTTTTAAGTCTTCGCACAGTAATTCATTAGTTTTTTATTTCACTTAAACTTTTGTTTAATCTTTCTGTTTCATTTTTAAGAAAGGTGTTAGCTTTTTCTTGGTTCAGTAGATTAAGTTTAACTATTTTTATTTATTTTATTACTGTCTTATATTTTTCATAAAGTTCATTAAAAGCATCTTTAAGACTATCAGAATCAGATTCAGAACAGGAAGTGAATGAGGTTTCTGAGGTTACCTGTTCTAGTCCTGCCATGAGGGTTAGATTTGCCTTTTCTTCTTCTTTGATTCTGAACTGGAGGATTCTGACCTAGTTCCTTCTTCATTGTCCCATGTTGCTGCCATAGCCTTCTTTTTGAATTTTCTGAACTTCTTTTCTTTGCCTTTCTTCTTATCTAATTTTTCAGCTTGATCCTTCTTCTTAAGCTTGGGACATTTAGACTTGTAGTGTCCTAGCTGATTACACTCATAGCAAGTAGGTTCTTTCTTCTTTTCATTCTTGAAGAACCTCTTCGACCCAAACTTCTTTTTCTTTGCTAGAATTATCTGTAGCTTTCTTGAGAGCATTGCCTCATCATCACTGTCATCTGATTTTTCTTTGGAATCTTCAGATGAGGAGGAATCTGCAATCTTCAAAGCATTTGACATTTTCTTTTTCGAAGAATTTTTAGAGAATCTTTCCATATTAATTTCTGAGCCATAAGAGATCCTATTAATTTATCAATAGATTGTGTTAAGTCATGGGCTTCTCTATGGCTGTAACTTTAGGGGTCCATACATTTGTTAGAGATCTTAGGATTTTTCTTACTGTTTCTTCATTAGTTAGGACTTTCCCAAGGAACTTAGTCCAACAATTATGTTTGAAAATCTATTATACATTTGAGTTATATTTTCATTAGGAAGCATTTTGAATTGTTCATATTGGGATACAAGTATATTTATTCTTGTTTATTTAACCCTATCTGTACCTTCATAGTTTACTTGAAGTTTATCCCACATTTCTTTAGCTGTTTTACATGCTGAAAGTCTGTTAAATTCTCTTTTAGACAAGGCACAGCAGAGATAGTTTTTTGCCTTGTAATTTAAAGACATATTTCTTTTGTCTGCAATGGAAAGACCAGAGGAAGAAGCTTCACCAATGATTTGAAAGTCACCTTGTTCTATTACTTGCCATAAAGTCGAAGTCACTACCTCTGATGAAGCACTCCATTCGCATCTTCCAATATTGGTAATCTTCACCATCAAAGAATGGTGGCCTTGTGATAGATTGACCTTCATAGTTGTGAGCTTCAGATGCCATTTCTTCTCAAATCTTTTAGATTCTTCTGAGAAGACCTCGCTCTGATACCACTTGTTGGATCGAAATGGCAAACAAAGAGTCCTAGAGGGGGGTGAATAGGACTTTTTATCTTTAAAATTTCTTCTGAAAAACACAACACTAAATTTCAAATGTTAGTGCTTAGTGTGATGTGTGTGATTCAAGTGTAAGCTAGGCGGAAACAATCACACAAAGAAATACACAAGGATTTTATCCTGGTTCGGCCCTTCCCACATGGAAGTCCTACATCCAGTCCTCAAGTCAACCACTTGAGATTTCCACTAACTACCAAAAAATTGGCCTTCTCTCACCCTTGAGAGGAATTACAAATCCACTTGCTCCCAAGCAAGTCTTCCCTAAACAGGGGTACAAAGACTGCCTTTCACAAGGCCTTCCCTTCATAGGAGGGGCAATGCAGAACTACTTTCTGTAGAGATTACATAGGAAGAAGAATTAAAACACTTGTGTGCTTGCTTCAAATCTGAGCACAAACACACTGACTTCAGTAGGATTAAAAGATCAAAAATGAAAATAAATCCTATCTGAAGCAACAAGGGTGGACTTGAAGAAAATATGACAATTTCAATTTCCACCCAACATAGAACTTCAGAAGAAAATTTTCTGAAGTGGAGCTCTCCGACTGTTGCTAGCAGGAAGGCTTGAGAGAGAGCTTTGAATGATTCGAATGAAGCTTTTTAGGAGAATTGGCTTGTATGCACTTCTGTGTATCTGGTGTATATTATGTAGTCTCTCTATTGAGCTTCTTTTATAATCTTCAAAATATAGCCGTTGAAGAAGATAGCCGTTGGAGCTTGGTGAATGTTTGCAATTTAGCCGTTTGAGGAGAGTTTCTGGGATCCTTTGGATCTTGAAGACTTTGTCTAGGAGATCTTGAAACTTGCATCTTCCCAAGGTCTTCAGAAGAGGAGCAGTTGGCCATAGCTAGAAGATAAGCTCTTGTAGAGCTGGTCTGAGAGAAAGACATGCTAAACATATGCTCCAATTAATACCTGTTACAAGGACAAGACAAAGAGAAACGTATTTCCATACCTTTGTGGTAGGTGGGTCAGTTTTAGTACAAAAGAAAGTAGAGAACCTAGTATTCCTCAAACCTTTCAAAAAAGAAAAGCAGACAGACAGATTATGCTGAGAAGGTGAAGCATGGGTCTATCAGTGGTAGGTGAGACAGTCAGATGCCATGCGCTTGAGATATTCATAAATGCTTTGTGTCTTATGAGTCTAATAAACTGATGTAAGGACATCAAGACTTATAGAGCTCAGAAGAGAAGCAAAAAAGGTTTTGCACAGGATGAATATTTTAAATATAATATGTCATGTCCTATCAGAGGAATATAATAATATTCTGAGGTTTCAGTAAGATACAACAAACGTCTAACAAAGAAGTTATGTCTAGGATATTTAAGAATCAAAATAGTTTTGATAGACTTTTATATTTCAAGACAGAACTGACAGAGAGGTAATAAGTACAAGCACAAAACTGTCAGTGAAGTCGAATGCATAAGAACAGATAATTCAATTGAAGAAATAGGAATGATTCAACTTCAGTAGAGAAAAGATCAAGTGATTCGACTTCTGAGAAGACAAAGTAATTCGACTACAGTAGTCGAATACTATGTATTGATTTATAAGGTATTCGGCTGTGATAGTCAAAGATACCAGTCGAATCAAGTGTAAGAAAACAATCAACTGTATGAGCTGAAGGTAGCAGTCGAATGGTGCTAAGGATTTGTGAAGCATTCGATTATACCAGTTGGAGTCATCAGTCGAATATAGAGTAAGCTGTTATGAGTCAAATGTTATGCAAAGTTGCTAAGGATTTATGAAGCAATCGATTATACCGGTTGGAGTCATCAGTCGAATACAGAGGGCTATAGAAGTAGTCTGTGGCCTTAGAAATTTTTGAGTGTTCATGAATTTTATCTGTATAGAATTTTGTGGTGTATCTACTTTGAAAAACATATATTTAAAGATTTGTCATAGCAAAAACATTGTTTATAAATATTAAGAAAATCTCTAAATTTCTTAAGGGTAGCTCAACAGTTTTTAGCATCTCATTACCCTTCTGGAAGACAAAAAGATGCATTCCTAAAGAACAGAATGGAACGTGATGAAGTTATATTCGTGAGGTTGTCCGGTCATAATATTGCAGCACGTGTAGAAAAATTTCCAGATATCACACAACTGATGGGTACTACCCGACACCTTTCAGGTTTTGGGAAGGAGCACAACTTGTTAAGAGAAGCATTTTCTGAGAGCTATCTTATTGGTCGACTCTTCTTGTGCGGCATAATCTAGACATGATGCATATCAAGAAAAATGTCTTTGATAATGTGTTCAACACCGTTATGGACATAAAAGGTAAAACAAAGGACAACGGGAATGCACGTTTGGACTTGTCCATGCTTTGTAAACGTCCAGAGTTAGAACTTGTTGATGTAAATGGGAAATAATTAAACGAAAAAGAGAGTTTATGTGCTTGGAGGAGGACAAGTAAAGGAGTGTGTCAGTGGCTGAAACAGTTGAGATTTCCTGATGGTTATGTGTCTAATATTTCTCTTTCTGTCAATGTCAGTGAGGGAAAAATATATGAAATGAAGAGTCATGACTGCCATGTGTTCATGCAAAGGTTGCTACCTATTGCATTTCGTGACATGTTGCCGACGCCTCTATGGGGAGCATTGTCTGAGCTGAGTCGATTTTTCACGATTCTGTGTGCATCAGAACTCAGGCTTGAGGATGTGCAAACTATCAAAAAAAATGTGGTCCCCATCATATGCAAGTTGGAGAAGATATTTCCGCTTGCATTCTTCGATTTGATGGAGCAGTTACTTGTACATCTACCATATGAAGCTAAAGTTGGAGGGCCAGTACAATATAGATGGATGTATCCATTTGAGAGGTATATGCGAATATTAACTTTTTCTTCTTAGAATTGCACCTTATGTATGATATGTTTCCCATTTGTCTTATACATTGTTGATGTAGGTGTATGCATGACCTCAAAATGAAAGTCTGAAATAAAGCAAAAGTGGAGGGTTCTATTGTTGAGGCATACATTATGGAGGAAATCTCAAACTTTTATTCGATGTACGTTGAAGTAGATATATAAACTCATCATACTCAACCTCCACGTAATGATGATGGGGGTGAATCTGTGTGTTGAGATTGACTGTCCATATTTAATCGTCCTGGACGTGCGTTCAGACGTTCTTCAATTCGCATGCTGGGTGACAAAGAGTTATGCGCCGCAGAGATATATATTCTTTTAAATTGTGTTGAGCTAGAGTGTTATGCTGAGTAAGTGATGAACTCACAATTTATTGTTTATATAACTTCTTTGTCCTTATTCTAGCTATTGAATGTGGTCTTCCATTCATATTGCAGACAATTTGATTCAGAACTAATTCAAAGAAATCTACATCTCAGTGATTATGAGGTTGAAAAAAATGAGAGAAGTCATTGGCCTTATGGCTAAGAAAACATGTAAGTGTACATGCTCAAAGAGTACGAAAGATAAGTTATGTTTACTTTTTAACTAGTCTTCTCTATACGTAGGTTGAACAAGGTTCAATTACTGATGAAAGAGTTCATCAGATAGCCTATGGCCCATTGAAAATTGCATAGAACTATCTGGATTTATTGTGAATAGGTATAGATTTCATACAAAAGACTATGGGCAGAGTAAGTCTACCATGAACAGTGGTGTATGTGTTAAAGGAAGTACATACAATGAAAATGAATATGACTACTATAGTATTATAGAGGAGATCTTACAGTTGCATTATCTACGACAAGATAATCATATATTCTTATTCAAGTGTCATTTGTTTGATCCGAATTCCATTCGAAATGACCCAACACATGGGAATGCCGAGCTTAAACATAAGTCGAAATTGAAAACTTATGAGCCATTCATTTTAGCCACACAAGGCCAGTAGGTGTGCTATATAAGCTATCCATCATCTACGAACAAAGAACGAAATGATTGGTGGGCAGTTTGCAGAGTTAAGTCAAGATTATTCTCTAATGATGAATTGGACATGACTGATCAGACACCTGAAGAGGTCAACACCGAATTCTTTCAAGAAGACTTGGTTGAAGATGTAGAGTTGACAGCTCATACTAGAGAAGATGAATCTGAAGCACCAATTTGCTTATCTAAAGGAAATGAGGTCAAAGAAGTCGATCCACATGAGATAAAAGGGAGTAGTGGAATGCGAATAGATATTGAATGTGAAGGTTCTGATGAGGAGGAGGAATATACGAGTGATGAATGTGAAGATGATGATGAAGATGGGGCTGAATTAGATATATTGTCATCATCTGAGGAGGAAATGGATATCATTTAAAAATGAGTAGAATTTTTTCACATCTGTTCGTTATATTTAAAGTTGCCCACTTTCAATATAAGTAATTGACTAATGAACATTAATTTTTTATGTTCCCTATGAAGATATGGTGCGTGGAGCACGATCGGGCTCCAGTTTTGGGAGGAGGATGAGTAGTGGGAGGGGTTTCTCTGCGGCATCAGGTATGTATATTTTTCTTTGGTATTTTTCTTTGTGCATTATTTATACATATTATTTATGTCATTTCAATTGTTACAGCTTCTAGTCATACTTCTGTGCCTCCTCCTCTAGCAGCAGGTATATATATTTAAAGTTGTACTTTCATTGTACATTGATTCTTATGCCATTAAAATTCTTACAAGTTTGGGTCAATTTACACCTCGTCCTCCTAAAGTACTAGGTATGTATATTTAAATTTGTAAGTATTTGTATAGTCATTATTTATATTCTTGTACATTATATATTTAAAGTTGTATTTTTCTTTGTGCATTATTTATACATATTATTTATGCCATTTAATATGTTACAGCTTCTGGTCCTTCTTCTGTGCCTCCTCCTCTAGTAGCATGTATGTATATTTAAAGTTGTAATTTCATTGTGCATTGATTCTTATGCCATTAAAATTCTTACAGGTTTGGGTCAGTTTACACCTTCTCCACCTCCTAGAGTACCAAGTATGTATATTTAAATTTGTATGTATTTGTATAGTGATTATTTATATTCTTATACATTATATATTTAAAGTTGTATTTTTCTTTGTGTATTATTTATACATATTATTTATGTCATTTAAATTGTTACAGCTTCTGGTCCTTCTTCTGTGCCTCCTCCTCTGGCAGCAAGTATGTATATTTAAAGTTGTAGTTTCTTTGTGCATTGATTCTTATGCCATTAAAATGTTACAGGCTCGGGTCAGTGTACACCTTCTCTCCTACAGTAGCAGGTATGCATATTTAAATTTGTATAGTCATTATTTATATTCTTCTACATCGCTTATGTCGTTGTGCATTTTTGTCTAGGACCGAGTGTTTCCACACCTCCAGTTTTTTTGGCAGGTGCATCTACGCTGCCAGATGATGCTGTCAGTCTACAGGAGGGGGGAGGCAGTTTTTATGATAGCACTCTACGGGAGGTGTGGATAAATGGGTACGTAATAAACTTATATGTATCTTTTATTAAGAAGGTATATTTAGTTCATAAATTCATTGTAACAAGTTACATAATTACAGGGATAAAATAGAGCCTGCCCAAGCATCTCAATTCATCATAAGATCAATTCAGGCACACTTTCTTCGGCCTATTCATAGATTCAATGATTTCCCGATAGAGGTCCCGGAGTTGTTGTATCAGATGTTCATGGTATGTAATTTCTTATTATAATTTATTTTTTCTTACTCCTACATTCAGTTAACTAACTCTTATCTGTATGAACAATCATCAATTCACTCGTCCTTCGAACAAGGCGCGGTCTCGATCAGTATGGATGACCACTGCCCGATCAAATTATAAACATTTGTTGTATAATGCGAGGAAAAATGCACAGAGAGTTTGTTAGAGTGCAGACCCGACTCTTGGAGGGAGCGCGCACCGACATAGATGAGGAGAGACTACTGGGAAGGTCTGTGCAACATATGGGCCGCAGAGAGATGGCAAGAAACCTCCACAACAATGAAAGTGAATCGAGCTGCCAATCCAGAGGCCAACAAGCATACAAGTGGGTCCGTCTCCTTTGCGACCCATCAGTCTAGATTGGTAAGTCATATGTCCATTTGTGATATATTTTATTTATATAGGTACTCATTTATGTAATATTTTTATGTGAAATAGGAAAAGGAGCTAAAACAGCCTCCGACATTTTCGGAGGTGTTTAATAAGACACATAAGAAAAAGGGGACATATCAGTACATTAGCGACAGGGCCCGAGAGGTTGCGGTAAGTATTTACAGTCTATTCACTATTTATTTTTTCTCGTTATAGATTAATATTACATTGTCAGTTTTATTTTTTGCAGGAGTCGTATAGCCAACAGATGACAGAGAAGTACGTCGGGGAGGAGGAGCAGCCATAGTTAGATCCTGAGGTATGCGTTACGACATCAGGTGCCCCAAAGAAAGGCCATGTGTATGGTTTTGGGCACAGTATGGACACGAGCAGGGTGTTATCTAGCACCTCGAGTTTACCCTCACAGGCGACTAGTGCATTCACCACACCTGGTGCTCCAAGTACTTCTCCCAGTGAGATGATGGGCTTCATTCGAGATGAGATCTCTGGTTTGGAGTCTCGTATGGCCCACACGATGTAGACGCAGGTGTCCGACACTGTCTAGGCCCAGCTCTCCCAGGCTATCTCCCATGCTCTCTCCCAGGTCAGCATTCTTCCTCAGGCAGCACCATTGACATAACCACAGGCCCCTCATGTGAGTAAATTGATTTTATTTTAGCTTTTCTATTTTAATAGTCAATTTTAGTTTGTTTTATTTTAAAAGGAAGAACTGAATTAGGTTAGGGGGTCCAAAATTAGAAATACTAATCCGATCGGCCTCTGGTTTGTTCCAGCACGGCCAATGCAATGAGTGTGAGTTGTGGAAACAGACGGAGTTCAATTCGAAGTCTCTGTTTGAGCTCGGCACTCAAATTTACATTAAGCAAGTTAGTTTAGTTGAAAAATGAAGAACCTAGGTTGGGGGGGTCCAAAATTAGAAATACTAATCCGATTGACCTCCGATTTTTTCCAGCACGGCCAGGGCAATGATTGTGACTTGTGGAAATAGACGGAGTTCAATTCGGACTCGCGGTTTGAGCTCGACGCACAAATTTACCTTAAGCAAGTAAGTTTACTTTAAAAATGAAGAACTAATGTTTGGGGGTCCAAAATTAGAAATACTAATCCGATTAGCCTCCGATTTTCTCCAGCACGGCCAGAGCGATGATTGTGACTAGTGAAAACTAACGGAGTTCAATTTGGACTCCCGGTTTGAGCTCAGTGCTCAAGTTTACCTTAAGCAAGTTAGTTTACATTAAAAATGAAGAACGTATGTTTGGGGGTCCAAAATTAGAAATACTAATCCTATTGGCCTCTGATTTTTTCCAACATGGCCAGGGCGATGATTGTGACTTGTGGAAACTAACGGAGTTCAATTCGGACTCCCAGTTTGAGCTCAGCTCAAATTCACCTTAAGCAAGTTAGTTTAGTTTAGTTTTGTTTTAAATGGAAGAACTTAGCTAAGTTTATGGGTCCAAAATTTGAAATACTAATCTGATCAGCCTCTGGTTTGTTCCAACACAGTCGGGGCGATGAGTGTGACTTGAGGAAACTGACTGCGTTCAATTGAGACTCCCGATTTGAACTTGAGGCTAAAATTCACATTAAGCAATTTTGTTTAGTTTAAAAATGAAGAACTTAGGTTTGGGGGTCCAAAATTAGAAATACTAATCTGATTGTGACTTATGAAAACTGACGGGGTTCAATTCGGACTCCCGGTTTGAGCTCGGCACTCAAATTCACCTTAAGCAAGTTAGTTTAGTTTTGTTTTGTTTTAAATGGAAGAACTTAGCTAAGTTTATGGGTCCAAAATTTGAAATACTAATCTGATCAGCCTCTGGTTTGTTCCAACACAGTCGGGGCGATGAGTGTGACTTGAGGAAACTGACTGCGTTCAATTGAGACTCCCGATTTGAACTTGAGGCTAAAATTCACATTAAGCAATTTTGTTTAGTTTAAAAATGAAGAACTTAGGTTTGGGGGTCCAAAATTAGAAATACTAATCTGATTGTGACTTATGAAAACTGACGGGGTTCAATTCGGACTCCCGGTTTGAGCTCGGCACTCAAATTCACCTTAAGCAACTTAGTTTACTTTAAAAATGATGAACTTATGTTTGATGGTCCAAAATTAAAAATAATAATCCGATTGGCCTTCAATTTTTTGCAGCACAGCGAGGGCGATGATTGTGACTTGTGGAAACTGACGGAGTTCAATTTGGACTCCTGGTTTAAGCTCGGCGCTCAAATTCACCTTAAGCAAGTTAGTTTAGTTTTATTTTGTTTTAAAAGGAAGAACTTAGATAGGTTTGGGGGTCCAAAATTTGAAATACTAATCTGATCAGTCTCTGATTTGTTCCAGCACGGTCGGGCGATGAGTGTGACTTGTGAAAACTGATGAAGTTCAATTCGGACTCCCGGTTTGTGCTCGATGCTCAAATTCACATTAAGCAAGTTAGTTTAGTTTAAAAATGAAGAACTTAGGTTTGGGGGTCCAAAATTAGAAATGCTAATTCAATTGGTCTCCAATTTTTTCCAGCACTGCCAGGGCGATGATTGTGACTTGTGGAAACTGACAGAGTTCAATTCAGACTCCCGGTTTGAGCTCAACACTCAAATTCACCTTAAGAAAGAAATTTTTGTTTTGTTTTGTTTTAAAAGGAAGAACTTAGATAGGTTTGGGGGTCCAAAATTTGAAATACTAATTTGATCAGCCTCCGGTTTGTTCCAGCACGGCCGAGGTAATGAGTGTGACTTGTGAAAATTGATGGAGTTCAATTCGGACTCCCGGTCTGAGCTCGATGCTCAAATTCACATTAAGCAAGTTAGTTTAGTTTAAAAATGAAGAACTTAGGTTTGGGGGTTCAAAATTAGAAATAGTAATCCGATTGGCCTCCGCATTTTTCCAGCATAGCCAGGGTGATTATTGTGACTTGTGGAAACTGACGGAGTTCAATTCGGACTCCCAGTTTGAGCTCGACGCTCAAATTCAACTTATGCAAGTTAGTTTTGTTTTGTTTTGTTTTAAAACGAAGAACTTAGCTAGGTTTTGGGGTCCCAAATTTTGAATTACTAATCCGATCGGCCTCCGGTTGTTCCAGTATGGTCGGGGTGAAGAGTGTGACTGGTGGAAACTGATGGAGTTCAATTCGGACTCTGGGTTTGAGATCGACGCTCAAATTCACATTAAGCAAGTGAGTTTAGTTTAAAAATGAAGAACTTAGGTTTGTGGGTCCAAAATTAGAAATACTAATCCGATTGGCCTCTAATTTTTTCTAGCATGGCCAGGGCGATGATTGTGACTTTTGGAAACTGACGGAGTTCAATTCGGACTCCCAGTTTGAGCTCGACGCTCAAATTCACCTTAAGCAAGTTAGTTTACTTTAAAAATGAAGAACTTACGTTTGGAAGTCCAAAATTAGAAATACTAATCCGATTGACCTCTAGTTTTTTCTGACATGCCCAGGGCGATGATTGTGACTTGTGAAAACTAGCGGAGTTCAATTCGGACTCTCGATTTGAGCTTGGCGCTCAAATTCACTTTAAGCAAGTTAGTTTAGTTTTTTTTTGCTTAAAAAGGAAGAACTTAGCTAGGTTTGGGGGTCCAAAATTTAAAATACTAATCCGATTGACCTCCGGTTTGTTCCAGTACGGTCGGGGCGATGTGTGTGACTTGTGGAAACTAACAGAGTTCAATTCGTACTCCCGGTTTGAGCTCGGCACTCAAATTCTCATTAAGCAATTTAGTTTTGTTTTAAAATGAAGAACTTAGGTTTAGGGGTCCAAAATTAGAAATACTAATCTGATTGGCCTCTGGTTTTTTCTAGCACGGTCAGGGTGATGATTATGACTTGTGAAAACTGACAGGGTTCAGTTCGCACTCCCAGTTTGAGCTCGGCGCTCAAATTCACCTTAAGCAAGTTAGTTTACTTTAAAAATGATGAACTTACGTTTGAGGGTCCAAAATTAGAAATACTAATCCGATTGGCCTCTGGTTTTTTCCATCACGGTTAGGGCGATGATTGTGACTTGTGAAAACTGACGGAGTTCAATTCGGACTCCCGGTTGAGCTCGGTGCTCAAATTCACCTTAAGCAAGTTAGTTAGTTTTGTTTTGTTTAAAAAGGAAGAACATAGCTAGGTTTGGGGGTCCAAAATTGAATTACTAATCCGATCGGCCTCCGATTTGTTCTAACACAGTCGGGGCGATGAGTGTGACTTGTGGAGACTAACGGAGTTCAATTCGGACTCCCGGTTTGAGCTTGACGCTTGAATTCACATTAAGCTAGTTAATTTAGTTTAAAAGTGAGTGAATAAAATCTAAAATTTTAAATAATTATTGCTTATAGTAGTATTTAATTTTAACTTATTATTGTTATATATCTATTGTAGGTTCCTGTTGAGTTATGGTTATTTAAACAACCATACTCACTGACTTGATTATTGCTTTAATCTATTTTTGATGATGACATAATTCTGGTCAATCATGTTAAGCACAAAACTTCAAACATATTTGTGTTTTGATGGTGACATTTTGTACACATCCTGATGTCATATTCTATATATGTGGAAGATTGTTGAGTTGTGTATTCATTTGGATGATGACTAAAACATTTGGTTGTGGATAATGTCTATACATTAATACTTTGGTCTTGATGGTGACATTTTGTACATATTACAATGATGACTAAACAACATGTTTTTGATACTTAATATTTCATATTTTGATGATAATGACATATTTTGATGGTTCCCACTTCATATATACAGGTTCACATAATTTTGTCAAAGTTGTGTCGACACAAGTCCATTGTGTGTCGACACATCCATTGCTTTCCAGAAAACAGTCAGAAGAGAAGAAGCCAGTTGTGTCGACACAGGTCCAATGTGTGTCGACACATCCATTGCACTCAGAAAGAAGTAAAGAGAAAAAAAGCCAGTTGTGTCGACACAGGTCCATTGTGTGTCGACACATCCCTTGTTCTCCAGAAAATAGTCAAAAGTGAAGAAGCCAGTTGTGTCGACACAAGTCAAGTATGTGTCGACACAGGTAAACCACCGAGCAGCAGACTAGGATTTGTGTCGACACACAACTTGATTGTGTCGACACACTTCGAATGACGATTTTGAACCTGAATTTTTTGAACATGTGTCAGCTTGGAAATCACATGGACACATGTGGCTACGCATCCCAAGGCACCACATGGACATATGGGGCTATAAATACCCATGATCCTCGTACTCCAAAGGAAGCCAGCCTATGCAATTCCCATAAAAGGTTTTTGGCGGCAAAAAGAGATTTCTCTAGTGCTCTGTTCATCTCTGGAAGGTTGCAGACCAAGGATCTCATCTGAGGAGATCAATTGGCCATCAAGCTCTCCATCAAATCAGCAGCAGAAGAAGAAGAGCTACTACAGGAGAATCCTAGAAGATCTTCATCTGATCAGCAACTCCAAGAAGACCTTGATCCTAAGCAGAGCATCGCCATCGTGAAGAAGAAGAAGAGAAATCTAAGCAGTAGCAGTCTCAAGGAAGAAACAATATGGATCTGTGATTGTGGAGATCAGATCCAGAGTTGAAGAGATCTTTCTTCCTTCATTCATGTCTTTCTCAATTCAATTCATATATCTGTGTGTATGTGTACTGATTGGAGATCAGTATGTGGAGTTTGTGATCGTGTGTGATTTGTGATCTATGCTAGCTTGTGTATAGATCAAATTTGTGTATGTGATGTGTTGATCAAATCAATGCTAGAGGATCTGATCTTTTGTGGACTTGATCTAGCGTGTGTGTGTGTTTGAGCCGTTGTGCTCAAGTGTGTGTGTTGTACTCATTTTTGAGTAATGTGTCCTCACTCTATGAGGGGTGGATGTAGGAGTCACTGGATGTGATCTCCGAACCACCTAAAAATCCCTTGTGCACTGTGGTTTGAATTGTGGTTTGACTTGCATTATGTTAGATGCATGCATAGGGATTTCGTCTACACACTACTTGTTAATTTGTTCACACACATTAATCACATGTTTGAAGTTTACACTATTTGATAAAATGTTTCACACATTTTAATAATACACATTGCATCAGATCAGTAGGGTTTTAATTGAGTAGATCTCTTAATCCGAAGTAATTTTTAAATTACTTAAGCTTCCACTGCAAATCTATTCAAACCCCCCCCCCCCTTAAGCTTTGTCATTACCGAATATCCGATCCTAACAGTTCCTTCATCAAGTGGCGTCGGAGGAGATGAAGACGAGGAGGATGAGGACGGGGACGAGGATTCATGATTTCTTTCATTGTTATGAATATTTTATGTATTGTTGTGGACATTTTATGTTTTATTATTGTAGACATGGACATTTTATTATTGTTGACATTTGCCATAGTATAGTTTTATTTTTATTATACGCACAGGTTATTTTGTTAAAATATATATATATATATATATATATATATATATTAAAAATAAATAAAAAAATAGAGACCGATTGGTGACCAAAATGTTTCGGTTGACTGATTGTTTCAACGACCGAAACATTTCAGTCACTATTTTAGTGATCGAAATAGTGACTGATTGTTTCAGTCGCTATCACAATTCGGTCACCAATCGGTCACTATCAGTGACTGATTAGTGACCGAAATTTCTCGATCGCAGAATTGTGACCAAAAATTTTTCACCGACAATTTTAGTCTCTATTCGGTCACTATTCAGTCACTGAATCATTTAGTGACCGAATAGTGACCGAAATTGTCGGTCTCTAAACCTATTTTTTCTTGTAGTGACCGTCTTTACACTACTAGAAAAATGGGCATACCTAAAACCCAAAACCGTAGGGGTAGGCGAAAAATAGTAGGTAATGGTCTTTACCTACAACTGTCCCTACGACTTGGCTCGTAGGTATAAACACTATCGGTAAAATGTAAACCTACGAAGTGAAAGTCGTAGGTGTAGACTTTGTCTTTACCTACCACATATATATTGTGTAGGTGTAGACTGTGACTTTACCTACCATGTATATATTGTGTAGGTTATTTAACTAGATGCACTAGACAGGTACACCTACCAAATAATAGTTGTAGGAAAACATATACCAACCAAATTACAACTGTGCATAATTTTAGAAATGTGACCTCTAGGGCCACCCATTACAAACACTCTTACATGTTCACATCCACAACTAACATTTCATACCATTCACATCCAAAACCAACATTTCATACCATTCACATCCACAACCAACACTTATGTACACATCCATTCACACATCCATCCAACACATCCATTCACAAACATCCACAATTTCTCACAATTTAAATAACATCAAAAGTAAAGGTGAAATATACATCTAAGAAAGTTTCATCACTAAGATTAAAGTTATGCACATGACAAATACTTTCCATAATTATTCATCCAATGGATAAGATGTGTGTGCATGAATAAGTGGAACATCACATATAGCTAAGATGCTAATCATGATCACCAACTTGTCTCTTAAAATCCAATTGCACCTGAAATTGTCAAAAAAAAAAAGACAAAGAGAGACAAAGCAAAGTTGGGATAAATTTTATCACAACATGACAAACATTTAAAGTATAAACAAGTGGAACACATACATATTCTAGAAACCATAGGATGTGGCTTCCAATAGCATCATTTATTGTCTTCCTGTTACGGTCCTTGATAAATAGTGGAGAGTCAGGTTATTCGCCAATAAGACAGCAACTTCACAAAAGTCTTGGCCAATAGGCCTACCCATCACTATTTTTTTTGGTTCTGTGCTCATGACAATACCGATGCCACTTGACTTCCATACATATCTAACAATTTAACTCATTTTGATATCAACTACAAGTAAAAAAGTTGAGAAATGATTAATTTGACAAGTGTTGGAATAGAAAGATAACACATGTTAAAAGAATTGGTACTGATGTCCACATAAAAACATCAAGGTAGCATGTAATGGAAAAAGGAAATATCATGCCATGTCTTGTTTTTCTGTCATTTCAATTTTTTAATTGGTGGGGGGAGGACGCCCTTTCTCACAAAATAATAAAAACCAACACAAACAAGCAAAACAATTGTGTTCTCTACACACCTCAGAAAATTAAGGAGATGAGAATACATAAATAGGACTCAAACCTGAAGATTAAAAGAAAAAGGAAGGGAATTAAAATATAACCCAATTTGGAAACCATCACCACAGAGGAGACAAAGCCACGCATGGAGCAAGAACCCAATTAAAATTTAATTAAATAAATGTGGGAAAATAGAATTAAATGGGAATAAAGGGGGAATAATTGAATTAAAGAGAATTAAACTATTACCAATTAAGCTGAATTAGTAATGGATTATACTAATGGTCCAAACAAGACTTAATGGGCCAAAAAGCCAAGAGCCCATCTTTGGATGAGAAATAATTAAGTGAAATTCGTAATAAATAATAGTAATAATTAGTAAAGGGTTAAGATAATCATTAATTAACCCATATATATCCTAAAAAAGAGCCCTAGACTTACCCAAACTCCTTACCCACGAAATTAACCCTCTTCCCAATCCTATTAGGTAGATAAAGCTAAGAATTTAGGAGATAATTATAGAAATTCAGAGTTTTATGGAAAGGAGGAATTTTTAGGAAGAAGGACTCTTAAAGCATGCTAATACACCCCCCAATTCGTACCAACCCAACTCTAGATCATGCTGGAGCTTTGGAGAACGAAAGAGGAGGCTGAGGATGAAGGAGCAAGGAGAGGAAGGCTTGGAGCAAGGGGATTTCATCTCGTTCTTCAACAAAAACCATAGGTTTTCATAACAGCAAGAAAAGGTAGGCAATCTCTCAAGCACAAATCACATAACTTCGGCCATAGGTAGCCCATACATCCATATTTGAAAGCCCCATGATTTCCCCAATTTTTGTTGTTCCATGAGAGAGAATCAAATGCTCAAATCTCTGTCATCATCGTGTACCCGAACCTTCATGTTTACTTTCAACCCATGAAGATACTTGATCCCATGCCACCAAACTTTTATCCTAGATACTACATGATGTTAAGATACTAATGAATCTATTTCCCCCAATTTTCACTATGTATCTATTGCTAATTAAATCGTTTTCCATGACTATGCATGTTTTAGGTCACCGAAATGTAACCTAATTAAAGCATGCCCAATGCACGTTTATTTTCTAATTCCTCATACTTGTTGATACACCTGTTAAGTCTAGTTTCATTTGAAATTAGTTTCATGAATTTTGGACTTGTGTGCGATTTACTATCGATTTTTGAAGAGACCTGTAGCATGTATGGATGGAGGGAACTCAACCCAAAGAAGGGCTAATCCCCTTTTCTACGTCGGGTCGCCCATCTGAAATGCGACGGCCCGACCCGTCATGATCTCAGAAGGGTCACGACCGGCCAGTCCGTCGTGTCATAAATGCGATGGCCCGCACCATTGCAGTTCCCTCCCGGTTCGCGCTTGCTCGGCCGGTTCAGGAACGCAGCTGGACCGCCCGTCGCGACCTGAAACGCGACGGGGACCCCCGTCGCGATTTCAAGATGTCGGCCAAAAACCCTAATTTGCTTACATACCCCTGCTATATATGTCATTTAACCTTTGTTTAAGCTTAATTATGCACTGTTATAAATAGTATTAATCTAAATATTAAAATTTGGTAATATTTGCATAAATTCAATTAATTAAAAGTCATATACACGATTATCCATGCTCTCATTATTTCTTTACACTTGCACACACTAAACATTAATATTTGCCAATTGCCCTTATTAAATTTGTAGCAACCTAAATTTTTCAAAAAATAAAAATTTAATAATATAAAAGAAAATAATTAAATTAATTTGAAAATCAAAGAAAATGGAATTAAATGAAAAGAAGTAATGGGATTTGTTAAATAGACCCATTAGAAATTAGTGGGCCAAAATGTGGATTTTTAAGAGGGGAATAATAGGAAAATACCCTAAACTCATAACTTAATTATTACTTAAATAGAAAAGAGGTATTTAATGCATTAAATAGGAAGTTTGGGTTGAATTTGGATTCCTAAACCTACCCTAGTTGCTGGGCCACGAATTTAGCTCCCTTCCTAACCCAATTAGAAGTTCTCAAGCTTGGAAAGGGTGAGAGAAATAGGAAATCCCAAAATTCAATAGGATATAGAGTCCTATTAGGAATTAGAAACATAAGAGGCATAAATACTCTCCTAAACCCCCATGGCCAGCCCTAACTCATTGCCAAGAGTTGCTGGACGAGGAGGAGAGGCCAAGGAGGAGGAGAATTCATGGGGAGAAGGCTGCTCAAGCTCTCAACCCTCGTTTTTCAAGTTCTAGCCCTAGAGAAGGAAAACGACTAAATGTAGGTATTCTCACAAGCAAAAAATCATAAAACTTTGTTTGTAGGTTGATCCAATCATCAGGATCATAAGCCCTCTGATTTCATATTTTTCCATCGAGTCTATATTTTCTTCTTGATTTTTCATGTTCTGCAACTAGCATGAGCCCGAACCCACTTCTAAATTCTTGATCTCCATGTATACTGGACCCCATGCTTTCAAATTATAACTGGAATTACTGATGCTAGTTAGGCTTTGTTTGCCCCTGAAGGCACTAATTTTCATCCACCATATTGCTCGAATTAAATCTTTCATCTTAACTGTACACTGTTCTATGTTCTTCATGAATACGATTCATTAAACCATGTCGAAACCTTTGCTATTTTCAAATTCCTATTTACTAGAAGTACCCTTGCATGTCTAGAGTCATTTAAAATTGTTTCATGAATTTTCATCGATTGTACATTTAATTCTTATTTTCAAAACCACCCTGTGTCAATATAAGGAAATTATGGACCGTAATCCAAGAACATGTCCTTTCCCTGTCGAACTCAGGCGCAGGACCTGAGAACGCGATGGCCCGATAGGTCACGTTCTTAGGCTGGTCGCGACAGCACTCCCGTCACGTTCTGAATGCGACAAGGGCTATCGTCACATTCTGCATGCCTGATCTGACAAGCTTGTCGCGTTCTGTACAAGGCCCTGTCGCGTTCAACTGACCCCGTCGCGACCCTTATTGGGGTGCATCGCGATCTTAGACTTTTGCATGAAAACACCTGATTTATGATGCTCTAACTTTATAGTGCTTGTACACCTTGTTAACAGTCTTACATGCAGTCAATACACTTGTTATAAATTGAACATTAATGTATATTTTTAAAAGACATACACATGACCACTTTCTATCTACAATTTCATGACACATGCACACACTTGAACCATCCAATATGGCTTAACATGACATGAAAATTTCCCATAATATATCTGATAATTTATCTCAATTTTTATTTAAATTGCCATATTTTAAAAGGACTTGTCTTCATTTCTCGCGTTGTTTTGGGAACACGATACCGACGCTCCACTGTTCTAGAATTCCTCTAGAACGTCGAGCACTTGTTTCTATATACACACTCTCTCTTGACTTGGACGAACTCTCCGCCGGATATTCCTTCTGCCAGACTAGTGAATCCTTGTTCAAGGCCTCCGTAAGTCTCCACTATCCATGGATTCCCACATGGTTGACGAGCTGGTTGTACCCTAACACCTATGACCCCTTTAGGGATCAACATGATCCAAACGGCTATTACAATTTCACTCTTATCTCTAATCACGTCGCACCTTTGGACCTGTGCATAACAAGGCCAGCGGAAGGGTTGTGTATTCCACCAGACTGCCAACACCAAACGCGTGTGTTGTGCAACTGTTTCTATCGCTCGTTACTCGATGTTCCATGTGCAATGTCCACTAGCTCTCATCTATACTCTACTCGCTCTTCTATTCACGTTCACTATAATATCTCATCTATTCATCTAGTACTCTCATCTATTTCTTGGTACTCTTTGTTGGCCATTGACTGATTGTCTAAAGATAAACAATATATCCAATGCCTGGCAATATATAAAGGGCCCGATCTGGTCCTGGGATGTGCGCCCGAAAGTGCTAGTGCCCATAGGAGTTAAATGATCAGAGTGTTTGGCATTACACTCGAGTAATATCTATCTCAACTATCTAAATGACAATCTAAAGTGCTATATTCTCTCGTTGTCTATTGACAAAAAGTGCTATATTATACCCATTGTGCTATTGCTATACTTTGTGCCATTTGTGCTATGGCCATCTTGCTATTTGTGCTATACTCGACACTTGTGCTATATTTAGAAAGTTTGTGCTATTTCCATCATCCGCTATCCTGCTATATTTTACTTGACTCTCTTGCTCTCTATCTTTAGTTATTCTGCCATTTAATGCATTAATTATTTAAAGCCTACTTGACTATTGAGATTTAAGTCCTACCGGGCATTATCGCTCACCCTGCGTTATTTGTCGTTGTGTTCTCAAGTGAGACTGGGGGTGACCCTTACACTCAAGAGGACGGGAATGACCAGGAGTGAAGTCATGAGTACCCTAGTGTCTTAGTATTATGTTAGAGTGTTAGTTTAGTCTTTTACTTTTATTCGATGTAATTGGGCCGTATAGACTGGCTCTGATATTAGTGGTTGTAACTAGACATTTGGAAAGTTATTAATGTGAAGAATTTGCTTTAGTATTTAATCTTGTTCAATGGTTTGATGTCGAGTACTTGCTCTGTACTCGTTTACTTGCAACTGCCTCACGTTCCGATATTCCAAGTCGGGGCGTGACAGTTTTGTGGTATCAGAGACTATGTTATTCTTAAGTATAGGATGATCTAGGTTGACTGCCTCGACTAGAGTCAATTATCCTACCTATGTGAGATGTGGTTAGAACCATGGGTAACTAGCTAAAATAAACTCTCACACGCACGAATTAAATGCCACATCAATATCATAACAACAAGTTACTTTTGTAGGAACTAAACAGCCAAGATGACTGCTGAACGGGCTCAAATGAGGGGCATGCAACAGACCATCCAAGAACTCACACGTGCCATTGTGCAAGCTACCCAAGGAGGTGGAAACCGCGGTGGTGTACGAGAGCTGCATCGAAATTTTAGGAGTCTGAACCCACCTAGGTTTAGTGGATCCATGGATCCAGATGTGGCCGAGCATTGGCTCAAAGAGACGGAAAGAATTTTCCGCATCATGCAATGTGTAGCGGGGGATAAGCTGCTACTAGCCACCTTTCAACTTGAAAAGGATGCCCGCGCTTGGTGGGAGTCTGTGGAAGCGACCTGAGTGAATGGTCAGTTCACTTGGGCCGAATTCAAAGAAGCCTTCAATTCCAAATACTTCTCTGAGCATGTGCAAGAAAGGAAGGCCGCGAAATTTGCTGCTCTTAAGCAGAGGAGCCTGACAGTGGCCGAGTATGAAGCCCAGTTCTCTTGACTAGAAAGGTATGCTGAACACCTGGTGAATACAGAGAGAATGAAGGCTAAGCACTTTCTCAATGGCTTTAAGACTCAATACATTACCCAACTAGCACCTCTCGACATCCAGACCTATGCCGAGATGGTAAAGAAAGCTCAGCTGCTGGAAGATGCTACGGACTTCACCGACCGTATCAAAGGGAAGTTCGTAAAGAATGAAATGACATCTGGTCCGTCACTGCCAAGTCGACCAATGGCAAGAAACGTCCCTTCAACATCACAGAGGGGTCCAGCCAAGAAAGGAAACCCAAGGTCTTTGTACCCAACACTTCAGTAAAAAGCAACTGCAAGCATTATGACAAGCTAGGTCATACAGCTGACGAATGCTAGAGGAAAGTCGGCACATGTCTGTGTTGTAGAAGTCGCGAGCACCATATTCCCGAGTGCCCGCTTCTGAAAGAACACGAGAGGCGCACTGCTGTGCCCAAGAAACAGGGAAGACTGCAAGCCTTGCATAATGAAGAGCCTGCCGAGGAAGGTGGCATAGTGGAAGGTACCCTACAAGTTTTCTCCTTATCGGCATTTCTTTTATTTGATACTGGAGCAACTCATTCATTTATATCTCAAAATTTTGCTGATACCCTCACTGCAAAACCTATATCCATCGGTTGTGAATTCTCTGTCACAACACCATTGGGAGAGAAGGAGAAATTGAACAAATACTTTCCATCCGTCGATGTAATGATCCACATAGTCCAGGACTTCTCTGATGTGTTTCTTGATGATTTGCCAGGGATTCCCCCAGAACGAGATGTCAACTTTGCCATAGAGTTGATCCCTAGAGCTGCCCCGGTATCACGACAACCGTACCGGATGTCCCCTGCTGAGTTAAAAGAATTGAAGGCGCAACTGATGGAACTATTAGAGAAGGGGTTCATCAGACCAAGTACTTCCCCATGGGGAGCACCTATACTATTCGTTAAGAAGAAGGATGGATCGATGATGCTATGCATCGACTATCGTCAACTCAATCAACTAACCATCAAGAACAAGTACCCATTGCCCAGGGTCGATGATTCGACCAGATATCTGGAGCTCAATATTTCTCCAAGATCGATCTTCGATCTGGCTATCACCAAATGAGGATCAAGGATGATGATATCTTCAAAATGGCTTTCAGGAGTAGGTATGGATACTATAAAATTATCATTATGCCTTTTGGTCTAACCAATGCCCCTGCAGCCTTTATGCAACTTATGAACAACATATATTGGCCATACCTTGACAAGTTCGTGGTCGTCTTTATCCACGATATCCTCATATATTCAAAGACCAAAGAAGAGCATGAAGAACACTTGAAGATTGCACTACAAGTCTTGCGAGACAACAAACTATATGCAAAACTGAGCAAGTATGAATTCTGGCTCAAAGAAGTGTCCTTCTTGGGTCATGTCATCTCCAAGGATGGCATCTCCGTTGATCCCTCCAAAGTCGAAGTTGTACTCAATTAGGAGAGACTAACCAATGTCATAGAAATCAGAAGCTTCTTAGGACTGGCTGACTACTACAGGCGGTTCATTAAGGACTTCTCCAAGATCGTCGTTCCTCTCACACGACTGACACGAAAGGAGAATCCATACTCCTGGAGTAATGAGTGTGAGAAAAGATTCCAAACTCTTAAAGATTGTCTTACCTCAGCACCTGTTCTCGCTCTGCCAATAGAGGGAGAAGGTTTCTCTATCTACATCGATGCCTCAAGAATTGGGCTACGGTGTGTATTGATGCAAAAGGAGAAGGTCATTGCTTATTCTTCAAGACAACTGAACACGCATGAAGTCAACTACCCCGTGCATGATCTAGAGTTGGTTGTCGTGGTCTTCGCCCTAAAGATCTGGAGACATTATTTATGAGGTGAGAAATTCACTGTCTACTCAGACCATGAAAGCCTGAAGTACTTATTTTCCCAGAAGGAACTCAACATGAGACAGAGAAGATGGCTAGAGTACCTAAAGGATTTCGACTTCAACATCCAATACCATCCAAGTAAGGGTAATGCCGTGGCTGATGCTCTGAGTAGGAAGCCGATGGCATCTGTTTCAAGTCTAGTCCTTGGCGAGATGCAACTACTTGAACAATTTGCAAGGTTAGACTTAACTATTAAACATAGGAATGATCGAGTCTTGGTTGCCAATATCAAGATTCAATCTGACTTGCTGGAAGAGATTAAAGTTCAACAAGATAATGATCCATTCTTAGTTCGCATCAAGGAAACCTTAGCCGAAAGACCGGACTTTGCTATGACTGAGGATGGAAGACTGGTGTTCTACGGGAGGACATGCATTCCCGACAATGAAGAACTGAAGAGGAAGATAATGGATGAAGCTCACAAGATAAAGTAAACTATCCACCCTAGAGGTACCAAAATGTATCAAGACATGAAAATAGCATTTTGGTGGCCGAACATGAAGAGAGAGGTAGCCGAACATGCCGCTCATTGCCTTACTTGCCAATAGGTAAAGGTGGAACATATGTGCCTGCTGGCATACTAAGACCACTAGACATCCCAGAATGGAAGTGGGAAAGCATTGGCATGGACTTCATATGGGTTTACCCAAGACTCATTGTATACTCGACACCATATGGGTCATTGTCGACCGACTAACCAAATCTACACACTTTCTAGCCATAATGAGTAAGTGGTCAATAGAAGTACTAGCTGCCTTATATGTCAAAGAGATTTTAAGACTACATGGAGTTTCATCATCCATAGTCTCGGATCGAGATCCGAGATTCACATCTCTTTTTTGCAAAGGACTGCAAGGTGCACTGGGTACTAAACTCAACTTTAGTACCGCATTCCATCCACAAACTGATGGGCAAACTGAAAGAACCAACCAAATAGTGGAAGACATGTTGAGAGCTTGCACTATAGACTTCCAAGGATATTGGAACGAGCACCTATCCCTTATTGACTTTGTCTATAACAACAGTTACCAAGCGAGCATCAAGATGGCACCATTCGAAGCTCTTTATGGTAGAAACTGTAGATCTCCTCCATGTTGGAATGAGGTTGGAGAACAGCAATGTCTAGGCCCGGACATGGTACAACGTACAACAAGAGACATTCAGGTGATTAGAGACCAGCTCAAGATTGCTCAGTCCAGACAAAAGAGCTATGCCGACAGAAGAAGGAGAGATTTAGAATTTCAAGTCAGTGACCATGTATTTCTAAAAGTATCACCTACCTGTGGCATCCAGAGGTTTGGTGTAAAGGGGAAGCTTAGTCCTATATTTATCGGTCCTTTTAAAGTACTCGAAAGGATTGGTGAGGTTGCATACCGACTAGCGTTGCCACTGGATCTGGCATGTGGACACAATGTGTTCCACAACATATGAAGAAAAGCCAGTCAAGATATTAGAACGAAAGGTACAACAACTCAGGAACCGTCCCATCCATGTGGTTAAAGTCCTATGGAATAATCGAGGAGTGGAAGAAGCCATATGGGAACCGGAAGGAATCATCAGACGGAACTACCCCGATCTTTTCAGTAAGACATTCTCTCCTGGATGATCATATGAATTTGGGGACGAAATTGTTTTTAAGAGGGGGAGGATGTAGCAACCTGAATTTTTTGAAAAATAAAAATTTAATAATATAAAAACAAAACTAATTAAATTAATTAGAATATTAAAGAAAATATAATTAAATAAAAACTATTAAATGAAAAGAAGTAATGCTTTGTTAAATGGACCCATTAGAAATTAGTGGGCCAAAATGTGGATTTTTAAGAGGGGAATAATAGGAAAATACCTAATTTGTAACTTAATTATACTTAAATAGAAAAGAGGTATTTAATACATTAAATAGGAAGTTTGGGTTGGATTTGGATTCCTAAACCTACCCTAGTTGGGGCCATGAATTTAGCTCCCTCCTAACCCAATTAGAAGTTCTCAACCTTGGAAAGGGTGAGAGAAATAGAAAATCCTGAAATTTAATAGGAATTAGTATCATATTAGGAATTAGAAACATAAGGGATAAATACTCTCCTAAACCCTCATGGCCGCCCTAGCTCATTGCCATGAGTTACTGGACCAGGAGGAGAGGCCAAGGAGTAGAAGAATTCGTGGGGAGAAGGCTACTCAAGCTCTCAACCCCCGTTTTTCAAGTTCTAGCCCAAGAGAAGGAAAATGACTAAAGGTAGGCATTGTCACAAGTAAAAAATCATAAAACTTCATTTGTAGGATGATCCAATCATCAGGATTAAAAACCCTCTGATTTCATATTTTCCATCGAGTCTATATTTTCTTCTTGATTTTTCATGTTCTGCAACTAGCATGAGTCCGAACCCTCTTCTAAATTCTGATCTCCATTTATACTCGACCCCATGCTCTCAAATTTTAATTGGAGTTACTAATGCTAGTTAGGCTTTGTTTGCCCCTAAAAGCCCTAATTTTCATCCACCATATTGCTCAAATTAAATCTTTCATCTCAACTGTACATTGTTCTATGTTCTTCATGAATGCACTTGATTAAACCATGCCGAAACCTTTGCTGTTTTCAAATTCCTATTTAGTGGAAGCACCCTCGCATGTCTAGAGTCATTTAAAATTGGTTTCATGAATTTTCATCAATTGTACATTTAGTTCTTATTTTCTGAACCACCCTATGTCAATATAAGGAAATTCTAGACCGCAATCCAAGAACATGTCCTTTCCCTATCGAACTCAGGCGCAGGACCTAAGAACATGACGGCCCGATAGGCCGCATTCTCAGCTGGTCGCAACAGCACTCCCATCGCATTCTAAATGTGACAAGGGCTGCCGTCGCGTTCTGCCTGCCTGATCTGACAAGCCTATCACATTCTGTAAAAGACCCTGTCGCGTTCTTACCTGACCCCGTCGCGACCCTTACTGGGGTACGTCGCGATATCATACTTTTGCATGAAAACCCCCGATTTATGATGCTCTAACTTTTTACAGTGCTTGTACACCTTGTTAACAGTCTTACACGCAGTCAATACACTTGTTTAAATTGAACATTAATGTATGATTTTTAAAAGACATGCACATGACCACTTTCTTTCTACAATTTCATGACACATGGACACACTTGAACACCCAATTGGATTAACATGACATGAAAATTTCCCATAATATATCTAGTAATTTATCTCAATTTTTATTTAAATTGCCATATTTTAAAAGGACTTGTCTTCGTTTCTCGCGTTGTTTTGGGAACACCGATAACGACGCTCCACTGTTCTAGAATTCCTCTAGAATGTTGAGCACTTGTTTGTATATACACACTCTCCCTTGACTTGGACGAACTCTCCGTCGGATATTCCTTCTGCCGAACTAGTGAATCTTTGTTCAAGGCCTCCGTAAGTCTCCTCTGTCCATGGATTGCCACATGGTCGACGAGCTGGTTGTACCCTAACACCTATGACCCCTTTAGGTATCAACATGATCCAAATGGCTATTAGAAGTTTGCTCTTATCTCTAATCACGTCGGACCTCTGGACCTATGCATAACAAGGCCAGCAGAAGGGTTGTGTATTCCACCAGACTGCCAACACCAAGCGCATGTGTTGTGCAACTGTTACTATCGCTCGTTACTCGATGTTCCATGTGCAATGTTCACTAGCTCTCATCTATACTCTACTCGCTCATCTATTCACGTTCACTCTACTATGTCATCTACTCATCTAGTACTCTCATCTATTTCTTGGTACTCTCTGTTGGCCATTGACTGATTTTCTAAAGATAAACAATATAACCAATGCCTGGCAATATATAAAGGGCCTGATCTGGTCCTGGGATGTGCGCCCGAAAGTGCTAGTGCCCATAGGAGTTAAATGATCAGAGTGTTTGGCATTACACTCGAGTAATATCTATCTCAACTATCTAAATGACAATCTAAAGTGCTATATTCTCTTGTTGTCTATTGACAAAAAGTGCTATACTATACCCGTTGTGCTATTGCTATACTTTGTGCTATGGCCGTCTTGCTATTTGTGCTATACTCGACGCTTGTGCTATATTTAGAAAGATTGTGCTATTTCCATCATGCGCTATCCTGCTATCTTTTACTTGACTCTCTCGTTCTCTATCTTTAGTTATTCTGCCATTTAATGCATTAATATTAAAGCTTGCTGACTATTGAGATTTAAGTCCTACTGGGCATTATCGCACACCCTGCGTTATTTGTCGTTGTGTTCTCAGGTGAGACCGAGGGTGACCCTTACACTCAAGAGGACGGGAACGACCAGGAATGAAGTCATGAGTACCCTAGTGTCTTAGTATTATGTTAGAGTGTTAGTTTAGTCTTTTACTTTTATTTCGATGTAATTGGGCCATATAGAATGGCTCTGATATTAGTTGTTGTAACTAGACATTTGGAAATCTATTAATGAGAAGAATTGCTTTAGTATTTAATCTTGTTCAATGGTTTGATATCTAGTACTTCTTTGTACCCGTTTACTTGCAACTGCCTCACGTTCCGATATTCTGCATCGGGCGTGACAAAATTACTCAATAATCTTTTCAGTAATTAAGTGTAATTGTTTCAGTAAAATTCCTTCTATTTTAAATAAAACTTGTCTCCATTTTATTCGTGAAATTTGTACCTTGTTATCGCGTCCCTCTGTCTTCGAGCACTCGAGGCAAGACGGACAACGTTTCGTTACACACTTTTGTTAGCATAGACCACCTCTCCGTTCGGAATACTCCTAACTGGACTAGGGACTACTTGTCAAGGCCTCGTAAGTCTTCTTAGCTTTGGCGCACGTCCATTGCCGACGAGCTGGTTGTACCCTTAAAACCCTTTACACCTTTAGGGATCAGTACGATCCAAACGGCCTTAGTGTGTTTCCTTCTTATCCTGGGATCACACCGGACCTCTGGTCTTTATCTTGGCACTGCTAGTGGGCGGTTGTGACTTCTACCTGACTGCCGACACTTGACCTAGTGCTACACAGCTGTTACTATCGACCGTTTAACGTTGTTTTTACGAATATGTCCCTATCTCTTTACTCTCATATGTTCACTTTCTCTCTACACTCTCGTCTATTCGTCTACTATTCTCATCTATTCTTGGTACTCTATTTTGCCATCCATATGATTGTCTAAGATAAGAAACATGACTATGCCAGTGCAATAGGGCCCGATCTGGTCTTGGGGAGAGCGCCCGAAAAGTGCCATTTGCCCATGGGAGTTAAAATGATCAGGATGTTGGCATACATCCAGTGCTATTATACTATCAAGATTTAATCTATGACAATTAATCAGTGCAATCAATCAGTGCTATCTATACAAGTGCTATCGTTACTAGTGCACCGTTGTGCAACTTTACATGCTATATCGTTACATGGCCAATCTATTACCATACTCGTTGTGCTATTTCCTTGTGCAAGTGCTATTATTTTCTTGTTATCATTACTTGGTCTACTTAGTTAGTCGTCAAATAGTCATTTTGTAATAGTTTTACTTTGAATAAAGTACTCTGGGCCCTAGTATTGGCTCTAATTGGTGATTGTAATAGTTAGTTGGTGAATTATTAATGAAGTTAGATTTCATTTGGTGTTATTCCATTGTGCAATGGTTTGATGCCTATTTATCGCACGATACTATTTAATTAACTGTAATATCGCTTCGATATTCCACGTCGGGGCGTTACAATTTTGTAGTATTAAAGACTAGGTTATTCTTAAGTATAGGATGATCTAGGTTTGATCTGCCTTGACTTAAAGTCTAATTCCATACCAATGTGAGAGATGGGTAGAACCAAGGGTAATAAGATAAAATAAATTCACACACGCACAAACTTAGTGCAACCTCAATATCTTACATTAAAATTCTCTTTTGAAGGAACTTAAACATTAGAAATGGCAGCAGAGCATGCACAACTTCATGATATGGAACAAACTATTCAGCAACTCACTTAAGCATTACTTCAGGCTATTGTAGCCAATGGAAACCGAGGAGCCGGAGATTTACACAGGAATTTCCGCAACCTGAACCCGCCTCGTTTCAGTAGAACCACTGACCTCGACGAGGTAGAAAACTGGCTAAAGGAGACGGAGCATATTTTCTGTGTCATGCAATGCGCGGACGGCGATAAGTTATTACTAGCAACATTCAAACTTGAGAGGGATGCCTGTGCATGGTGGGATTCCGTAGAGGCCACCAGGGCCGATGCATAGTTCACCTGGAATGAGTTTAAGGAGCACTTCAACTCCAAGTATTTTTTTGAAAGAGTTCAAGAGAGGAAGGCCTCTGAATTTTCTGCACTAAAATAGAGGAATCTCTCGGTTGCCGAGTATGAAGCACAATTCTCATGGTTGGCATGATATGCCAATCACCTGGTAGGCACTGAGAGAATGAAGGCGAAGCACTTTCTTAATGGGCTCAGGATCGCATATATCACCCAACTGGCACCAGTAGACATTCAGACCTATCCAGAAATGGTCAAGAAGGCACAACTGCTGGAGGATGCGACCGACCTCACTGATCGCATCAAGGGTAGAATGGTCAAGAAAGAGCAGACATCAAGAGCACCCAGCAAGCCCACTAATGGAAAGAAAAGGCCGTTAAGCATTACCGAAGGGCCAAGCCAAGAGCAAAAGCCCAAGGTCTTCACCCCCACTGCACCCAACAAGCCCAGATGCAAGCACTGTGACAAGCTGGAGAAATGCTAGAGGAAGGTAGGCGCATGCCTATGATGTGGTAGTCGAGAGCATTGTATCCCCGACTGCCCTCTGCTTAAGGAAAATGAGAAGCGCCCTACTAGCCAGAAGAAGCCGGGCAGACAGCATGCTATCCAGGAAGTGGAAACCACTGAGGAGGGTGGAGTCGTTGAAGGTACTCTACCAGTCTTTTCTTAGTCAGCATTTGTTTTATTTGATACCGGCGCAACACATTCATTCATATTACAAGCATTTGCTAACACATTAAATGTTAAACCCGTGTCTATGGGAACTGAATTACCCGTTACAACCCCACTGGGCAAGAAAGCCCAATTGAATAATTATTTTCCATTAGCTGATGTGAGGATTGGTGAACTAGATCTTAGAGCCGACTTGATTTGTATGCCTATGGAAGGCTACGATGTCATTCTGGGAGCTGATTGGCTATCCACATATGGAGCCTGTGTTGACTGTAGAAGAGGGAAGATAACATTTAGTGAATTTCGTAAGCTGACCTTTACGAGACGTAGACACAAGAGGCACTTGTCTCTCGTCTCTACTATTAAGGCGCAGAACATGATAAGAAAAGGGTGTGTGGCATTTCTTGCCGCCATAGTTGTAGAAAAGAAAGCATCTAAGATATCTGATATACACATAGTACAAGAGTACCCCGACGTGTTCCCCGACAAGCTGCCAGGCATTCCACCTGAACGAGAGGTAAATTTCTCAATTGATCTAACACCTGGAGCTGCACCGATGTCACGTCAGCCATATAGAATGTCCCCTACTGAATTAAAGGAATTGGAGCAATTGATAGAACTGCTGGAAAAGGGTTTTATCAGACCAAGTACTTCTCCGTGGGGAGCACCAGTGCTGTTTGACAAGAAGAAGGATGGATCCCTGAGGCTATGCATCGACTACAAGCAGTTGAATCATCTAACTATCAAGAACAAATACCCTCTGCCTCGTGTTGATGAATTGTTTGATCAAATATCAGGAGCCAAATATTTCCCTAAGATTGACCTCAGATCGGGATATCATCAAATGAGGATTAAGGATGTGGATATTTACTAGACGGCTTTCAGGAGTAGGTACGGTCATTATGAATTTGTAGTCATGCCTTTTGGACTAACCAATGCTCCTGCAGCTTTTATGCAATTAATGAACAACATCTATCGGCCATACCTCGACAAATTCGTCGTGGTCTTTATTGATGATATTCTCATATACTCAAAGACCAAGGAAGAGCATGAGGAGCATCTGAGGATCGCTCTGTAGATCTTGCGCGACAACAAACTCTATGCCAAATTGAGCAAGTGTGAATTTTGGCTCGAGGAGGTGTCATTTCTCGGCCATGTTATATCCAAGGATGGTATCGCTGTCGATCCTTCCAAAGTAGAAGTTGTACTCAACTGGGAGAGACTGACCAACGTCACTGAGATTAGAAGCTTTCTTGGACTGGATGTCTACTACAGGCGGTTCATAAAAGACTTCTCCAAGATAGCTGTACCCCTGACTCGCCTTACGTGAAAAGAGAACCCCTATGTCAGGGACAAGGAATGCGAGAAAAGCTTTTAGACATTGAAACAATGCTTGACCTCTGCACCTGTCCTCGCGTTACCAGTCGAGGGCGAAGGATTCTCAATCTACACTGATGCTTCTGGAATCGGTTTAGGCTGCGTGTTAATGCAGAATGAGAAGGTGATAGCCTATTCATCAAGACAATTAAAGCTGCATGAGGTCAATTACCCTGTCCATGACCTAGAATTAGCTGCTGTGGTGTTTGTACTTAAGATATGGAGGCATTATCTTTATGGAGAACAGTTCATTGTCTATTCTGATCATAAGAGCTTAAAGTATCTATTTTCTCAAAAGGAGCTCAATATGCGACAAAGGAGATGGCTGGAATATTTCAAGGACTTTGATTTCAACATCCAATACCACCCAGGCAATGATAATGCAATAGTTGATGCACTCAGTAGGAAACCAGTAGCATCCTTATCTTGTTTAGTCATGGGCGAGATGCAATTACTTGAGCAATTCGTCAGTCTGGATCTAAATATTGAGTAGAGAAGTGATCAGGTGTTAGTGGCCAAACTTAGAGCTCAACCAGACATCTTTGTCGAGATCAGGGAACAGCAAGCTAATGATCCCTTTCTAATCTTAGTCAAGGAAACCATAGCTGACAGACCCGATTTCTCCATCAATGAGGATGGGAGACTGTTATTTCAAGCCAGGACCTGTGTGACTGATAATGAAGAGTTGAAGAGAAAGCTGATGAATGAAGCCCACAAGACTAAATACACCATTCAACCAGGTGCAACCAAGATGTACCAAGACATGAAAAGGTCATTTTGGTGGCCCAACATGAAGCATGAGGTGGCTGAGCATGCCGCGCACTGCCTCACATGTCAGCAGGTAAAAGAAGAACACTGACGTCCTGCGAGTGTGCTTAGACCTCTGGACATACCTGAATGGAAGTGGTAGAGTATTGGCATGGATTTCATCATGGGTTTACCCAGAACTCGTGGTGGACTTGATGCTATCAGGGTCATTGTGGACCGATTGACTAAGTCCGCACATTTCCTAGCAATTAAAAGTACCTAGAGTGGGGATGTACTTGCAGCCCTGTATATAAAAGAGATCGTGAGATTACACGGAGTCCCTGTGTCCATAGTCTCAGATCGTGACCCTAGATTCACATCCAGATTCTGGAAGGGACTTCAGACTGCCTTAGGCACAAAACTCAATTTTAGCACAACATTCCACCAACAGACAGATGGGTAGACAGAAAGAACAAACTAGATAGTGGAAGATATGCTACGTGCATGCACTATAGATTTTGAAGGGTACTGGAATGAACAATTGTCATTGGTAGAATTCGCCTACAATAACAACTACCAGGCCAGTATTAAGATGGCCCATTTGAAACACTGTATGGAAGAAGCTGTAGATCGCCATCTACTGGAATGAAGTAGGTGAACAACAATGGTTAGGACCAGACATGGTACAGAACACCAGCAGGGATATACAGATCATCAGGAAAAGGATTAAAATAGCTCAGTCCAGACAAAAGAGCTATGCTGACAAAAGGAGAAGGGATCTGGAGTTTCAAACCGGAGATCATGTACTGCTCAAGGTATCCCCGACTCGAGGAAGGATTTCAGAGGTTTGGGATGAAAGGCAAGTTGAGACCGAGATTCATCGGTCCATTTGAGGTACTGGAAAGAATTGGCGAAGTGGCTTATCGTCTAGCATTACCACCTCAGTTTTCCACAGTACACAATGTTTTTCATGTATCTATGCTGAGGAAGTATGTGTACGACCCATCGCATGTAATCCACTACCACGATATAATTTTAAACAAAGATATGACCTATGAAGAGAAACTAGTGAGAATCTTCAACAAGAAGATACAGCAGCTTCGGAATCAACCCATATCTGTGGTCAAGATACTCTGGAGAAATCATGAAGTTGAAGAAGCCACGTGGGAACCTGAAGCAACAATATAGGATCATATGAATTTGAGGACCAAATTCTTTTTAAGAGGGGGAGGATGTAGCAACTCTAATTTTTGAATCCTAAATAAAATAAAA
Organism: Colocasia esculenta; assembly: GCA_014218235.1. NCBI lineage: Eukaryota > Viridiplantae > Streptophyta > Magnoliopsida > Alismatales > Araceae > Colocasia > Colocasia esculenta. The sequence goes on from CM024754.1 coordinate 144,484,978, forward strand.
TTTAATTAAATAAATGTGGGAAAATAGAATTAAATGAGAATAAAGGGGCAATAATTGAATTAAAGAGAATTAAACTATTACCCATTAATCTGAATTGGTAATGGATTATACTAATGGTTTAAACAAGACTTAATGGGCCAAAAAGCCAAGAGCCCATCTTTATATGGGAAATAATTAAGTTAAATTCGTAATAAAAATAGTAATAATTAGTAAGGGGTTAAGATAATTATTAATTAACCCATATATATCCTAAAAAGGAGCCCTAGACTTACCCAAACTCCATACCCACAAAATTAACCCTCTTCCCAATCCTATTAGGTAGATAAAGGTAAGAATTTAGGTGATAATTATAGAAATTCAGAGTTTTATGGAAAGTAGGAGTTTTTAGGAAGAAGGAGTCTTAAAGCAAGCCAATACACCCCCCCAATTCATACCAACCCAACCCTAGATCGTTGTTGGAGCTTTGGAGAACGAAAGAGGAGGCTGAGCATGAAGGAGCAGAGAGAGGAAGGCTTGGAGCAAGGGGATTTCATCTCGTTCTTCATCAAAAACCCTAGGTTTTCATAACAGTGAGAAAAGGTAGGCAATCTCTCAAGCACAGATCACATAACTTCGGCCATAGGTAGCCCATACATCCATCTTTGAAAGCCCCATGATTTCCCCAATTTTCGTTGTTCCATGAGAGAGAATTAAATGCTCAAATCTCTATCATCATCATGTACTTGAACCTTCATGTTTGCTTTCAACTCTTGAAGATACTTGATCCCATGCCATGAAACTTTTATCCTAGATACTACATGATTTTAGGATTCTAATGAATATATTTCCCCAATTTTCACCATGTATCCATTGCTAATTAAATTTTCTTCCATGAATGTGCATGTTTTAGGTCACCGAAACGTAACCTAATTAAAGCATACCCAATGCTCATTATTTTCTAATTCCTAATGTATGTTGATACACCTGTAATCTAGTTTCGTTTAAAATTGGTTTCATGAATGTTGGACTTGTGTGCGATTTACTATCGATTTTTGAAGAGACTTGTAGCATGTATGGATGGAGGGAACCCAACCCAAAGAAGGGCTGATCCCCTTTTCTGGGTCGGGCCGCCCTTCTGAAATCGCGATGGCCCGACCTATCACGATCTCAAAAGGGTCGCGACCGGCCGGTCCGTCGCGTCATAAACGTGATGGCCCATGTCGTCGCGGTTCCCTCCCAGTTCACGCCCGCTCGGCCGGTTCAGCAGAGCGCAGCCGGACCGCCCCTCGCGACCTGAAACGCGACGAGGACCCCCGTCGCGATTTCAAGATGTTGGCCAGAAACCCTAATTTACTTACATACCCCTACTATATATGCCATTTAACCTTTGTTTAAGTTTAATCATGCACTGTTATAAATAGTATTAATCTAAATATTAATATTTGGTAATATTTGCATAAATTCAATTACTTAAAAGTCATATGCACGATTATCCATGCTCTCATGATTTCTTTACACTTGCACACACTAAACATTAATATTTGCCAATTGCCCTTATCAAATTACTCAATAATCTATTCGGTAATTAAGTGTAATTGTTTCACTAAAATTCCCTACTATTCTAAATAACACATGTCTCTGTTTTATTCGCGTGATTTGTACCTCATTATCGTGTCCCTCTGTCTTCGAGCACTCGTGGTAAGACGGACAACGTTTCGTTACACACTTTTCTTTGCATGGACCAACTCTCCGTTGGGAATACTCCTGACTGGACCAGGGACTCCTTGTCAAGGCCTCTGTAAGTCTTCTTGGCTTTGGCGCACGTCCATTGCCGATGAGCTGGTTGTACCCTTAAAACCCTTTACACCTTTAGGGATCAGTACGATCCAAACGGCCTTAGTGCGTTTCCTTCTTATCTTGGGATCACACCGGACCTCTGGTCTGTGTCTTGGCATGGCTAGTGGGCGGTTGTGACTTCTACCTGACTGTCGACACTTGACCTAGTGCTGCGCAACTGTTACTATCGACCGTTTAACGTTGTTTTTACGAATTTGTCTCTAGATTGTGATTGTTTGAAGGCCTGGATTTTCTCCTATTTGAAAACATAGCTTGGAGGTCAAAAATAAAACATCTTGACACATAGGTATAAATGAAAAGCATTAACACTTACAATGGCAACTGCACATTCGCTATTTATTGGAATGCCATCTTTTCTAGTATGGGTGATGATGAACAATTCAAAGTGATCCTGTCTTGTCCACTTTTTGGTAACTAAGACATTAATACACAAGCATAATTACTATATACAATAAAAGAATAAAAAACTGCATGTTAATTTATTTACTTTACCTCAGCTTTGCAGATGTCTGCAAATGTTTGATTTCCTGCACAATGAAATATTTTTTAGACACCCTTATTCTTGCGATTTACTTCACTCCTCCGCTGTAAAATATGTAGTATAGTTATACATGATCTAATTAAAATAGCAATTGACATAATTCAAATTGCTTACCACCCAATGTTCAGATGTTCATATCTTCACTGCTTCTTTCCACATGTCTGCGCTAATATGCAAATGCTCTGGTGGATTATTTGAACTATTTTCCTCTTTCAAAGGCATACTTGTGATACTTCAACTTTTGAGAGATATCTTTCATTATCCATTTCTTCTCCGATTGTCCGACATCATACTTTCTCTATAAGGATAGAAGTTGAACATCAACTTGATAATATCCGATAATATATTTACAAAGCCAAAATATACATATTAATGAAATGAAGTTGAACATTACCTTGATAAAGTCCCACACATCCTCAATGAGATGTTTGGGTATTTTATTCCAAACAGAAATATCAATCGGCAATTTTGAAGCATTTCTTGCCATAGTACCCAAGAATGTTCTTAAGGAACGACCACCAGGACCAACAGGTTGGCCAACATCGTTCCACTCAACATAAATTTTTTTTATCACTTTCCATGCCATGAACCTCATGGCTACATGTATGTCCTCGAGTCTTGCACTTTTCCATGCTAAGTATTTACTCATTTAATGATTTCTGAGTTTTTTGTGCCGTCTACATTATCCTCTATCTCCACACTATCAATTTCTGCAAGACTCCTTATCTTTTCTCAAACACATCAACATCATCATAAGAAAACCAATGCTCAGATAACTGTAAAAAGTATAATGGATTAACTTAGAAAGTTAGACATAAATCACTCCTTACAAAGTTAGACAAAAAAAATGGATTAACTTAGAAAGTATGGATATGAAGTCCGACTAAAAGACTTTGGAGCATTCATTGCAAACAGAAACATGTAGTATAACATGAAGACACCACACTCCTCCCCACCATTTTGTTGTGGGACCTATAAACTAGAAAATATTTAGTGGGCAGCAAAGTTCAATATAAAGTAGTAGCTGTGTAATGGGAAGCACCTTAGGAAGTAGAAGAGGAATAGAGTTGATTGCACGACCAGTTTCCATCCTTCCACTTGCCTTGTATAATTCCTTTACAAAATTATAAATAAGAAGAACTTTAAAGATAAATGTGCATAATTGATATAGAAATATGTAGAGAGTCTAGAAGAGTCTAGAAGATAAATTTGCATAATTTCCTTTTGCTGTTACCTTCTTATATTTTGCTCCTTACTCAGAGGATCAGCCATATGTAGAGAGTCTAGAAGAATCATACATGGCCCACAATCCTTGTGAAGTGGCTTCCCAAAGTTACAAAAAATAAGGAGGTTCCAATGGCCCCTATAAGAAAGAACATAGAAATTTTAATATAAAATAAATATTCCATTCTAAGAAAATAATTTAATCACTCACCCATCCACAATAGGCACAAAAGTATATGTCTTTGAGAAGACTCCTTCTTTAAAATCCATGTCGACTTGTTCTTTGCCAATTTCCATCCACATATGCCTATGAATTCAATAGCATCATTATATAAGAAAAAAAAGACAATAATGGCAACAACAAAAATAGACTCACTCCATGTATGATTGAACAATATCTGAATTCAACTTTGACTGTTTGAAAGTGTTTGTGTAAATGTCTTCAATATTTTTCACTTTCTTTGGTTGATGGGGGGTTGACAATGGTGATGGACCCCACATGCCTTCTTCACTTTTTTGACTTATTGTAGTGAAAGACAAACCCTTCATTTGTCTCTTTCCTCTGTCTCAAAAATACAATAATGATAAACATATGTTCATATGTACCCACAAAATGTATATAAGAAAGTAGTAATACACTTACATATTCACAAACTTCTTAGCTTCTCCAAATAATATCAATTGGTTGTCTAATATCTGCACAATTGCACATCATTGTTAAGAAGAAGAGATTGGGTAAAAAATAGTAAGAAGAAGAGGTTACACTACTGAAATGTAAAATTGATATCAAAAGAACTTGATCAAGTTGGTAAAAAATAGTGTTGTATGCTAGATTAAGATAGGGCAAACATGACAACAAATCCCACAACATTCTATTTCAAAAAGGTAGCAGAAAAATAAGAGACCCCATCCAAAATATCACTAAAGAGAGAAATTGAAAACGTTTATAACAAGAACATTCTCATCAACTATATTAACTTTACATCTCTATTCCATCAACATCATCTCTCTCCCAAGTTATACCCACATCATCAATGACACTCTCGCTATGCTTGTCAACATTATGTATGGTCTCAATATCTATAAAATCTCCATCGTTATTTTCTCGATCTCCCAATTGAAAGAAGTCATGTGGTAATGTCTTGCGAACAATATACCAACCAACATCCCAAAGATCTTCAACATACCATACTTGATCAACTTGTGATGCCAAAACATAAGGATCATTAGCTCTTAGTCTGCATGATGGATTAACAATTGTAAACTTGCCATCTTGCTTGACGCCTCGATGAACGTCAATCCAATCACACTTAAATAATACTATTTTCATCTTTCCATAGTAATCAAGCTAGACAATTTCATCAAGAACACCATAGTATGTAACATTCTCATGGATGGGGTTTTTGTCTTTTGAACTTGAGAAACTTGATGTAGTCGCCGACATTACAACTCTAGAATTTTGTGTAACTCGACGACGTTCAAGGTTCTTTGTGTGAAACCTAAATCCATTGACTATACAGACTTCATACTTTTTAACCACATTAAGTGGACCATCTTTGATCCAACGAAGGTTGGAGGAAATAGTCTCAAGTCTTCTTTCTTGCAATTGTCCACCTATTTAGAAACATTGGATAAATTGGGTGACAAAAATATAATCATCGATAAATAGGTTGCTCAATGTGAATGCGACTTACTTGTGTTTTCAGCCAACCTGAGAATTCAGATGTATGAATACGTTCTATTTCCATCTGATGTGAGTGAGGGTACATATGTACTGTAGTGGCTATTTCTAGCCACCTAGGCCCATCATTATCCACCAACCCTTGTAGGAAGACGTGGCCCTTTCGCGAGGCGCCACATGTCCTTGGAGACCGGTCAAGGGTCCCAGAACGCTTCCGTTGCGTTCAAGCACTCTCAAGCTCCCAAGAGTACATCTCCGGACGTCCTCTACCCCGAACAGTTGTCCTGTTCGGATCAAGTATCGCCAACTGAACGGGGTCGCCTCTGGGGATGCCTCGGCCTGTTCGGCTTAGACGCCTGCTCGCCGAGTAGGTCTTGCTTATGACATGCCTCAGTCCCGCTGGCACGTCTATTGCCCAAGCTACGTGCATCGAGCAGCGGGCATAGGTTCCGAATAGCATGCCTGCTCAGAACCTCCTGTCGAGGGTATCCAAGAAGCCCCTTCATGTCCACATGATGGTTACATCGGACGTGGGCAACGCACCCCATGTTCATAGAGTGCATTAACCGCAGGACCTCCCAACTGGCGCCTCAACTTGTAACTCCCCGTCGGAGGTGCTAACTGACGCGCCATCTCCAGCGTCGTGGAAGGGCATTTTCATCCCCCTCTCTCAACACCCTTGCCTATAAAAAGCACAGGTAAGCCTCCATACAGAGGTACGTGATCTTACTCACATTGCCCTTGTGCCAGCCAAACACGAGAACCCACGTTCCTTCTTGCCTGTTCAGGCTTCTTACTGACTTAGGCATCGGAGGGTTCTCCCCGGTGATGACCAAACCTTCCCCATATAAATTAATTCAGTTATTTATATATATTAATTTTGATGATTAACAAAATAGCACTAATGAATCACTTGAGCCTTGAGAACAGGAAATAAAAGAAAAATAGAAAGTTCAAGACAATCAGGTAAGTCTCATTTCATGTTTTGTCTAAGTCATTGTATCAACTTCTTCACACCTCATATCGACTTCTATTGATAAGCAGAACGATTTCCTTTTTGACCGAAAAGTTCAAACAAATCGATACCGCAACGATTTCTTTAGTCCTCGTACGATTTCTTTAGAACTCGCAACGACTTTCTAGCCGTAACGATTTCTTTAGTCCTCGTAACGATTTCTTTAGAACTCGCATGACTCCCTAGCCGTCACGATTTCTTTAGTTCTCGTAACGATTTCTTTGAAACTCGTAACGACTTGATAGCTGTAACGATTTCTTTAGTTCTCGTAACAATTTCTTTAGTTCTCGTAACGATTTCTTTGAAACTCGTAACGACTTGATAGCTGTAACGATGTCTTTAGTTCTCGTAACGATTTCTTTGAAAATCATAACAACTTGATAGCCGTAACGATTTCTTTAGTTCTCGCAATGATTTCTTTAGAGTTCATAACGACTTGATAAGTGTTTATAACGATTTTCTATAACTCATAACGACTTCATCATTATAATTTAATAATGCTCTGTCATAACGATTTGTCTGTTATCGTATAACGATTTCATAAGTCATGAAGGCATCGGGATTGTTCATATCGACTTTTTTGCTGTATCAGTATAACGCTCTTTAATAGCGTTGAAAAGTCAAAGTCATATCTCGTCTGTTGACTGCTACGCATTAAATACTCTCTGATCGTATCTCCCATGCATGCAGACAATATCTTCCACTTTTATGCTACTCTGTCTACGTCCTTTTTAGACAGAAAGGAGCTTTGCTATATATTGCAATATCTGTTCCGACTGCAACTAACAATCGACGACAGTCCTAGCTGTCCTCTATTTATTGTTGATATGCTCGCGGATATCTGATGAGACTCATCTGTACAATGTTGGACACAAGATAAGATTCTAAAATATTTTTCTGGCATGCACTAAAGGATAAAAGACTGAAGATCAAAAGCTTCCTTGCTGACCAGTCTAACGTACACTTGGATGAGAGACAACGGTTCTTTTAACGTTCAAATTTCAAGTAGAAGCTTAAATACAAGACTCAAGACTGAGAAGAACATACACAACAAAGAGATAACATTATTCAAAAAGAAAGTAACACCAATTCTTCAGCCTTCTGAGTTCCAAGCAAGAGCGAAGCGACCATTCCAATTGTTCTCTTAGCTCTTTAGCTCTCAGTGTTCAAAGAAGAAATTCTGTGAGAGCCTGTGTAGTCTTTGGAGAGAAACCAGTGTCAAATTCTCTCTCTCTCTCTCGGGCTTGTTTGCTTCAGCTTGTAGCTGGTTAAGCTAGTGTCTGAAGCTCTTAAACTTCGTTTCTTTGGTTTGTACCCTTCTGGATGAAGGAAGACCTGGTGGTATCCAGGGTGGTTGTTTTCCCTTCAAGTTGAAGGAAGACCAGTTGAGGCTGGGTGTAAGGATCCGTGAGGGGGATAGTACCTTAATTAGTGAAATCCTGAGGCATTGCTCAGCGACTGGACGTAGGTCTCCTGTGGAGAGGAGTTCCGAACCAGGATAAAAACCCTTGTGTCTTGTGGTTGTGCTTATGTGCGTTTACTGTCTTATTTCGTCCAACTCTAACGTTTGTTTAAGTTGTTGTGTAATCTTTTTAGTGAACAGGTTTTAATCAAAGATCAAATTTTAAATAACCCATTCACCCCCCCCCTCTGGGCTAGCTAGCTGGGCAACACCTGGTTCTTCAACTGGGCCTCCCTGACCTCGTTCTGGTGACTGCAGGCATCTGTCTGCTACCGGCGTCCGTCCTCCCTCTCCATCCAAGTGTAGGCCCGTTTGTTTCGGCCCAAACAGGGAATCACCTCCACACTTTTGGTGCCGTCTGTGGGAACCGGTGACAGTCATGGGTCCTGGCGATCCTCATACCAGAACGTAGGGATCTTTATGATGAGGTCCCTCCAGTCGCGAGCGGACTCCAGTCAGCGTGCCCCCCCCCCCCCTGTCGACGTCGTTGTAGCCCCTACTGCCGCGAACGGAGGCATTCCTGTGCCCGTCCTCGTTGTGCCTGCAATTGCCCTTGAGGTAGTAGAACTCGGGGGCAAATGCAGCACCTTACGAGCATATGCCTAGGCCTTCAAACCCAGCTGCCTAGGCAGCCGGCCCCGGCGGCCTCCCAGCCGCGGGAACTTCAGGCGGAGTCATCTCTCCGACGATGTCACGCCCCCCCTACGCTTCAGGAGCAGCATGCGGATTCACCGCAGAGGTTGCGTCGTGCCCAGTCTGATGAGCGAGCACCGGAGCGCCGCGGTCGTTCACCCCATCACTCCGCGGCGGTCCCGCGCCCGCCACGCTCAGCCGTGGGAGCAACTCCCACAGGACTAAGTGTGCGGATTCGGCCCACTCCGAACAGGAGTTGGCCAGGCGCTTGCACCGCGTCGTTGACCTGGAACGTCGCGTGGATGCGATGTTCCAGCGGACAGAGGGAAAAGCTCTGGCAGAAGGGAACTGAACTTCCACTACCTGTTCATTGCGGAGGTCCTGGATGCTCGGGTATCTCCCAAGCTCCCTCTACCCACCATCACGCCATACGATGGCACCTCCGTCCCCACAGATCACGTCCATGGCTTTGAGTGCATATGGTGTTCCATGGATCATCTGATGCGGCCAAATGCTGGGCCTTCCCAGCCACTTTGAAGGAAACTGCTCGGGCTTAGTTTGAAGCCCTCCCTGCAGGTTCCATCTCTTCCTTCCACCAGCTGAAGAAGTCCTTTTGGGACAACATCCTGGGCGGAAGGTCGCAACCGCGCACCGCGGCCTCCCTTCTTACTATTCGGCAGAAGAAGGGAGAAGTGCTCTAGGACTATGTCAAGAGGTTCCTGACCGAGGCACTCCGTATCCCGCGCCTCAACGTCCTGTTAGCCACTAGCGCCCTCATCCAGGGCACTCGCGATGGCTTCCTGCAGAGGACGCTGGGAGTACAACAGCCATCCACCCTTGCTGAGCTGCTCTCTACTGCACAATGCCATGCGGCGTGTGAGGAGAGCCTGGCTGCTGGCCGAGTAGAGCAGGGAGAATCGTCGGACAAGAAGACGCCTTCCGACAACGGTTCTGACCGTGATCGGAAGAAAGGACGGCGTAACGGGGATTCACCGTGCCGACCACTCCCCTTCACCGACTACACCCCGCTCACGGTGGCACCCGAATAGATCCTGGAAAAAATCCGGGACGAGCCATATGTTCGGTGGCCACCCAGGATACGCTCTGACCCCAGAAGATGCAACCAAGAGAAGTATTGTCATTCCACCGCGTCCATGGCCACCACACCTCCGAATGTTGCCAACTCAAGGACAAAATTGAGTCCCTCATCAAGCGCGGCTACCTTGGACAGTTCGTGTGTCATAATAAAGACTGCCAGAGGCGCCAAGAACGGACTCCCGAGCAGCCCATCAACAACGAGCCCAACAGGCAAGAGATCAACGTGATCGCGAGAGGGTTCAGCACAGGCGGAGAGAGCACGCAGAGTCGACGAGACTATGCTAGGTGTGTGCACGTCGTGGATAGGTCTCCGACGCCCCGACCAGCCCCTTATCCCGCCAATCCCGCACGCACACAGCCTGAGGAGGCCATAACCTTCTCGGATGAAGATCGTGTAGGAGTTACGACTCCGACACGGATGCGTTGGTTGTTTCGGCCACCATCAATCATTGTAAGTGCGCCGAATTCTGTTAGAAAATGGAAGTGCCCCTGACGTGTTGGCTTATGATTGTTATCTCCTTATGGGCTTCAAGACCGACCAACTTACCCCAATAGAGTCGCCTTTGTTCGGCTTCTCGGGGGTTTCGGTTCAACCCATAGGAAGAGCTCGTGTAACGTCGCTTATTTTCAGATCCTTTTTGGATCGTGTGTGTTGTGGTTGTGATGGCTGTTGTAAGGCCAGTGTGGTGTAGATGCGTGGTGTGGTAGGTGTGGTGCAGGTTAGGTCCCGAAATGAAATAGGACCTGCTGCAGTTGAGTAGGAGTTGGCAGCCAGGGGTGGTCGTTGACTTGTTGGAGTCCAGGTAAGTGGCCGTTGACTGCATGATTTTGGCGGCATTAGATATGGACATTTAGAGTGGCGGTAGTCTTTGCGGCAGAGGGGTTGACGCCAACCTGAGAATTCTGCAGGTTATAGGGTCACCCGAGAGCAGGTTTCCCACCTGTCTCTCTCTTCCCCTTGCCCTAGCTTCGCGTCCCCGTGTTTCTAAAGCTTCCAGCAGGTACTCAAGGGTGGTTGGAGGATCGTGGAGCGTGGGCATTGTCGAATCGGACGAGGAAATGCTGTGGCGTAGTGCAATTCCCGTGGGAGCTCGCGGAGAGTTCGGTGTGAACCGGGAGAATTCAGAGGGTTTGAGTATGTTCTGAGGTAGGAAATGACCCTTGTAGTTCCTGTAGGTCGTGTTAATGTAATTAGATAACATGAATCTGCATGAAAATGGTGATTTCGGGTCATGGTACCCATGCGGGGATAATGGGTGGTTTGATGATTTTATGTAGTAAAGCATGTTGTTTTAGTTTAATTATAATGCATGGGAGTTAGAGGAACTGTTTCCTCCTATTTTCTTAATGGTTTCGGGATTAGAAATGCATGTGGGATCGGTTAGGGTTTCTGAGGAGTAGAAGCTGAAGATCTTGGCGTCAACATCGTTGGTCGCCAGGTTCATCAGCCGGGATATAGATGGCCAGATCCATTGCCGTCTACTTCTTATAAGCGGCAGTCGATGTTGCCGCCAACTTGTGCATGTATTCATGCAGTGTGGTTTACGTAGCTTTTCTGATTATGAATATTACGTGTTTGTGTGTGCATGGCGATGATCGGTGCGAGCCAGTGCACTTGTTATGCTCTTGGAGCATACTGCTCATGTAATGGGCATGTTTTACGTGAATGATGTGTGATGTACATAATTGCTTTTGCAGTATGTGTGGTGCGTTGGCACCCGTGGCACTCTTGGAGTGCGTTGTCCATGTGTTGGACATGTGGTTCACGTGGCAGACGTTGGTACACCAACCAGGGTGTAATATACACGTGTTGTCTACGTGGTTTGAGTGTGTGTATACTACACACTTTGTTGTAATGTAATTCTTATGATTTGTCGTAGTAACTGGGCAGTGAGGTTCCTGTGTGAGCCTAGCCATGACTTTGGTGGTTTGGGTAGTGAAGGTCTATACCGACCTAGCCCTGGTCCGTTGTTGTCTTTCGAATAATATTATATTGATTTATGTATTAAGTGGTGTGTGTTGCCACGGTGGTCACCTCATGACCATGATAGGCAAGTTTGTGGTTCAGGTATGTGTTGGTGTGGGATAGCTTTGGGGTCATATGATGACCGATGTTAAGCTAATCCTAACACTTGTTTATCGTAAATTATAAGTAAAGGCTATATGTGTAAGTATCGTGGTTTGTGCTAGCCGAGTGTGGTGGTCCGATGCCTATTCCGGAATGCCTCTCTAGTCGGGTACCCCAGGTTCTTTGTGAGCCAGACACGTGTGTTTGTTGTGCTCGGGGTTTTGTCCCGGTACTGGTGTTGTACCGTCGAGGTCTGTGTCGTCTTCCTGGACACCCTCACTCCTGAGTTTGAGTTGTACGTCCGGCTGAGGGAAAGACGGCAGTGGGGCAGCGACTTCCCAGAGTTTGTTCTTGTGTCGCTTGTAGCGCGCTCGTAGTTGGGGGTACGACACCAGTAGTCGACACTGGTCCCCAGCTAGTCCTGTTTTCCAGTGCCTCACTTTAGGGTGCTCCGGCCAGAAACCCTAGAGGTGCCAAGCATGGGCCTGCAGTTGTGTGTCTTCAGGTGTGGTGTTGGTTGGTCTCCACAGTTGTTTGACTTCTTCCTTATGGAGCGGAAGTTGGACCTTTCGTCCGTGACTGCGAGGCTGAGAGGTTGTTCTTGTGTTGTGTGGTCCGGGTTGGATACTGGCCTGATCAGCTAGTAGTCCGTTCCCGTGTGGTGGCGTCGTTCTTTCTGACTCGTGCTTTGCCTATTCTGGCTGTATTTTGACTCGTGCTTTGCCACTGGCTGTGGTTTGTGAGTTTATGACTCGTGGTCGAGGTTTGACTAGTTCGAGGTGTGCCCTGGTGTTGGCACAATTGTGGTTGAGTTATAGTTTATGTGATTTGCTGGTTGAGGTTTTACTTGTAATATTGTGCTTAAATAAAGGTATAATATAATTGTGGTTCAGTGTCGTGTCTACCACCTACTTGTACCCTTTGTTCGGATATTCGTGTTGTGTTACCTCAGAGAAGCAGGTACTTGTATCCTTCATGGGTTATTTTATAGTTTTTTGGTGGTACATTGTGTACCACCTTTTCAGGCTCTCGTGTTTTGTGGAGGTCTTGTGATTTGACCTGCCACTTGTTGTATCCTAACTATTTTAAGTAGATCTTTGTTTATATTTTATGTGGATTAGTTTATGATTATTAATTATGTTACCTTTGTGGGTATTTTGCCGATGAGGCTTGTGGCTTAGGCATATTGTGGTTTAGTAGAGCTATGCTCCATGGAGGCCGTGTAAGACCTTCCACTTGTTGAGTTTTACCCTTCTGGGCATGGTTCCGATTATGGATTCAGTGTGTGATGGACTAGCTAGCTGTAGCCAGTCCTACCATTTATGTGTGGCTCTCGACGTAGTGTGATTGGAGTATAAAGGACTAGCTCTTTGTTAGCAGTCCTGTTACTTAAGTGTTCGAGATTTGCTTGTGAAGCTTGTAGCCTGGGCAGTGACTTGCCTGTGTGGCTTATAGCTTAGGCAACTAGTTGTTATAGCAGTGTGCCAGTGAGACTGTGGTTTAGGCACTTTAGTAGTTGGGCTGGCTAATGATATTATGTTAGTCCTGTACTCCTACTTTCCTTCTGAGGACTTGTGTTTATTATCATGATTATGTTTATTGTTATTTATTATCATGATGTGAGCATGAAATGGTTTGGCTATTGGTGTTGCCAGTGAGACCCATTGGGGTTGAGGTGTTTGTGGTTACGGTGTTGTTTTGGGTAGCCCCTACTGAGCCAGTGACTTGTTGAGGCTCACTCCCCTACAGTTCTTTTCAGGGCTTGCCGTGTGTTTGGCTTGCAGTGGCTGTGTCGGACTTGTACCACCAGCAGTAGTTTAGTAGTTAGTGTTGTGTGAGCTTGTGCTCCCTCGGGGTATGCCCCAGGTAGTTGTACTCTTTTAATTGGACATGTATTAATGTAATGGGACAATTGTACAATTTGTGAACAGATATGAGCACATGTACTTTCTTGTGTCTTATATTCTTGTGGTTTGTCTTTTATACTCTTACTGGACACGTGTTTGAGATATCCCTTGCGAGACTTCGGTCCATTCGCGGGAGGCGGATCTGGATATGGAGCCTTAATGGGCATAAATACCCCGATCCGTCACAGCTCTCCTCCCAATAACACTTGGGATGGCCCCGAGAAGCATGACTAAGGTGGTGGATTTTTTTGGTCATTAGAAATATGCCCGGTTACAACGCCATTCTTGGCAGAGGTCTGAACGGGCAAATCAAAGCCGTTCCCTCGTCTCTCCATCAAAAAATGAAGTTCCCTACTCCATGTGGGATCGGCGAGGTCCTGGGATGTCAACGCGAGTCTCGTCGGTGCTATGTCCTCTCCTTGAGAGATAAGCAACCACTCGCAGCTCCGGCTCCTGCTTCTCCGCCAGTTGATCAACCTTCCGCTAGCCGTGGAACCCCTGCTAAGGATTTGCTTCCAGTCCAAGTAGACGACGACCCCGAGCACGTACTATACGTTGGCACTTTACTAGCGGAAGTCGAGCAGTGGCGTTACAAGGTTTTCCTGTTAGCCAACTTAGACGTGTTCGCATGGCCGGACGATGAGCTACCGGGCATCCCTCTAGATGTGATGATGCATCGCCTCCGCTTGGACCCACGGGTCCCACCAGTGCAGTAGAGGAGGCGACCCGTCAACCGAGAACGGCAGATCGTGATCCAGGATCACGTTGTTAGAAGCAGGGCAGTTGGGCTCCTCCGGGAAGCCCAGTACCCGAAGTGGATCTCCAACGTAGTCCTCGTACGCAAAGCCAATGGCAATGGTGTGTGTGCGTGGACTACAAGATCTCAACAAGGCAACGCCTAAGGACAATTTTCCTCTGCGCGCATCGACCAGCTGGTAGACGCTATGTCCGGACACGAGCTCCTCAGCTTCTTGATGCTTATTCTGGTTATCATCAATAAGCATGCACCCCCCAGACCAAGACGCTACCACGTTCGTCACAGACTTAGGGTTGTACTGTTTCACAAGGATGCCCTTTGGTCTGAAGAACGCTGGAGCGACCTACCAACGACTAGTCAACAAGACGTTCGAGCAACAAATTGGGTGCAACATGGTGGTCTACGTCGACGACATGCTGGTGAAAATGCTCCCGAGCACGGATCACATTTCCGACCACAAGTAAACCTTCGCCACCTTGCGGAGGTACAATATGAAGCTCAATCCAGCTAAGTGCACCTTCGGAGTTCACTCAGGTAGGTTCCTCGGCTTCCTTGTTTCAAACAGAGGAATAGAAGCCAACCCCGAGAAGATCCAAGCAATACTAGAAATGAACACACCCAAGACCGTACGCGACGTCCAGCGTTTACCGGACACCTCGCCGCACTCAACCGGTTCATGTCCCGAGCAGCGGAAAGAAGCTTCAGCTTCTTCAAGTTGCTGCGAGGCCCCAAAGGCACCTCACAGTAAGGGGGGCATATACGCTGGATAGAGGACTGTGAAGTGGCCTTCACCGAGCTAAAGGCATACCTGGCAGCTCCACCAATCCTCTCAAAACCCATGCTCGGGAACCTCTGTTCGTATACCTATCGGTTACCGAACACTCAATCAGCGCAGTGTTGATCAGGGAAGAGGGAGTGGCCCAGCGTCCCGTCTACTACATAAATGGGTCCTCCAAGAAGCTAAAAGAAGGTACCCCTGAGTAGAGAAACTTGCCTTGGCACTGGTCATAGCCGCACGGAACCTTAGGCCCTACTTTCAGGCCCACTCCATTATGGTCCTTACCGATCAGCCGCTAAAGCTCATCCTCCAGCGGCCGAGGCTTCCGGAAGGCTCATCAAATGGTCCATTGATCTAGGTGAGTTCGACATCACCTACCATCCTAGAACGGCCATCAAGGTGCAAGCGTTGGCAGATTTCGTCACGGAATGCACCTTTTCGACCGAGCAGGACCTTCCATTGGCCATCGAGCCCCCATGGAGCTCTACATGACGGATCCTCTTGTGTCACAGGGAGCAGAGCTGGCTTGGTTCTCACTCCCCTAGGGCTTAGAGTTCCAATATGCTCTAGGTTTCGCTTTTCCACCTCTAACAACGTCGCCGAGTACGAAGCACTGCTGTCTGGAATTCAGATGTCTAGGAACCTCAGGGCACTTCGACTACGGGCCTTCAGTGACTCGCAATTGGTCGCCATCCAGGTAAGCAGACATTTCGAAGCAAGGGAGCCCCGCATGGCACATTACCTCCAGCAGGTAAAGAACCAAACGAAGGGCCTCCTCTACTTTGAAATCATCCATGTTTCACGGGAACAGAATGTGCGGGCCGATGCACTCGCTAAATTGGCATCTTCTAGCGACATCGCCCCTTCATGCTCCATATTCATCGAAAAGCTCGCCTCGCCTAGCATTGAGGTTGATGTAGCCGCCATCGAGGCCGATCTGCCAGCTCCGAGCTATACAGACCCCCTCATGGCATATCTGCTTCGAAATGAACTTCCGTCTGACCAAGGTAAAGCTCGCAAGATCAGGCTGCGCTCCCAGAGGTTCACTCCCTACTCTCCAAACAACTCACTTCGACGAAGCCGCTAACAACTGCACTCTTCGAGAGAACATGGACATCCTCGGCGAGTGCCATAGTGATGCCAGCATTCGCCTGGTCTCTTATCAACAACGACTCGCACAATACTACAATATTCGAGTTCGGGAAAGGCGCTTCTTCAAAGGAGATCTGATGCCGATGCTCGGCATCAGATCCCCGAAAAGCTACCGGCAAACTCGCCCCTAAATGGGAAGGACGTTATCAGGTCACCCAGGTTCTCGGGAAAGGTTCCTACAACCTCGCTACTTTCAGCGGTGAACCCATACCAAGAACCTGGCATGTATCCAATCTAAAGGCTTATTATTTGTAAAAGCCTTTTGATCGGCGTCCTGCTTCTCTTCTTCCCGTTCTTCTGGTCGGCTTGAGAAGATAACTAGCGTATCCTTACTTTGAGCTTTTCAGCTCGCAAAGACAAGGTCTTATCTCCAAGCAAGGGGCCGTCCCTCATAACACCCCTGGTCAGGATCTCTTTTTCAGTTCCTAAACGACCTGTGCGGTATTACGAACCCTTCTAAAATGACCAACGAATTCCGATTCAAGCAAGAACAATGGTAGAGGGTAGAAGATAGAAAAAGCGAAGCCATTCACCAAAAAGGGTCTATTCAGATTCTTTATATACAAAAACATACTCCGGCAGAAGTACAAAAAGAGCAGGGGATAAGCGCGTTTAGGGGGCATGACCGGAGGGGCCGGCGCCATCATCCCCAAGACGCATTCGTCCAGACTGGAATTGTGCAAAGTGAACTCCGTCCAAACGCAACTCCTGGGTACGACGCTGACACTCCCTTACAGCAGCCACGAAGGCTTCTCGGGCATACTCTGTCCAAGCAAGCTTTTCCCCGAGCTCCTTCCGGCTTCGAGGTCCACCTTGTAACAACGGGCCCCGAACTGCTCCAAGTCCTTTTTGATGTCCGGACCTTCTTTGTACTCTGCCACTCTGTGGGCCCTAGCTTCGGCTAACACCTTCGTAATTGCCTCCTTCTCGGCTCGGGCAATGGTCAGATTTAGCTCGGATGCTCGGAGGGCGTCCTGAAGGCCTTTTACCTCCCCTAACAGCTCGGCCTCACGAGTCTGGTGCTTGGTGACCAGATCGTCGCAGAAAGCCATTTTCGCCTCCCATATCTGCCTGTGACCCTGGGCGCGCATAGCCAACTTCTTCAGCACACCTAGAGAGTTCATAACTCTGTCGACCAGTGCCCCTACATCGGCGTCATCGGCGTCATTGTGCTCGTCGGGGCACTCTAGACGATACGCCCCGCTGGAGTGTTCAGGGGACACCGCCGGCCTAAGGGACTGCCAACACGACACCCGTTCCAGGTAAGACATGGTGGGACTTGGAGGAAGGAGCTTTGAAATGTCTCCTCCTAGATGACCGAGCGCCGCTTCCAGCATTGCCTTCGAAGGGAGCTCGGATGACCTTCCCCTCAGCAATTCGGTATGCGGCCTCCGGTCCTCCTCAGAGTCAGCGTGTTCCTCGGCGGTCCCGCCTGTTGGTTCTCCAAAAGGCCCTGCTCCACCAGCAGCTTCAACAGCCATCTTTTGGCCCTCTGTTGCTTGGGCCGTCTCACGAATCTCTCCCACTCCAGTGTAAGAGACCTCCTCGATCCCCTTAAGAACCGAAGTAACTGTTTGCGCATTCGTTGTTACAATTACTTCACTTGGGGGCAAGGGGCCTTCAATCAGGGCTCCTCCTGCGGTGGTCTCCTCGGCCCCGGACGTAGCTACCACTTCGGGGATGTTCTTCTCCAGTACCGCAACACGCGGAGAAGTAACCTCCCCCCTAGCAAGGGAGCCCCCAACCTCCTCGCTCCTAGGAGCAAAGGTCCCTGCATCGTCACCAGTAGTGTCTTGTTTGGCGCCTCTTGTGCTTGATGCCTCTGTTCAGGCAATCTCCTCGATCCGGCTCTCGGTGGGGCCCGGCGGCACAAGCCCTCCTGCATGCTCTTCAGTAGGGCTCTCCGACCCATCACTTAGAATGATGAGCCTGAGCTCGCTCACCAATTGTTGGGCAGCTCCGGGCCGGGATCTAAAGGGCACCCCAGGCGCTTCCTAGATGGATGTCACAGTAGCCTTGCGCGTTTTTCAAATCACCAGCGGCTCGATGATCTCTTCCTCCTCGTCCAGCTCCTCACTCGCCCGCGGTGCAGCACGAACCAGCTTCCTCTTCTCCCGTGCTCGAAGCTAGTCCTCGACCTCTTCGCTCAGAGCCGTCCAACGCTTGGGTTGCACCAGTTTCTTCTTCGCCATGGTAGGAGGTGGCTCGCCCCCTCACCCTCCTCGAATGAAGACCGTGGTGCGACCATTGAAACCACCCTTGTGGCGGCCTTCTTCTTCAAACAAATTCTTTCGGGCAGCTTTTCGGGGGCCCGTGTGCTCTCCGAGCACCTCTCGGCGGGGGCAGGCCCCACAAGCGCGGTCGTCACCGTAGTGGGAACCCTCACTGCAGAGGGGACCCGGATAACAGCAGCAACATCGTCTCCCTCATACACCATGTGGCGAGTGATTGGTATCTTCTCAGCGAAATCTTCGTTGGCCTCTTGGTCCCGACCAGCGGCCAACTCGGCAGCAGCTGCAGGAAGGAAGAAAGAGAGGATCAGAAAATGATTGTCGTTTTGGCTCACACGCAACATAAGGTCAGGAACTTACTCCACGGCTTGCTCAGACCGTGCTCGACGAGGGTAAACTCAGTCAGATAGCCTTCGCCGTTCTTTACTCCTGCTCGGAGAAGGCTGTCCGAAGCCCTTGCTTCGTCCTGGATCAACTTGGGGAACTCGTCCTTTCACACCATTTGGATTGTGGTCGGAAACCCCCACTCCACGCCATCCCAGCGCCTGACGAAGAACAGTCGCTCCGACCAACCCTTGTTATTGGAATACTTGCTTGACAGGTGGATGTGCATCCTGTCGGTGCGGTGCTTCGCGTAGTAAACGCTCAACCCCGATGACCGTGAGGCGGAGAGCTTGAAGTGAGATCGGAACACTGCCGCCGAACCACAGATCTCCTTGATCTTGCAAATGATGCCGAAGATAGAGATATACCTCCAAGAGTTAGGCGTCAACTGGATGCGTGAGATTCCCCACCAGTTTAGCAGTGCCTTCGCCGTCTCTGGCGGTGGTAGCCAGAAACTCGCCTCCTTGTGATCAACGGAGAGGAGAAGGCAGCCTGGCCTGTTCACCAAATATGACTCTCCCTCCTTGGAGTCGATAATCTCGTACTCATCGCCGATGCGGAAGCACTCCCGGAGACCCTCGTAATGGCAGTATCGCTGCCCATGAGCCACGGCCACAGCAAACTCCACCCACTCTAGCAACTACTATAGCCTTTCCCTTGTCCGCCATCGTCGGAAGTCGAAGGAAGGTTGAGGGCACGAAGAGCGCACGAGGAAGAAGAAGACGAAGGAGGAGAAATCAACCGGAGCTTGAGGAACACACAGTCTGGTTCTCTAGGAGATTTCGAAGGCTTGGTTTCCCGCCTTTGCCCCCCCCCCCTCCTTATAAGGATGGCGAGGCGCGAAAATCGAAACAACCAAAATGGCATTTCTCTTGCTCCAAGCCACTTCTCAATCGTACTACAGACACCCGTCCGATTGGACTACGCGATGACCACGGCTCGACACGACCCCCGCTCTCATCATGGTGACTCCTCCGTTTTCAAGGAAAAACCCCAAACGTCGTCGCTATTTAGCCGTTCAGATTTCCGAGGACGATACCGCATTTAATGCGGAGGAGACATTCGATCAGGAAGCCGCCCTCGAGCACCCCGATTCCCGAACCACTCAAGGACGTGGGGGCAAGTGTAGTGGCTATTTCTAGCCACCTAGGCCCATCATTATCCACCAACCCTTGTAGGAAGATGTGGCCCTTTCGCGAGGTGCCACATGTCCTCGGAGACCGGTCAGGGTCCCAGAATGCTTCCGTTGCATCCAAGCGCTCTCAAGATCCCAAGAGTACATCTCCGGACGTCCTCTACCCGAACAGTTGTCCTGTTCGGGTCAAGTATCGCCAACCGAACAGGGGTCGCCTCTGGGGATCCCTCTTCCTGTTCGGCTCAGATGCCTGCTCGCCGAGCAGGTCCTGCTTATGACGTGCCTCAGTCCCACTGGCACATCTATTGCCCAAGCTACGTGCA
Organism: Colocasia esculenta; assembly: GCA_014218235.1. NCBI lineage: Eukaryota > Viridiplantae > Streptophyta > Magnoliopsida > Alismatales > Araceae > Colocasia > Colocasia esculenta. The sequence goes on from CM024754.1 coordinate 144,505,203, forward strand.
CCAAGCAGCGGGCATAGGTTCCGAACAGCATGCCTGCTCAGAACCTCCTGCCGAGGGTATCCGAGCATCCCCTTCACGTCCACACGATGGTTACGGCGGACGCGGGCCATGCGCCCCACGTTCATAGAGTGCATTAACCGCAGGACCTCCCAATGGACACCTCAACTTGTAACTCCCCGCCGGGGGTGCTAACCGACGCGCCATCTCCGGCGTCGTGGAAGGGCGTTTTCATCCCCCTCTCTCAACACCCTTGCCCATAAAAAGCACAGGTAAGCCTCCATACAGAGGTACATGATCTTACTCACATTGCCCTTGTGCCAGCCACACACGAGAACCCCCATTCCTTCTTACCTATTCAGGCTTCTTACTGACTTAGGCATCGGAGGGTTCTCCCCAGTTCTTCTACCGGGCCTCCCTGACCTCGTTCTGGTGACTGCAGGCATCCGTCCACTACCGGCGTCTGTCCTCCCTCTCCATCCAAGTGTAGGCCCATTTGGTTTTGGCCCAAACAGGGAATCACCTCCACATGTATAATCTCATCAAGATGGCAGCTGTAGTGAAGTGATTCACATCTTTCTATTAACAAATTAAAATAAATCTAACATTCTTAATAATGCAGCAACTTACTTTATGTATGGTCTAATTGCCTCACAATTAAATAACACATATGTATGTGCTTGAAAAAACTCCTCAGGTTGCAACTTTGTGTTAACCCCGGCTCCGATTGGGCGACATGTATGTGCAAATATCTCAAATCCTTTCTCCACCACAGTAGGATGACATTCTACTTGTCGAGAAGGCCTATTTAATGATGTCTCCACATCATCCCTTAAGTACCTAGATGCAAATGTGAGTGTCTCCTCAATTATATATCCCTCTGCAATGGATCCTTCTGAACAAGCTTTATTTCGCACATAAGATTTCAATCTCACTAAATATCTGCAGAAAACAAGTATCATTGACAACTATAATAAAAGGCATCACATAAATATAAGGAAATATATTAGTAAAGTAATAATACCTCTCAATAGGGTACATCCACCTATAATGTACTGGACCAGCAACTCTAGCTTCATCTGCTAAATGAATGATCAAATGTATCATGATATCAAAGAAACTAGGAGAAAAGATCATCTCCAAACGGCACAAAACCAATACAACTTGACTGGAAAGTTCATAAAAGTCTTCTGATGTGACAGTCTTCGAGCACAAATCTACAAAGAAATGACATATGTCACTTATGACAGAGGAAATTTGCTTGTGGGAAAGTCTTCGTATTGCTATTGGAAGTAGTTGTTGGATTATGACATGATAGTCATGACTTTTTAAACACCACAATTTATTTCCCTTGTTGGAAAATTGTTTGGTAATATTGGATGCATAACCTTCTGGAACCTTCACTTTTTGAAAAAAGCTAAAAATATTTTCTTTCTTGTAATGTCGCGCATTTTTCAGATCCTTGTAGATCTTGTGTTCAGCGCTTGTGTGGCCAATGTGGCTTGTTTTCGGTGTGTGCGTGCATTTTTGGGGCTTACTGGGCCGACAGTTTGGGCCCGTAGCACCCTGGATTCTCTGTCTCTAAATGCGACAGAGAGGGTCGTCGCATTCTTAAGGTGACAGTCCTGCTCGTCGCGTTCTGGCTGCCGTCAGGGAACGGCGATCGTCTACATGTGCGCCACGTGTCCAGCGCTCGGCGACTGGCAGATGTCAACATTGGGAAGGCGATGGCTAGATCCGTCGCGACAAGGTCACAACGGAATGGTCTGTCGCATTATCAACCGCTAGCAGGCATTAAACCCGGCTGTCACGTTATCCGAGAATTATACAGCAGATATTAATAATAATTCGGAATAATTCGAGACGATATCCCGAGACGTGAACAGTTGGAAAATAAGCATCTAGCTAGCACGCACTAAATGTATAACAACATACATCATCATAGGGCCCAAATATTGAACTCAACTAATCTTTTATTCAAATATCAACTCATTGTATTCCAAATGGAACTCATCTTTTATTCAAATATCCTACTACATGAATCTATCACTCAAAACAAACTACTATAACTAGACTCATAGTTGGACGCTCTTCACTCGGATGCATTCCCATCCTCGACTTGCTCTTCCTCTTGAATGTCATAGTCACCTAGATTGGGTAAAAGTAGGGGATGAGCAAACTAGCCCAGTAGGATTTATATCTCAATGTGCGGGCAATAATATAAGTGATTAGCAATTTAGAACTAGGTAAGCATGATGAATGATATGCGAGTACGAATAAAGCTCGTTAAAACATGATACATGAACAAGCTAGATAGAGTGATCATGATAGAACACAATTTTAAACAGGATGACAAGATAGAACTAGCAATAGATCACTTTGTACAAGCACGCAAGAATTCACTTGATGTCATGAACACAAGGTATCACTAATTGCATTAAATGCAGAATGGCCATATCACGCAAGCAAGCAAGCACGCACGAGCACAATCATGTAACACTAATCAGGCACGTAGACACTAATGTACACCAAGAAAAGTTCCATCAAGAATGTACACCAGGACAGGTGTATGTGGTTATTGTATCTATCATTCAACACGACACGCACGACTCCTAGCGCAGATGCAACGCCAGTAATCATTATACCCCATGGTTAACAGTATATTTATGACTCTCCATCATTGGGGCTAGACTGGAGCCCTTGGACACTCGCCGTGCCCGGTCAGCATCTCACTTAAATTTTAAATGTAGATACCCACAGTCATTTATAATGGCCAATGAGAGTTTCAATAAGTAAGCATGTGTAATGTCATGTTCATGATGATGATGAGAACTAGTAATAAGTAATTGAACATGATTTCATGATAACAATGGTCAAGAGATAAATTCGGCAGCATAACGGTACGATTTATAATTTAGTTCAATCTTTACATTAACGGATTTAGTCTAGATTGTAATTCACACTCACGACAACAAGACGAGAGAGGAAGTGCACGCTATCTCCAGGGAACTTCAATGGTACAACCAATTTATCGGCCATGTGGGAATCCATGGTCAGAGGAGATTTACGGAGGCCTTAGAGAAAATGTCACTAGTCTACCGATTCGGAATGACCAGTAGAGAGCTTCCAAATCCCCAAGAAAGGGCTGCCTAGACGTGTAAGTGTGTAGTGATGTACGCGTGTCTCAATTCTCAAACCATCGGTAAAACTACTTAACATGATGGCACGAATTGAACAATGCATTTAACTACACATGGGCTTGCAAGATTTAAGAACGATAATTATCATTTAAAACATGGTAGAATAATGGAGAGATTAAATCATGAGTTGCATGAATGGATCATAACATTTAAGGAGCAATTAGAATAGCATTCATGTAATTAAAGCTTTTAATGGGTTAATCACTTTTAAGCCATTAAAATAACCACCATGCAATGATCAAACCCAAAACATGTGAATTACACACTAAATATCATGTTAACCAGACCTCGGGTATAGCGGTTAGATTTGCAAGAAAATAAGTGGGGATTTAATGCAAAATCCTGAGATCGCGATGGGTGCATATGAAGAAGGCGACAGGGTGGTCAACCCGAAGGTCAGGTCGTGACAGATCCCCATAAGGGTCGCGACGGGTCGGGAACAGAATGTGACACTGGGATGTGAAGAACACGACGGGGCAGTCAGATCAGGCAGCAAGGTAGCGACGGAGCGCTTCGTCGCGTTCAGAACGCGACGGGGTATGCTGTCGCGACAAGACCACAGAACGCAGCCTATCGAGCCGTCGCGTTCACAGGGTCTGCGCCTGAATCTGGCAGAGAAAGGACATGTTCTTGGATTGCGGTCCAAAACAGTCTTATATTGACACAGGGTGCTTCAAAAATAGAGAACAAATTGTACATGTATGATAAATAACAAAACCAGTTTTAAACTAATCTAGACATGCAAGGGTGCTTCCAGTAAATTGGAATTAGAACATCATGAGGGTTTCGATAGGCTTTAATCAAGTCAAACACAACGTAACACCAAGTGTAACCTGAAAAACGTAGTTTCATGCAGCAACCCTCTTACCATGCTTATAACTCTCTAACTAATGATATTTAGACAAAACGTTCAACACAAAACATGACGAGAACAACTAGTAGAAAAACTTTTATGTTGTGGGTTTGCTCTAATTCGGTCTCAAATCACATGCAACATATAAAGAACAGAAAAAGCCCTGACAGTGCGTGACTTGGGGAAAATGCTTATAATTCAAAATCTACTCATGGAATCCGATGAAACCAGTGGGAAATGAAAGTTAACTTGATGCTCTACACATTGGTATAGGATATGTTAAGGTTGGCCCGAGAAAACCTACCTTTTGGGTTGAAGAAGTCCCATTCTTCCAGAAAACTCGTGTTCAGACCACTCGCATGAGAACGCTTAATACTCTGTGTATACTGCATGGAATTTAGGCATTCCACTTGGGTTAGGATGTAGACTTGACCCTCTTTCCATGGGTATAAGCCTTGCAAGGTTTGGTTTAGTTTTCACCTACCTTTGATCGGCTTCAAGTGGACAGTTTGTGCAGGTCGCAGAAGACGAACGGGGGAAGAAGATGTCCTTCTTGTGGTCGATCCACAGCTCCCCAGCCCCCAAGAGCTCCTCCACACGACCCCAGAAAGTTGTAAACTCATCCCTAGGGTTTGGGTGAAGAGTATTTAAGTAACCAAGGTATTTAGGAGTCCTATTGTAACTAGGAAAAAAGGGTTGCAGGATTGGCTTGTGTCTTTCCAAAATTTGAAGATCTCTCCCTCCATTAGAGAGTCTTGGCCATCAAGCAACCTCTATGGGTGGGTAGGCACGAATTTGGGTTGCCAAGAGTGTAAGATCTCTTCCCAATTCAACTCTAATTGCCTCTTTTTAATTTCAGCTAATTAAGCTACGAATTTCCATGCATTTCCTAGCTTCATTTGATTTTTGGGTCATATGTGGTCCATTGGCCCAATTAAGATATTGGGTCATTAATATATAATGTCGGGAGTCTCTCCAACACTTTTATTAAATTTTTGGTTGCGTCGTATTTTCGTGTTAACGGTTTTCCGACTTGTTTCCTAATTTAGATAATTGGTCACAATAACTCTTAAACCTAGTCCAAATGATTTTTATTGACCCAAATTTCTTGATGGGTCATTAGAAGATATTATTTGAAGCCCATATATGATTTTTATTTAATTTTCTGACTCATCCAAGTACGTGTGATAATGATTTTCCGACTTATTCATAAATTATGATAATAAGTCGTGAAACACTTTAAACTTGGCTAATCCGATTTTTTCTTGGCCTAAATTTCTTTGTAAAACTTTTAGTTAAAATGTTTGGGGTTGATTTATATTTTTTACGGATTTTTCTGATGTGTTTTAGCTCATACGATAATGATACGTATGTTTAAATACTCTGATATTATGGAAATTATTTATTTCCATTTATTTTGAATTTTTATGTAATTAAAATTTCCGAGGTGCTACATCCTCCCCCACTTAAGAGAATTTGGTCCCCAAATTCATGTATAGAAAGTTATTGTACAAGTGAGGTGTACTTACTTGTGAATAGCTCTGGGTATCTTTTGCGCATTGCTTCCTCGGTTTCCCACGTGTCGTCTTCATCCACGTGTTGATTCCATCTAACCCTTACCAGTGGGATGATCTTGTTCCTTAATTGGCGCAGTTCCCGTCCACGATCTTAATTGGCTTCTCTTGATACGTTCCGTCTTTGTTGAATTCCAGGAGCTCATATTCTATGACATGCCACGGATCCCGTACATACTTTTTCAACATGGATATGTGGAACACATCGTGTATTCCATCCATTTGTGGTGGTAAAGCGAGACGATATGCCACCTCGCCGATTCTTTCAACGATTTCGAAAGGCCCGACAAACCTTGGTGATAACTTGCCTTTAATGCCAAAACGCCTGATTCCATGGCCTAGAGACACTTTTAAGAATACATGTTCCCCAACCTGAAACTCCAGGTCTCTTCTTCTATTATCTGCATATGCCTTTTGTCCTTGCTGAGCCACTGCCATTCTTTCTTTTATAAGCTTTACCTTCTCTGTGGTTTCCCTTATCATCTCTGGTCCTAGCATTTGTTTTTCGCCAACTTCATACCAGCATATTGGAGATCGGCAACTCCTGCCATAGAGTGCTTTAAATGGTGCCATTTGAATGCTAGCTTGATAGCTATTACTGTAGGCGAACTCCACAAGAGGTAAGTGTTCGTGCCAGCTACCTCCAAAATCTAGGACACATGCTCTAAGCATATCTTCAATTACCTAGTTGGTTCTCTCCGTCTGACCATCTGTCTGTGGATGGAAAGCCGTGCTAAAGTTTAGTTTAGATCCCAAGGAGTAGTGCAGTCCTTTCCAAAAGTGGGATGTAAACCTAGGGTCTCTATCAGATACATAGACACCGGTACTCCATGTAATCTGACTATTTCCTTCACATATAATGCAGCCAGAACATCTACTGACCACTTATTCTTCACTGGTAAAAGTGAGCCGACTTAGTTAAGCGGTCGACAATAACCCAGATACCATCGAATCCACCTCTAGATTTGGGTAGTCCGAAAATAAAGTCCATCCCTATACCTTCCCATTTCCATGCCGGGATTTCTAGCGGTTTGAGTTTACCTGTGGGTCGCAAGTGTTCTGCCTTGACCCTTTGACATGTTAAGCATCGGGTGACATATTCCGCCACCTCTCTCTTCATATTAGGCCACCAAAAGCTTCTTTTCAAATCTTGATACATTTTGGTAGTTCTGGATGAATGGTATACCTGGTCTTGTGAGCCTCATCCATGATCATCTTCTTTGTCTCCGCATGGTCGGGTACACAGACTCGATCCCGAAACAATAGTCTTCCATCTTCAATTAATGAGAAATCCGGCCTCTGGTCTAGATTAGCCTTAATCTCCACAAGTACAGGGTCATTATCTTGGAGTGTTGTGATGTCCTCCAATAGTGTAGGTTGTGCTCTAACACTAGTAACAAGGCATCCCTTCTCTTTGATGTCAGCATCAATATTTAACTTGGCGAAGTCCTCTAATAACTTCCATTCGTCCACCATTAAACTTGACAATGTGATCATTGGCTTTCTACTTAGAGCATCCGCCACAGCATTTGCTTTTCCTGGATGGTATTGGATCGTGAAGTCGAAGTCTTTGAGATACTCCAACCACCTCCGCTGTCTCATATTCAAGTCATGCTGAGAAAACAGATACTTCAAGCTTTTATGGTCAGAAAACACAATGAATTTCTCACCATATAGATAATGACGCCATATCTTCAAGGCGAAGACTACAACAGCTAGCTCCAGATCATGTACAGGATAATTGTCCTCGTGCTTCTTCAATTGTCTAGACGCGTAGCATATAACTTTCCCATTTTGCATCAGCACACAGCCTAGGCCGATCCCGGATGCATCGGTGTATACTTCAAAACTACCCCCAGCAACTGGCAGTGTTAGTACGGGTGCCGAGGTAAGGTGCCCTTTCAATGCCTGGAAACTTTCTTCACATTCATCAGTCCATGCAAATGGATTCTCCTTCCTGGTAAGCCTGGTCAATGGTACAGCTATCTTTGAGAAATCTTTAATGAAGCGACGATAATAACCGGCTAAACCCAGAAAGCTCCTAATCTCCGACACAGTTGTCGGCCTTTCCAGTTCTTTACCGCCTCCACCTTAGATGGATCCACAGAGATTCCCTCCTTGGATATGATGTGACCAAGGAAAGACACTTCCTCCATCCAGAATTCACACTTACTAAGTTTAGCATAGAGTTGATTATCTCTGAGCACTTGCAGAGCAACCTTCAAGTGTCCTGTGTTCTTCTTCTTTAGATTTGGAGTAAATAAGGATTCACCACTATAAACTGGTCCAAGTATGGCCTATAAATATTGTTCATAAGTTGCATGAAAGCCGCTGGAGCATTTGTTAAACCAAACGGCATGACCAGACTTGTGAATATCCTCCTCCTTTATTCTTAGTTGATGGTAGCCTGATCTTAGATCTATCTTGGAGAAATATTGTGCACCGGAGATCTGGTCAAACAGCTCGTCGATGCGGGGCAGTGGATACTTATTCTTTATTGTCAACTGGTTAACTGACGGTAATCTATGCATAGCCTCATCGTCCCGTCCTTCTTTCTGACAAATAGCACTGGCGCTCCCCACGGGGATGTGCTAGGCCTGATAAAATCCTGATCTAGCAATTCTTGGATCTGTCTTTTTAACTCCTGCAATTCAACAGGGGACATGCGATATAGAGCTTTTGAAACAGGGGCTGCCCCAGGGAGTAACTCAATGGTGAAGTTTACCTCCCGCTCAGGTGGTATGCCGGTAATTCCTCTGGAAATACATCAGGATAGTCCCTGGCTATTGGAATGTCTTCTAGGGTTGGTTTCTTCTTTTCAGTTGCCAAGATGGAAACTAGGAAAGCATCACAACCTTGGTTGATCAGCTTAGAAGCCTTTAAGGAGGATCATGATAGGGTGTTTGTGATAACGGGTGCCAAGTAGCGATAGAGTTGGAAGGTTTGGTCTTTTAAAAGTGACCCTCCTATGGCGACAGTTTACATCGACATCAATTCAATTAGCCAATCGACACCAAAATGGCATCATAACCCTTCATGTCTAAACAGATAAGGTCGGCAGGGAGATTGTGTCCTCCAATTATAGTTTCACATTTCGGCAAGTAGTGAGTGAGTTCAAATTCTGAGCCTAGTGGAGAGGCTACAGTGATCTTGGATTTCAAGGGTACAGGTTTGACAGGTAGAGTTGCAGCAAATGTGGTGGAAATAAATGAATATGCAGCTCCAGTATCAATAAGCACAAATGCAGGTTGCGAGTGTATGGAAATGGTACCTTCCACCATACCCCCTTCCTCGGGTAGGTCAGCTTCTATGACAGCATTAAGGCTCCCTGACGCCGTGGCACATTCTGAGCTCTACCTGGCTGGTCCTTCAGCATAGGAAATCAGGAATACGGTGGTCACGACCTCCGCATTTCAAGCACGCCCCGAGCTTCTTCCAGCATTCTTCAGCTCGGTGTCCCAGTTTATCACAGAATTTGCAATTTTCAGCCAACTGCCTACCTTCCACTTTGACTCTCTTGTCTCCAGCAACATCTCTTCCAGAATTCGGCCTCTTGTTGTTGTTGTTGACGTTGTTGTTACGAAAAGTTGGAGCAATATTAGGTGCTCCCTTCTTGACGAAGATCGGCTTGGAGTTGTCCTTGCCCCTCATGCCCTCTACTTTGGCCATGGTGTCTTCTACCAGCTGAGCTCTTTGGACCATCTCAGTGTAAGTTTGAATGTTGTGTGGTCCAAGCCTTTCAATGAACATGGGCCTGAGCCCATCCATGAACCGATTTGCCTTAAGTCTTTAAGTCCCACCAAGTGTGGGGCATACACAGCAGGACGCGCGAACTGAGCCTCATACTCAGCCACGGACATCCCTTTCTGTTTTAGTGCGGCAAACTCCGCTGCCTTCTTCTCCTTGACTCTATCAGAGAAATACTTTCTCCGGAATATCTCCAGGAATCCGGCCCACTCCAGTTCGCCAACATTAGGTAGGTGGGCCGATGTGGCCTTCCACCATGCTCGGGCATCCTTAGTGAATTGGAAAGTGGCCAGTACCACCTTCTCCCTATTATGCATTGCATGACTTGGAAGATCCTTTCTATCTCCTCCTGCCAGTTCTCTGCTTAGTCCAGATCAGGGGATCAGAGAAACGAGGAGGGTTCAAACTCTAAAATTGCGGTGCAAATCACCGGCTCCATTTCTAACTGCAGCAGCCTGATTTCCAGCCTGAACCACATTTTGCAGGGCTTAAGTCAATCCAGCTACTTTTCTTGCATAGCTTGCCATTGGTTGCGAGCCATTGCAGTTGAGTGCAGAGTTATGAGGGTTCCTGAAAAAAGAATGGAAACCAATTAATGTCTCTAGATACATTATCAGAGTCAATGGGTAGGAGTGTTTAATTCTTGCTATCATATTCCCAGTCTCTACCCCTTCTCACCAGGTACTGTATTTAATTTCCATGACCTAGATTCCATAGGTATCTCCTATTCCTGAGACATAATCCTATTTGGTGTTCCTAGGCTCTGATACCACTAAACTGTCACGTCCCGAGAATTACGCAGTGGATATTAATAATAATTTGGAAATAATTAAGACGATATCCTGAGACGTGAACAGTCGGCAAATAAGCCTCTAGCTAGCACGCACTAAATGTATAACAACATACATCATCATAGGGCCCAAAATTGAACTCAACTAATCTTTTATTCAAATCTCAACTCATTGTATTCCAAATGGGAACTATTACAGGACTAAGACTCAATAAAAAGAAAAAGTACATTTTATTCCTCACTTCCTACTACATGAATCTATCACTCAAAACAAACTACTATAACTAGACTCATAGTTGGACGCTCTTCACTCGGACGCATTCCCATCCTCGACTTGCTCTTCCTCTTGAATGTCATAGTCACCTAGATTGGGTAAAAGTAGGGGATGAGCAAACTAGCCCAGTAGGATTTATATCTCAATGTGCGGGCAATAATATAAGTGATTAGCAATTTAGAACTAGGTAAGCATGATGAATGATATGCCAGTACGAATAAAACTCGTTAAAACATGATACATGAACAAGATAGATAGAGTGATCATGATAGAACACGATTTTGAACAGGATGACAAGATAGAACTAGCAATAGATCACTTTGTACAAGCACGCAAGAATTCACTTGATGTCAAGAACTCAAGGTAACACTAATTGCATTAAATGCAGGATGGCCATATCACGCAAGCAAGCAAGCACGCACGAGCACGATCATGTAACACTAATCAGGCACGTAGACACTAATGTACACCAAGAAAAGATCCATCAAGAATGTACACCAAGAAATGTGTATGTGGTTATTGTATCTATCATTCAACAAGACATGCACGACTCTCAGCGCAGATGCAACGCCAGTAATCATTATACCCCAAGGTTAACAGCATATTTATGACTCTCCGTCATTGGGGCTAGACTGGAGCCCTTGGACACTCGTCGTGCCCGGTCAGCATCTCACTTAAATTTTAAATGTAGATACCCACAGTCATTTATAATGGCCAATGAGAGTTTCAATAAGTAATTGAACATGATTTCATGATAACAATGGTGAAGAGATAAATTCGGCAGCATAACGGTACGATTTATGATTTAGTTCAATCTTTACATTAACGGCTTTCGTCTAGATTGTAATTCACACTCACGAGAACAAGACGAGTGAGGAAGTGCACGCTATCTCCAGGGAACTTCAATGGTACAACCAACTCATCGGCCATGTGGGAATCCATGGTCAGAGGAGATTTACGGAGGCCTTAGAGAAAAGGTCACTAGTCTACCGATTCGGAATGACCGGTAGAGAGCTTCCAAATCCCCAAGAAAGGGCTGCCTAGACATGTAAGTGTGTAGTGATATACGCGTGTCTCAATTCTCAAACCATCGGTTTCAAACTCGCGGAAAAAGCACTTAACATGATGGCACGAATTGAACATTGCATTTAACTACACATGGGCTTGCAAGATTTAAGAATGATAATTATCACATAACATTTAAGGAGCAATTAGAATATCATTCATGTAATTAAAGCTTTTAAATGGGTTAATCACTTTTAAGCCATTAAAAAAACCACCATGCAATGATCAGACCCAAAACATGTGAATTACACACTAAATATCATGTTAACCAGACCTCGGGTATAGCGGTTAGATTTGCAGGAAAATAAGTGGGGATTTAATGCAAAATTCTGAGATCGCGATGGGTGCATATGAAGAAGGCAATAGGGCGGTCAGACCCGAAGGTCAGGTCATGACGGATCCCCATAAGGGTCGCGACGGGTCGGGAACAGAACGCGACATTGGGATGTGAAGAATGCGACGGGGCAGTCAGATCAGGTAGCAAGGTAGCGACGGAGCACTTCGTCGCGTTCAGAATGCGACGAGGTATGTTGTCGCGACAAGACCACAGAACACGGCCTATCGGGCCGTCGCGTTCACAGGGTCTGTGCCTGAATCTGGCAGAGAAAGGACATGTTCTTGGATTGCGGTCCAGAACAGCCTTATATTGACACATGGTGCTTCAAAAATAGAGAACAAATTGTACAGTGTATGATAAATAACGAAACTAGTTTTAAACTAATCTAGGCATGTGAGGGTGCTTCCAGTAAATCAGAATTAGAACACCATGAGGGTTTCATTAGGCTTTAATCAAGTCAAACACAACGTAACACCAAGTGTAACCTGAAAAACGTAGTTTCATGTAGCAACTCTCTTACCACGCTTATAACTATTAAATAATGATATTTAGACAAAACATTCAACATAAAAATGACGAGGACAACTAGTAGAAAATCTTTTATGGTGTGTGTTTCTCTAATTCGGTCGCGAATGACATGCAACATATAAAGAAACAAAAAGCCCTGACAGTGCGCGAATTGGGGAAAACGCTTATAATTCAAAATCTACTCATTGGAATTCGATGAAACCAGTGGGAAACGAAAGTTAACTTGATGCTCCACACATTGGTATAGGATATGTTAAGGTTTGGCCTGAGAAAACCTACCTTTTGGGTTGAAGAAGTCTCGTTCTTCTAGAAAACCTTGTTCAGACCACTCACAGAAGAACTCTTAATACTCTTTGTATACTGCATCGAATTTAGGCATTCCACTTGGGTTAGGATGCAGGCTTGAGCCTCTTTCCAGGGGTATAAGCCTTGAAAGGTTTGGTTTAGGTTTGGTCTATCATTGATCGGCTTCAAGTGGACAGTTTGTGCAGGTCGTAGAAGACGAACGGGGGAAGAAGATGTCCTTCTTGTGGTCGATCCACAGCTCCCCAGCCCCCAAGAGCTCCCCACATGACCCCAGCAAGTTGTAAACTCATCCCTAGGGTTTGGGTGAAGAGTATTTAAGTAACCAAGGTATTTAGGAGTCCTATTGTAACTAGGAAAGAAGGGTTGCGGGATTGGCTTGTGTCTTTCCAAGATTTGAAGATCTCTCCCTTCATTAGAGAGTCTTTGCCATCAAGCAACCTCTATGGGTGGGTAGGCATGAATTTGGGTTGCCAAGAGTGTAGGATCTCTTCCCAATTCAACTCTAATTGCCTCTTTTTAATTTTAGCTAATTTAAGCTACGAATTTCCATGCATTTCTTAGCTTCATTTGATTTTTAGGTCATATGTGGTTCATTGGCCCAATTAAGATATTGGGTCATTAATATATAATGTCGGGAGTCTCTCCAGCACTTTTATTAAATATTTGGTTGCGTCGTATTTTCTTGTTAACGGTTTTCCGACTTGTTTCCTAATTTGGATAATTGGTCACAATTACTCTTAAACCTAGTCCAAATGATTTTTATTGACCCAAATTTCTTGATGGGTCATTAGAAGATATTATTTGAAGCTCATATATGATTTTTATTTAATTTTCTGACTCATCCAAGTACGTGTGATAATGATTTTCCGACTTATGCATAAATTACGATAATAAGTCGTGAAACACTTTAAACTTGGCTAATCTGATTTTTTCTTGGCCTAAATTTCTTTGTAAAACTTTTAGTAAAAATGTTTGGGGTTGATTTACTTTTACGGATTTTTCTGATGTATTTTAGCTCATACAGTAATGATACATATGTTTAAATACTCCGATATTATGGGAATTATTTATTTCCATTTATTTTGAATTTTTATGTAATTAAAATTTTCGGGGTGCTACAATCGCCGTACTATGTTCTTTGCGGAGGTAGGGTGACTCCTCTTGTTTTTCGGGCTGTCGATTGCATAGGAGAGTGGTTTGATCAGTTATTCGTTTACCTAACAGTAGATACCATGTCTAGGGATTCACAAAAGCATGAAAATTAAGAATTAAGGGTGATTTGCATAGCATAGAGTGGTAATCTGTGAGGAGGATCCCGGACTAGGGTTCCTGCCTGTGATGGCGACGGAACCCTCTATCGCGATCTGATCGCGACAGGTCGACCCGTCGCGTTCAGGTGGGGAACACGACATGTTGGTGCGTCGCGTTCACGTGGTGAACACGCCATATCGGGCTGTCGCATTCTGAAGGTGACACAGGCTCATGTCGCGACCACAGTCGAGTGGTGTGAATACGCATGACTTATGTGATTATCTGATTGTTATTATTCGGTGTATTTGGTAATACCGTGTGGTGCATTGGCACCTGTGGCGCTCTGGGAGTGCATGTTTATGAAGCTAGCATGTTGGTTACGTAGCTAGCTAGTGGGTTGCGTCTTGGCGTGGTATGCACGCGAGGCGCATTGTGTTCACGTGCTGTGAACAGTCGGTATTTGTGAATGTCATAAGATTTCACGTGGTTTGTAAGGTGCGTACGTGGTTTTGTGTGCGTGGCAGGTAGTACGACGCCTACCGTGGTTACCTCTCTAGTTGGGTGCCCTAGGTTCTCTATGAGCCAGACTGTTAGTTCGGGGGTTGTCCCAGTACTTGTGTTGTACCATCGAGGTCTGTGTCGTCTGTCCTGACACCCTCACTCCTTTGTTTGAGTTGTATGTCTAGCTGAGGGAAAGACGACAGTGGGACAATGACTCTTGAGTTTGTTTTAGTCACTTGTAGCGCACTTTTAGTTGGGGGTACGGACACGGCAGTCGACACTGGTCCCCAGCTAGTCCTTTCCAGTGCCTCACTCTAGAGTGCTCCGGCCAGAGACCCTAGAGGTGCCAGGCATGGGCCTGCAGTTCTTTACCCGCAGGAGTGGGTTTAGTTGGTCTCCACAGTTGTTTGACTTTTCCACGTGGAGCGGCAGCTAGACCTTTTGTCCGTGGCTGCGAGACTGAGAGGTAGACCTGTGTTTGTTTGTCGAGTCAGTTACTTGTGTCGAGAACCAATCTACATGGCTCGAGTGTGACGGTCTCTACTTTAGCTCATACACGTGATTGAGTTTTTCCATTTATTTATTTACTTTGTTTAATATAGTCGACAAGTGGTAAGTATATTTATTACTTTAATAACCTGCGTGGTTGTGCTATAAAGTGCTGGTATAGTTTACCGCATCCGTACTTGTGTATGGTTTGCTCGAGTTGGGGGAGTTCCCTACTGAGCCAGTGACTAGTGAGGACCCCTACTTCCCACAGGCGAGGGCGAGGAGGAGGTTTTGTTACCGTCTTCCAGTTTAGGGCCGCGCCGCAGCAGTGTTGGGCCAACGCCTCTAGTAGTGTAGCTTCCGTAGCAGTGTAGTTTCTTTCCTCAGTTGTACCAATTTACCTCGGGGTATGCCCCAGGCTCCTGTACATTCTTGTACTTTTGTTGAAATTTGGCTATGTAAATCTTGTACATTATATATGAAATGGTGAATCATATATAAGATCAAGTGTGTTCCTTTCTGTGTTCATGGACTCGTGTATGGTGTCCCTTGCAAGGCTACGGCCCGATCGCGGGAGGCGGACTCGGATCAAGTTCGTTAATAGTTTAACGGGTTTGAACGAGGAGTTCCACCACAGTTGGTATCAGAGCAAGGTCTGTGTAAATATAAAGGAATTGGGAAATTATATAGCCTATTTCTACATTTGTACACTGCTGGTAGCTGATCTTGGTTTTGTAATGATCGGTTTTGTTCGTGTTTGTTATGTTATCTGTGCAGGAAGTTGAGATGGCTGATAGAAGGGATTGGGGTGGTGGAGGAGAGGACACCGAGGAGTCCACTCAACGTATGATTGAGAGGATTTGGGAAGCCTCACTGATATTCAGATGAGGATGGATCAGCAGGCACCGGTACCTCCAGCAGCAGTACCACCAGTTGCTGGAGTACCTGTGGCCCCTGTTGCACCACCGCGAAGAGTGGAGGTACCTTATGTGGCACTTGTACCACCACCAGCAATGGCAGTAGAAGAGCCGGTGATGCAAGTTGAAAAGTTTCTGAGGTTGCGGCCGCCCACTTATATAGGAGGCCGAATCCAGATACTGCAGAGCACTGGATTCATGAGATTGAAAGGGTCTTTACGACCATGAGGTGTCCAGCAGTGGACAAAGTTGTGCTAGCCACATACCAGTTAAGAGGTTTTGCGCAACAGTGGTAGCGTCTGAAGATGCAGACCACCTTTGCAGGCAGGACAGAGGAGGTTATTACCTGGCCGAAATTTCTTGAGGCATTTAATGACACATTCTTTCCACTTCAAGTGCAGCAGGCGAAAAGAGAGCAATTCCGGACACTCCAGCAAGGTAATACCTTAGTTTTAGAATATCAGATGTGATTTATGGCACTTAGCCGATATGCACCTTATGTAGTATCAGATAATGCTATGATGGTTGAGTATTTTATTCGGGGTTTGAGAGAAGAGTTGTAGAATGCGGTGATACCGTTAATGTGTAGATCAGTTGAGGAGGCAGCCCAGAGAGCAGCTACACTTGAGAGGTCTATTCGGGCTCGTCAGGCAAGCGGGTCAGGTTCGGGTAGTTTTCGGCTACCCCAGTAGGCAGCAGGAGTAGTAGGGAAAAGCACTAGCAGGACCTTCTTCTTCAGGTTTTGGTAAGTGGGGTCAGAAATTGAAGCATGTATTTAAGGGCAAAGGAAGAGGAGGAGGAGGTCGTCAGCAGCTTCAGCAGGGGCGTGGCTATGAGCCAGAGGTAGAAGAATCGCAGCAGAGCACTACCAGGCAGCCCACTATTCCACCAGGTTACAGGTGCTATAATTGTAATCAACCAGGGCATTTGATCTGCAATTGCCCTTATCCGAGAGAATATGGATATGGTAGAGGTGTTCAGCAGCAGCAGCCCCAACAGTCATTAGTAGGTCATGGTGGAGGTGCACCGCAGCAGCGGTAGAGGCCAGGTCATGGCTATCACCCGTGCCCAGGCAGAGGCATTGAACATGATAGAATGTACAATACTTATTTATGATTTTTCAGCCAGAGTTCTATTTGACTCAGGTGCTTCTCATTCTTTCATTTCTGAAGAATTTTGGATTGTATAGCTCATCCTCTAGAAGAGAAGTCATGTGAATTAGTAGTGGAGGTTCCCTCGGGTGAGTTTATGCTCACCTTGTGTTACATAGATGAAGCTCCTGTTGTGGTTCAAGGGAATCAGATGCCGTGTGCGATGACCCTCATTATACCGGTACGGTTATACAAACCACGTCGGTATAGCGAGCGTCATCACAGTGGGACATTTACCCAACAATGACATTCAGCTGAGATACACGTGAATATAAGAAAACAGAGTAGCGGAAGTAAAAGAACCAATGTCTTCATTCATTCATCATCCACATTTAACATACATGATTCGATGACATTTAGAGAACTAAAAATCCACATAATTTAAATTGCTGAAAATCAAATACATAGATGTCCACACTTATACATTCTTCCATGATAATGGTAGTACAATGTTCAATTTACATACTATGAAAATCACAAAATGCCACAAGTACTCCAACACTCCAATCTTCGCGCTCGGAGTCAGTCTCCAACGTCTCCTCCACAAGTGTCTCGTCACCAACTACACCTGTACGCCGAAGCAAGTAGTGAGTCTAAAAGACTCCGCAAGTAATTCTACACATACCGTACATGCACATATCATAGTAGGTTCTACATACACATTCACAAGACAAACAACATGTAGCATGCTTGACATTAAATTTTACAACCTATCATGGTGAATCTAAAATTTAAACACATGGACTATGCTTTCTATTTCCTAAAATAGAATCACCTATCACATGCTTTCTATTCATTCCTCACATAGAAATCTACCTTCAACCAACTAAGACATGAAAGCCATTAACATGAATTTCCGAGCATGCAAGAAAGGATACATACCTAACATGGAATCTACACATTCCTACACATATACGTAACCATTTTACATGCTTTAAACTTGCTGGTTTTATGCTTTAGCAACCATAATCTAACACATGAGAGCTACAACAACGATTTAAATCACAACATGTGAACACTCAAGTATGGAAGTTGTTTATATATTCTTAACAATTACCCCTAGCATGGATTCTAGGCATTTTGCATACATAAACAAGATCATAACATAGTAAAGCTACTGTTTCAACATGATTTCAGATTGTCATAACATGGATTACAAACTCACATCCTCACATTTTGGTTTCACATTTTTACACAATTTCAAATCGCATATTTCACACTTTACACATGCACTTTTACACATTGTTCACAATCACATTTTTCACATGAACACATACACATTTACACATTCACATTAGTGCCGTGACTCATAGTCCAAACCACCAAAGAAAGACACAACACATCACATCACATAGACGCCATCTAGGCAATACAATGGCGACTCTTGGACTGCGCAGACCGGGAGAACAAGTCTCCACCCTAACCAGTGGTACTTGTCCACCTCCAGGATTTCCCCTAATGCCCTTAGGGTCACTAAACATTGAACCTTCTCAGGGGGACTTTTCCCTGATACGGTTCCACTGCCCTCTGCGGAAGCAGTGTCACATTTGGCACAAGTTACACATTTTTACCGATTTTAACACATAGGTTTACACATGTCACTCTCATTTCATTCACTTTCTCACTCACATGCACACTTCTCTGTTTTTCCCTAACATGGCACTACAATTACAGAAATTTAGCACTTAGGAAATTTCACTAATCAGGTTGCTATATACAAAATCAAATCATTTTACAAAGGCATGCATTAGTTTCACATTTTTACATGGAAAATTCATATTGCATCATATACTGGTCCAAATGACCTGAAATTTTAACCACAAGCTAATTTCGGGTTTAGGATCCCACATGCAAAATTTCAGATTTTTCTAAGCTAAAGCAAAATTACAGAAAATCTGACATTAATTCCACATGCTATCCGCAATTCGATTTAACATGGAGTTGAATACCAATCACAATTTTTAACAATTCACTGCCTGAACCGTAACAGACATAGAGCTACAGAATTTATTCCTGAAATTTTTGGGCAATACATGATTTACTGAAGATTTATCATGACCTACGCATGATTTCTATTTTCCCAAACAATATTTCCACTAATTCACACAAGCATGGGAAAAATCTCAGAATTTCAAAACAGAGACTGACAAATACATGCATGACCCATAAAATGTAGGACATTCTGACTCGTCCTAAATCATACAAACAAGAGTGGACAAGATTAGCAACTCATCATACATGTATTTCCATGAAAAAATCAACTTTATCATTTACCACCTTGCACAAAATTCATCCACACACCACATTCACTAGTATACATAACATATAAGAGATTACATTATATCCTCATCGTGAAACATATCGAAATTAATCATATAGAAGGGCAGAACAGCTTGTTGTTCTGCTCAGATGAACTTGGCAGCGGTCTCTGGCCGTTCCAGGAGTGGACGGCAAGATCGCTGGACGCACACCTGGATCTTGGCATCAAGGCATTGACGCCAAGTTCCTGTGTGTGCAGAAACATAGACCGAACTCAAATGAAAAGGTGAAAAAGGGGATCCAGACACGAGGAAAAATACATAAAATTTATAAAACCAACCAAGACACATACAGGACGTTATGGGTAGGGTACTTGCCTCTAGATAATACACCAAACGATCTAGGCTCGTGAAGCTCTCCTTGGCTGTCCCAAGGAGCTCCTAGAAAAGCTTCACACCGGGTTCTTGAGCAAGCTCCAGTGCAGTCCGAGGTCGGGGATGCCTTCCTCGATGATCCAGCAAGCTCCTTGATGCAGCAGGTGGCCGATCAAGCTTCAGAACTTCAGATTTAGGGTTGCAAAAGTGGGGGTTTCTCACAGTCCGAAAATAGGGTTTTCTCTCCTTTTCCTCTTCTTCCTCTCTTGCAAAGGGCAGAGAGAAGGGTGTGAGTTGCAAAGAGGTTTGTATATAGCCAAGGACATCTCACCCACGCAGGAGATGATGTGATACCCCTTTCAGACCGTTGGGAACAGCTCCCCAATGGTTGGGGTGGCTTGCTCCCGGAATTTTGGGCTCTGCAACGCATGCAGGTCAGAGAAGTTGGCGTCCACATCGCTGGACGTTGGACTTAGTGTTGGCGTCCATATGGTTGACGCCTACACAACACAAGCGTCCATTGATATTGATGCCATATGGCCTTCGGCCAGAACTCCAAAACATGTAGAAACCATGCACATCCTACACCTATATACATGCCATAGTATGTATTAACATGTACACACTACCATCATACCATTCATACATTATTTATACTAATATACACATGCATACATAAGTATACTAACTAGTACTCATGTAGATATTTACATACGTACATAAACAACATGAATTATTTACATGCAATACAATAATGCGACAAAATTCGAGGGCCTTACACCCTCTCCCCCTTAAAAGAAACTTCGTCCTCGAAGTTAGAACGACGCTACTCAAACAAAAGGGGATACTTCTTCTTCATCGCATCCTCAAGCTCCCAAGTAGCCTCCTCTCGTGAGAAGTTCCGCCAGAGAACTTTCACCGACGCAATACTCTTGTTCCGGTGATGTTGAACCTTCCGGTAAAGAATAGTTACTGGTTGCTCGACATACGATAGATCTGGCTGAATCTCCACTGGCTCATGACTAATCACATGAGATGGATCTCGGACATAGTTCCTGAGCATGGAAACGTGAAATACAGGATGAACACTAGCCAAAGCTGGGGGTAAGGCTAGCTCATATGCCACGCTGCCCAAACGTCTGAGAATCTCATATGGGCCAATGAATCTAGGGCTCAACTTACTATGCCTGCCAAATCTGACGACACCACGAGTAGGCGATATCTTCAAGAAGACATGATCGCCAACCTCGAACTCCAAATCCTTTCTCCTGTTGTCGGCATAACTCTTCTGCCTATCCTGAGCCGCAACAAGCCTCTTCCTGATAAGCTGGACCTTATCCGAAGTCTCCTGAACTAACTCCGGACCGATCAGTTGCCTATCACCAGTCTCCTCCCAACATAACGGAGATCTGCAGCGCCTACCATACAACGCCTCGAATGGAGCCATAATAATACTTGCATGAAAGCTGTTGTTGTATGCGAACTCCACTAGAGGTAGATGGCGCTCCCAATCATCCTTCCAATCCAAAACACATGCTCTCAACATATCCTCAAGTGTCTGGATAGTCCTTTCGGACTGTCCATCAGTCTGGGGATGGAACGCCGAACTGAGCTTTAGCTCCGAACCTAAAGCATCCTGAAGACCCTTCCACAACCTCGAAGTAAATCTCGGATCTTGATCCGAAATGATCGACTTCGGCACACCATGCAATCTAATGATACTACCAACATACAATCTAGCTAAACTCTCTACTGACTGCTTCTTCTTCATAGGCTAGAAATGAGCAGTCTTCGAGAATCTATCTACAACTACCCAAATCGAGTCGTTGCCCCTTCTAGATCGAGGCAAACCCGAAACAAAGTCCATAGTGATAGCTTCCCACTTGCACACTGGGATGTCCATCCTTTGCATAAGGCCGGATGGTCGCTGTCGCTCGGCCTTCACTTGCTGGCATACTAAACACCGGGATACATAATCCGCTACGTCCCTCTTCATGCCAGACCACCAAAAGGATCTCTTCAAATCCTGGTACATCTTGTGTTACCCGGATGAATAGAGAATCGCGATCTATGAGCCTCCGCTAACACATGCTCACGGACATCTACTAAATCAGGGACACAAACACGGTGCTAAAATCTAATCACACCGTCCTCATCACGAGCAATGCCCGCCTTGCCCACAAACTCTAAGAGTCTAGGGTCGGCTCCATGTTGCTCGATCACCTCATCCAAAAACGAGGACCTAAGAGATAACTGAGCTACAAAAGCCTGACATAGCGATGGCTCTAACTCAGTCAACGCGCAAGCCGCATCTTCCAACATCTTCCAATCCTGCTGGAGAGATGGCCTCTTTCTACTCAATGCATCTGCTACAACATCGCCTTTCCAGGGTAATACTGAAGGTCGAAGTCATAGTCCTTCAAGAACTCAATCCATCTCCTCTGCCTCAGGTTTAATTCCTTTTGGGAGAAAAGATACTTCAAGCTCTTGTGGTCGGTAAACACCTCAAATCTGACACCATAAAGATAGTGCCTCCAGATCTTTAGTGCATGAACCACTGCTGCGAGCTCCAAGTCATGAGTCGGATAGTTCCTCTCATGCTCCTTCAACTGACGAGAAGCATAAGCCACTACCCTTTCCTGCTGCATGAGCACACAACCTAAATCAATCCGAGACGCATCCGTGTAGATAGCAAAACCCTCTACACCGCTCGGTAAGACTAACACCGGGGCTGTAGTGAGCTTAGTCTTCAATAATTGAAAACTACTCTCACACTTCTCGGACCAAACAAACTTCACTCCCTTTCTGGTAAGCTGAGTCAAAGGGGCGGCGATGGATGAAAATCCCTCAATAAATCTCCGATAGTAACCAGCTAACCAATAAAACTACGAATCTCCGAAGGGGTCTTGGGAACCTCCCAATCCATAACTGCCTGGACCTTTACTGGATCCACTGCAACACCAGCACCGGAGATAACATGCCCGAGGAAATGAACCTCGCGCAACCAAAAATCGCACTTGCTGAACTTAGCGTACAACTTGTGCTCACGAAGAACCTCTAACACTAACCTCAAATGCTGACGGTGTGTGGCCTCATCCAGAGAGTAGACCAACACATCATCAATAAACACTACGACAAAGCTATCTAGATAAGGCCTAAACACCCTGTTCATGAGATCCATGAACGCTGCAGGGGCATTGGTCAATCCGAAAGGAAGGACCAAAAATTCATAATGTCCATAACAGGTTCTAAACGCCGTCTTGGACACATCCTCACTCCGAATCCTCAACTGATGATAACCAGATCGCAAGTCAATCTTAGAAAAGACTGATGCATCCCGCAACTGGTCAAACAAATCATCAATACGAGGTAAGGGATACCTGTTCTTCACAGTCACTTGGTTCAATTTCCTATAGTCAATGCATAACCTAAGTGACCCGTCTTTCTTCTTGACGAACAATACAGGTGCGCCCCAAGGGGAAACACTAGGGCGAATAAATCCCTTATCAAGCAACTCTTGCAACTGCCTCCTCAACTCGGCTAACTCCGCAGGTGCCATCCGATATGGAGCCTTCGAGATAGGAGAGGTGCTTGGAAGCAACTCTATGGTAAACTCTATCTCTCTATCCGGTGGCAAACCAGACAAATCATCAGAAAACGTCGTGGAAAATCCTGCACTACCTCAATCTCTGCAAGAGTAGGTGACTCATCAGTTTCTGGCACTAGTACCACGCTGGCAAGAAAAGCGTCACAACCCTTGTTCACCATGTGCATCGCCTTCATGGTAGAGATGACTAACTTTCCCGCCAAGTTCCTTGGCAAGGGATGAGAGAACTCGTCCTCACTAGGAATGTGGAAAACAATCCTCTCCGGCGACAATCTACTAATGCGTAGTGCTCCTCTAGCCAATCCAGACCAAGAATAGCATCATAGTCCTTCATCTTTAGCAAGAAGAAACACCCATCTAGGATTCTATCCTCAATGCACACAGGTAACGACGAATACACTTCCTAGTCGATACCGTACCCGCAGGGTGTGTACAGACAAAGGGACCTCTAAATCCTCAGACTCTACACCTAACTCTAGGGCAAACTGCCTAGCGAACGCTCCGAAATGAATGAGTGAGTAGCACCCGTATCAAACAAAACCGAGCGTGCACACCTAAAAGCAAAACCATACCTTCGGTGACATGCTCCGCCTGCTCGGCGTCCTCGCGAGCTAATGCAAAAACGCGAGCTGGGGCTCGAGGTATTCCTGGTCTTCCTGTAGCTGGCACTGCTGCCACTACCGCCGGGGCTGGCACTCCGCGATGGACTCCCTGCTGAAGTCTTGGGCAATCCTTGATCTTGTGGTCGCTGCTTCCTCCGCACTTCAAGCACTTGCCCGTAATCATCCAACATTCGGTACCACCATGTGTCTTCCCACAGTGGGGACACTCTTTCTTCACACCAGGGGAACGTACAGAGGGTACCTGAGAACTGCCGACTGCCACGGATCGCTGCGGTGTCTGACACTACTTTCTTCTTGTCTTGCCGTTGGAAAGTCACTGCTGGCCTCTTCTGCGAAGCTTTCTTTTCTTCCAGGTATTGCTCCATCTCTCCCTCCTGCCTACAAGCAGCACTGAGGGCCTCGTCCAACGTGCGGTGGTCAAATGCCACGAGTCTCATCCGTAGTGATGGCTTGAGTCCCATCACGAACTTCTTTGTCTTCCTGCGCTCGTCTGCCACGATATGAGGTGCATATTTAGAGAGTTAAGAAAATCTTGCCTCATATTCCAGCACAGTCATGGAGCCTTGAGCCAAAGATAGGAATTCCTGCTCCATCCGATCTTGTACATGCTCGGGGACGAACTTGGCCCGAAAGAGCCTCACGAACTCGTCCCAAGCAACGTCAACAGCTCCATCCTCAAACCGGGTACGCAGCAATGAAGCCCGCCATACATCAGCTCTTTCCTGTAGCATGTAGGTGGCCAATGTAACCTTATCATCATCTGCACACCTGATGGCTCGGAAGATCTTTCTATCTCCCTCATCCAGCTTTCATCCAACAAAGGATCGCTCTTCCCCTTAAAAGAGGGTGGCAGCATCCTCTTGAATCTCTCCATGGTAGAAGGTCCACCATGGTCCTGAGCTGGTACTTGAGCCTGCTACATCACAGCAAACAATACACAATCAACATAATATCACACATTCAAATAAAACAGAAAATAGTTAATTTTATTAGTCTAACCTGAGCCTTCAATTGTGCCTGGAGTGCTGCCTGAGTATGAGCCTGCGTCTGCATGGCTTGCACCAGACCTTGCATGAATACTCCCTAATCCACAGGTGGCGGTGGGGGAAGTACAGGACCTTGCGGTGTCGGGGCCTGCTGCTCCGCCCGCTCGTCACGTCGCGGCTCGTCCTCACGGGTCGGCGCTCCGCCACGTCTACCTCTCGAAGCTATGGCTGTAATAAATTTCAGCCACCATTAGAGCTAGGTTACTAAGTTTTCTAACCATTTTCTTATCTATTTTCCACTCATTATTAATCAATTCTACACATGTGGACATTCCTAAGTAGACTTAGCATGTAATGGAGATGATGACTTAGGTATATTCATGTGCAATCTCAACCGTCTCTCTGATACCAATCTCTGCGACGACCCTCATTATACCGGTATGGTTATACCAACCCACGTCGGTATAGCGAGCGTCATCACAGTGGGACATTTACCCAACAATGACATTCAGCTGAGATACACGTAAATATAAGAATAGAGTAGCGGAAGTAAAAGAACCACTGTCTTCATTCATTCATCATCCACATTTAACATACATGATTCGATGACATTTAGAGACCTAAAAATCCACATAATTTAAATTGCTGAAAATCAAATACATAGATGTCCACACTTATACATTCTTCCATGATAATGGTAGTACAATGTTCAATTTACATACTATGAAAATCACAAAATGCCACAAGTACTCCAACACTCTAATCTCCGCGCTCGGAGTCGGTCTCCAACGTCTCCTCCACAAGTGTCTCGTCACCAACTACACCTGTACGCCGAAGCAAGTAGTGAGTCTAAAAGACTCCGCAAGTAATTCTACACATACCGTACATGCACATATCATAGTAGGTTCTACATACACATTCACAAGACACAACATGTAAAACGCTTGACATTAAATTTTACAACCTATCATGGTGAATCTACAATTTAAACACATGGACTATGCTTTCAGATTTCCTAAAATAGAATCACCTATCACATGCTTTCTATTCATTCCTCACATAGAAATCTACCTTCAACCAACTAAGACATGAAAGCTATTAACATGAATATCCGAGCATGCATGAAAGGAAACATACCTAACATGGAATCTACACATTCCTACACATATACGTAACCATTTTACATGCTTTAAGCTTGCTGGTTTTACATGCTTTAGCAACCATAATCTAACACATCTGAGCTACAACAACGATTTAAATCACAACATGTGAACACTCATGTGACGGCCCTCGTTATACCGGTACGGTTATACCAACCCACGTTGGTATAGCAAGCGTCATCACAGTGGGACATTTACCCAACGATACATTCAGCTGAGATACACGTGAATATACGAACAGATTAGCGGAAGTAAAAAGAACTACTGTCTTCATTCATTCATCATCCACATTTAACATACATGAAATTGCAATAACATTAAAGAACTTAAAAGTTCACATAATTTAAATTACTGAAAATTAAATACATAGATGTCCACACTTATACAATTCTCTCATGATAGTTCTAGTACAATGTCACTTTTACATACTATGAAAACACAAAAGGGTACAACTGCTCCGACAGTCTAATCTCCGCGCTCGGAGTCCGTCTCCACCGTCTCCTCCAACGGTGCCACATCACCAACTACACCTGTACGCCGAAGCAAGTAGTGAGTCTAAAAGACTCAGCAAGTAACACCACTCATACCATACACGTACATGTCATAGTAGGCTCTACACACACAATTGCAAAAAGACTCAACACCCTATTCATGAGATCCATGAACGCTGCAGGGGCATTGGTCAATCTGAAAGGAAGGACCAAGAACTCATAATGTCCATAACGGGTTCTAAACGCCGTCTTGGACACATCCTCACTCCGAATCCTCAACTGATGATAACCAGATCGCAAGTCAATCTTAGAAAAGACTGATGCCTCTCGCAACTGGTCAAACAAGTCATCAATACGAGGTAAGGGATACCTGTTCTTCACAGTCACTTGGTTCAACTTCCTATAGTCAATGCACAACCTAAGTGACCCGTCTTTCTTCTTGACGAATAATACAGGTTCGCCCCAAGGGGAAACACTAGGGCGAATAAATCCCTTATCAAGCAACTCTTGCAACTGCCTCCTCAACTCGGCTAACTCCGCAGGTGCCATCCAATATGGAGCCTTCGAGATAGGAGAGGTGCCTGGAAGCAACTCTATGGTAAACTCTATCTCTCTATCCGGTGGCAATCCAGACAAATCATCAGGAAAGATGTCTGGAAAATCCTGCACTACCTCAATCTCCGTAAGAGTAGGTGACTCATCAGCCTCTGGCACTAACACCACACTGGCAAGAAAAGCGTCACAACCCTTGTTTACCATGCGCATCGCCTTCATGGCAAAGATGACCATCTTTCCCGCCCAGTTCCTTGGCAAGGGGTGAGAGAACTCATCCTCACCAGGAATGCGGAAAACGATCCTCTTCCGACGACAATTCACTAATGCATAGTGCTCCTCTAGCCAATCTAGACCAAGAATAGTATCATAGTCCTTCATCTTTAGCAAGAAGAAACACCCATCTAGGACTCTATCCTCAATGCACACATGTGATACCCCGAAATTTTTATTCATTTTATATTGTGCATGTATAATTATTTGTTGTGTGTATAGTGTGTGTATTCAATTATGCATATTATAATTTCTATATTCTTTATGAACTCATGCATGTATATATATGATATTTTTCGTGAGAATAGGCAATTAGCTAAATTGATGTGTATTCTGTATATTAAAATACTAGGCTTGTAATACTTAAGTAATACTATGCATGCTAATCTAATTACCGATGTGCATGTTATGTTTATCTATTTCATGCATAATGTATATAATTATGTTGTAAATGCCTATATATTTATCCATATGATAATTCAAGCATGTGCATGCAAGGATTTTTTGTTGTATAGATTATTCATAGATAACTTATTCCAAATTGTATTTAATAATATTATGCATACTCTATCTAAATCTTGAAGTGCATACCATCCTGCCTATTCCATGGAGGTTGTGTGTAAAAATATACATATATGTATGCTACCTTATACATATGATATCTATCTGTTTAATCTTATGTACATCAATTCATCTATAGTATGTGAATAATACATAGATAATATTGTCCATGTAATAGATAATTTGCTATGGACCATGTAAGTATATGTATGCTATTTTCATACAAGTATAAAACATACATAATTGTGCATGCATTATCTAGTTATCAATGTATGTAAATCTCATGCGTATAGTGCGTGTTGTACACATAGTAAGAAATTATTATCATACACTTTGTAAGTAATCATGAGTTTATTTCTGAGCATGCAAATTATATATTTAAACGTGTGTGAATTATTTAATTATTGAGGTGCTCATTGTATTTAATTATTTTAATGCACGTAGTTAGTGTTATGGGTGTGCGTATGTATACATACATGTGTTATCCTTGTTTAAATAATATTTATCTACTTTAAGCGTGTTAAATTAATTAGGGTATGTAAAGTACTTGGATGATACTATGCATACAATATTTAACTAATAATGGACACATTTTAATCATAGGTTCATACGTAATGTATGTAATTATGCAATGTGTACGTATGTGTGCATATATGTATGTATTGATGCATATTGTTCTTAATTATAATTAATGTAAGATGTAATTAATTAAATATTACATAATGCAAGTATTTTATGTGATAATGATATATGAAATTATTTTTGCATGTACTAAATTATTTTAGTGCATTTATGCATTAAATTCTAGGTCTGCCAGTGTTTCAGCTGCTCAGGGCTGTTGGCGGCCAGGACTTGGACTCCAAGACACTGTTGGCGGCCAGACCTGGATGCCAACCCCCAGTGGGCGGCCACCCCCTGGACGCCTACCTCATTCTGGCGGCCAGACCTTGACGTCAACTGCTAGGTTGATTACAACCGATGTTGACGTTAATATCCAGCTGCGTAACGGTTCCAGAATTGTTAATGTCCGTGTTTTGGCTAGTTTCAGATTAGGAAACCCTTCCTAAACCTTGGGTAACCTACCCTAATGCGTACCCAACCCTTGAACCTATAAAATACCCACTCTGGGATGAGGGAAAGGCTTTCAACATTTGGTGAAAACTCTAGCTCCGAGATGGTCAAAAGCTGAACTTCGGAAGGCCGGATACGTCACTTGGAGGTGTTCCCCGTGGAGCTACATCAACTGGGAGGTAGCCTATACATAGAGGAAGAGATTCCAACTCCGAGGAGCCATCTACATCGACAGGAGAAGAAGATCTAAGGCGTTCCGAGCACCTTTTTCGCAGGGCTGAAAAGGGCTTCACCGACAATTCTGATCTTTGTAGATTTTTTTAAGAGGCAAGTAAACCTAGATCTTGATCCTATACATGTCCCCTAAGTCCTAGGTATTTTTAAGGATTTTTCCTCGCGTCCTATTCCTTATGAACTCATGCATGTATATATATGATATTTTTCGTGAGAATAGGCAATTAGCTAAATTGATGTGTATTGTGTATACTAAAATACTAGGCTTGTAATACTTAAGTAATACTATGCATAATAATCTAATTACCGATGTGCATGTTATGATTATCTATTTCATGCATAATGTATATATTATGTTGTAAATGTCTATATATTTATGCATATGATAATTCAAGTATGTGCATGCAAGGATTTCTTTTGTTGTATAGATTATTCATAGATAACTTATTCCAAATTGTATCTTAATAATATTATGCATACTCTATCTAAATCTTGAAGTGCATACCATCCTGCCTATTCCATGGAGGTTGTGTGTAAAAATTACATATATGTATGCTACCTTATACATATGATATCTATCTGTTTAATCCTATGTACATCAATTCATCTATAGTATGTGAATAATACATAGATAATATTGTCCATGTAATAGATAATTTGCTATGGACCATGTAAGTATATGTATGCTATTTTCATACAAGTATAAAACATACATAATTGTGCATGCATTATCTAGTTATCAATGTATGTAAATCTCATGCGTATAGTGCGTGTTGTACACATAGTAAGAAATTATTATCATACACTTTGTAAGTAATCATGAGTTTATTTCTGAGCATGCAAATTATATATTTAAACGTGTGTGAATTATTTAATTATTGAGGTGCTCATTGTATTTAATTATTTTAATGCACGTAGTTAGTGTTATGGTGTGCGTATGTATACATACATGTGTTATCCTTGTTTAAATAATATTATCTACTTTAAGCGTGTTAAATTAATTAGGGTATGTAAAGTACTTGGATGATAATATGCATACAATATTTAACTAATAATGGACACATTTTAATCATAGGTTCATGTGTAATGTATGTAATTATACAATGTGTACGTATGTGTGCATATATGTATGTATTGATGCATATTGTTCTTAATTATAATTAATGTAAGATGTAATTAATTAAATATTACATAATGCAAGTATTTTATGTGATAATGATATATGAAATTATTTTTGCATGTACTAAATTATTTTAGTGCATTTATGCATTAAATTCTAGGTATGTTGGTGTTTCGGCTGCTCAGGGCTGTTGGCGGCCAGGACCTGGACACCAAGACACTGTTGGCGGCCAGACCTGGACGCCAACCCCCAGTGGGCGGCCACCCCCTGGACGCCTACCTCATTCTAGCGGCTAGACCTTGACGTCAACTTCCATGTTGATTACAACCGATGTTGACATTAATATCCAGCTGCGTAACGGTTCCAGAATTGTTAATGTCCGTGTTTTGGCTAGTTTCAGATTAGGAAACCCTTCCTAAACCTTGGGTAACCTACCCTAATGCGTACCCAACCCTTGAACCTATAAAATACCCACTCTGGGATGAGGGAAAGGCTTTCAACATTTGGTGAAAACCCTAGCTCCGAGATGGTCAAAAGCTGAACTTCGGAAGGCCGGATCCGTCACTTGGAGGTGTTCCCCGAGGAGCTACATCAACTGGGAGGTAGCCTATACATAGAGGAAGAGATTCCAACTCCGAGGAGCCATCTACATTGACAGGAGAAGAAGATCTAAGGCGTTTCCGAGCACCTTTTTCGCAGAGCTGAAAAGGGCTTCACCGACGATTCTGATCTTTGTAGATTTTTTTTAAGAGGCAAGTAAACCTAGATCTTGATCCTATACAAGTCCCCTAAGTCCTAGGTATTTTTACGGATTTTTCCTCTCGTCCTGGAACCCCGAATTCACCGTTGTATGAAAATTCGTATGTATGTGCTGCTGGGAGCAAGTAGAAGGCAACATAGGTTGCAGTCAAGTTCTTCAGAAGAAGTTGATGGCAACATCCCTTGACGTCTACTTCTTCAGGACCTGAAAGTGTGCTTTTTGATCTTCTTTTGTTGTTTAAATAATTCTGGATATGGGTATACTCTGAAATTTTTATAGGTGATTGTATACTGTTAGTAGGTCATGTCATAATGTTGCCTAAATTTTCTGTGAACCATGTAAATTATGAAAATTCAATAACTCTATATGTGCATCACATAAGCATGTTTAAATATGGCATAAATGGAATTACTGTAAGTTAGGATTGCATAAAATTTACATGACAATATGAGTACTAATGTCTAACTTCTAAACGGTTAGAACATAAACATGATCATATGTCCCATGTTTAATGGTGTTTCGATAAATATGACTGAAATCTGTTTTAAATTGTAGAAATTATATTTACTGTTCGAAAAATCCAGAAAATGAAGATGTGATATGTTTACTGTTAGTAACTTGGGATAAAAATTTGGAACTAATCTGATGACAGTAATTGTGATTATTAGTTAAACTATGCGGATTATTCATATTTGATATGATAAAAACTAATCTTATGTAATTTAGTAATTTGCTACATGTTTAGAATTGTAATAGGAGTTGTTTACTTCTAAAAAACCATAATATCATGATCAGGTCAAATGAGATATAGGCAAATGGTAAATAAGGTGTGAAAAGGGATTAAATAGTATATGAACAATACGTGACTAGTGTGTGAAAATGTGAATGAGTGAATGTGTAATAATTGGGCCAAGGAATGACACTGCTACCCTAAAGGCTTTGAGAGTTGTACATAGAAAAGTCCCTATGGAAGGATCTACATTGTAAAAGTTTGTCCTAAAGGCATTGGAAAAACCCGGAGGTGGACAAGTACCACTGGATAGGGTGGAGAGAGCTTCTCCCGGTCTGCGCAGTTACCAAGATTCACCACTTCATTGCCTAGGTGGTGGGTATGTGATATGAGTTGTGTTATGAGTTATGTGTTATGAGATGTGATGAGTTAAGAGTATGAGATATTTGTTTGTGTCCTCTAAAAGGTAGTTAGGACTATGTGTCATGGCATTTTAAGTAATTGGAATATGTATAAAGTGTAAGATTATATGCGAATGTGGCACATGATGAGTGCAAATGATATGATATGTGATAAATGAAAACCAAAGAGTAAATGATGTGAAGAATATGTGAAAAGATATGTAAGAGACAGTTAATGTTATTAAGAGTGTGCTTGCATGTGAAAACCGATGTAGTAATGCATAATGTTCATGTTTTCATGCATTAATTACCTCATTTGCAATATCATGCTTATCATCATGTCATGTAGTTTATTGTTCTTCATGTAATAGTGTATGTGAATAAACATGAGTAACCATGTCATTTATGCAACATGAAAGATGAAAATGTAGAATTGTGAATTGGATAAGATAACATATGAACAAATGTAAATCCATGTAATTGAATATAATTCATGTCAAAACAGCAAGTAAAGTGTAGTTATGAAGGTGATAAATGTTCGTAATATTAATTAGATTCCATGCTAGATGTGATGTTTGCTTAGTACAAAGTTTCATGCTTTAGTACTTATTGTTGCCAACCAAATTGACCATGTTCTAACTTCTCAATTCATGTTATAAAATATGAAACCATGTCTATGAGATGTATGTACATTTAAAACAGCAAGCAAAATGTGAAATTAAATATGAAAAGTGCATGTGAAAAGTGAATAGTCATCATATTAGTTTGTTCATTCCTTTATGTCAAATTCTATGTTTTAGTTGTAGAAATATGTCATGAAATGAATTAATGTGGAAATGAAGGGATCATGTTATGTGTTAAGTGTAGAGAATATGTACAAGTGTATAGTAATAGTATCCATGATTTAGAATAAACATATGATAGAATGAAGCATGTCTAGGTGATTAAAAATGTGTTGATAGCTAAGAGTATGTTCCATGTGTTGGGAGTTTAAATGATAGTATGTATTCATGAGTGTTTAATAGATTAATGTGATATGTTTAAGATTAAGTCTTTGTTTTACTTGCTGAGTCTTTGGACTCACCCTTGCTTCGGCGTACAGGTTGACAGGTATCCCGTGCTAGGGGGAGAGACGCTATCTTGGAGGAGAGGCTTTTGAGGAGCAAGTAGTAGTTATATTTTCCTTTCATAGTTGAATAAAAATGTTAATTGGACAATGTAGCTCTTTCATCATGTAATAATGTGGACATTGTCGTTCTATTTTTACACTATATAGATTGTGGAATATGGGATGGTGATGGACTAAGTTAAATTGTTGTATTTATTCCGCTGAAATCAATTGCTATCTACGTACTTTTCAACCTATCGGCTAGTGTTGGGGTTTATCCCACTGTAATGACGCTCTTTATACCGATGGGGATTGGTATAATCGTACCGGTATGAGGAGGGTCGTTACAACACAGGTAACGACGGAATGCACTTCCTAGTCGATACCGTACCCGCAGGGGTGTGCACAGACAAAGGGAACTCTAACTCTCAGACTCTACCCCTGACTCTAGGGCTAACTGCCTAGCGAACCGCTCGGAAATGAACGAGTGAGTAGCACCTTATCAAACAAAACCCGAGCGTGCACACCTAAAAGCAAAACGTACCTTCGGTGACATGCTTGCCGCTCGGCGTCCTCACGAGCTAAAGCAAACACTAGAGCTGGGGCTCGAGGCCTTCCTGGTCTCCCTGTAGCTGGCGCGGCTGCTGCTACTGCTGGGGCTGGTACTCCACGCTGAGCTCCCTGCTGAAGTCTTGGGCAATCTTTGTTCTTGTGGTCGCTGCTCCCGCACTTCAAGCATCTACCCGCTACCAACCAACATTCGGAACCACCGTGTGTCTTCCCGCAATGGGGACACTCTTTCTTCACACCAGGGGAACGTATAGAAGGTACCTGAGAACTGCTGACTATCAAGGATCGTTGCGGTGTCTGATACACCATTTTCTTCTTATCTTGCCGCTGGAATGTCGCTGCTGGCCTCTTCTGCGAAGCCTTCTTTTCCTCCAGATATTGCTCCATCTCTCCCTCCTTCCTGCAGGCAGCGCTGAGGGCCTCGTCCAACGTGCGGCGGTCAAACGCCACGAGTCTCGTCCGCAGTGATGGCTTGAGTCCCATCACGAATTTCTTCGTCTTCCTACGCTCATCCTTTACAATATGCGGTGCATACTTAGAAGGTTCAGAAAACCATGCCTCGTATTCCAGCACAGTCATGGAGCCTTGCGTCAGGGAGAGAAATTCCTGCTTCATCTTGTCCTGGATATGCTCTGGGACGAACCTGGCTCGAAAGAGCCTCACGAACGCGTCCCACGCCACCCCTATTGCTCCGTCCTCAAAGCGTGTACGTAGTAGGGAGGACCACCGTACATCCGCTTGAAGGATCGAGGAAAAGGTGTGGATAAGATCTAGAAGGGGGGGATGAATAGATCTATGCCACTTTATCCAAAAGCTTAATCAATTTAAAAATACATTTAGAATCAGAGGCAATTTCAACAGTGAAAAACACAGATCTGATGAGATGTTAAGTGAGTTGATAAAATAGATATGAAAACCAGTTGATTAAGTGAATCTTACGCGATCCTATGCAAGCATCTAACGGATAATAGAATCAAACCACAAACAGACAAGTGCACAGAGATTTTTAGGTGGTTCGAAAATCACCCATGTGATTCCTACATCCACCCCTCACACCCAGTGAGGATTCACTAAACAACCTGGGTAACACA
The DNA here is from genome assembly GCA_014218235.1 of Colocasia esculenta. Classification (NCBI taxonomy): domain Eukaryota; kingdom Viridiplantae; phylum Streptophyta; class Magnoliopsida; order Alismatales; family Araceae; genus Colocasia; species Colocasia esculenta. The sequence continues at coordinate 144,540,154 of CM024754.1, forward strand.
CCCACTGGAGCCAGACAACTCCAACACCTGAGTTTACAACTCACACAACTCTAGAGTAAGACTGCTCTAGATCCCTGAGCAAGACTGCTCAACAACCACTTGAGTTCGACAACTCAAACTGAGCACAATGGCTCACAAATGACTTTGCTAGACACCAACACAAGACACAGATCTTCTAGCAGCAGATCATGTCGAAAATGAGAACATTCATGAGAATTGTGCAGAAGCACTTGCACAATCTCAAAATGTCTCAGAAGAACAGAAGTACAGTGAGAATTGTATGAAAGGACTTTGTTCTTCAATTGTACTCCCTTGTAGAAGTTCAGATTGGGAAGAAGCTTGGATTCTTGAAGTCCCAAACGATGCTCTGCACTTTTGAACTTGGGATCTTCCTTGAAATCTTCTCCAATGGATGCTTCTACTTGATCTGCTTCCTTGAGGCGCTTCAATTGCTTCTTCAAGGATCACACTCCAATTCTCACACTTGAATTGATGAGAATTGATCTTCAGAAGACACCAGGAGAGCAGAGGATGGAGATGAGCTCTTCTAGCCGCCAAAGGAAACTTTCGGGAGGCTCCAAGAGTTCGTTGGGTCTATTTATGTGATGGATGGCCAATTGGGGGCTTTTTATACCCAAAAGATTCCAAAGTTACAAGGGCACACGATCCTAGGTTGATACACCATCGCCCTAGGATGACACGTGGCAATCATCCATTTTAAGTTGCAATCTTTCCATAGTGTGTCGACCTGCCTTGGTGGTGGTGTCGACCTCCTGTCCCAATCCTGAAAACAGGCTGTTCTGGGAAATGATCCAGTGTCGACCTGCCCTCATCTTGCGTCGACCTCCTATCCCATTCTGCAAACAGACTGTTCTGGGAACGAGGTCCAGTGTCGACCTGATCCTGATCAGTGTCGACCTGAGTAGTCTAATTCCTGGAATTTGCGACTTGTGTCGACCTGCTTTTTGACTCGTGTCGACACAGTCTCAGCATTTCTTCAGCTTTTTGCCTTGGGTTCTGAGGTGTTGTGTCGACACCATTGTAGGGTGTGTCGACACACCTTTGCAAAAAGTATTTGTACCTGAAAATTAAACACATATATCATTAGTAAAATATTTTATTATGAGTACAAATGATAAGTGTGCTTTGAAACATGCTTTTTGAATATAAATTTCAGGTAAAGTGTGTTTATCATGTTTCAATTAGTTTGCATTAAAATCATATTTGTCATCATCAAAATAAGAGGGGAAATGATATGAAATTACACTCAACCCAACACCGCTCTCTCCTGCAATACACCTTCATAAGCACCAACTAACAAATTCTAACTTAAGCAGAACATACAAACATACAAAATTAAAAGCCTACCTGTAGCATGTAGGTGGCTAATGTCACCTTATCCTCATCAGGGCACCTGATGGCTCGGAAGATTTTCTCTGTCTCCCTTAACCAACTCTCTGCCATTAATGGATCACTCTCCCCCTTAAAAGAGGGTGGGGTCATCCTCTTGAATCTCTCCATGGTAGAAGGTCCACCATGGTCCTGAGCTGGTCCTTGAGCCTGCTACATCACACATCAAGCAATAAACAATCAACATAATATCACATAAGCATTTAAAACACACCATAATCATTTTATTAGTCTAACCTGAGCCTCCAACTGTGCCTGGAGTGCTGCCTGGGTATGAGCCTGGGTCTGCATGGCTTGCACCAGACCTTGCATGAATACTCCGTAGTCCACAGGCGGCGGTGGGGGAAGTACAGGACCTGGCGGTGCGGGGCCTGCTGCTCCGCCCGCTCGTCACGTCGCAGCTCATCCTCACGGGCCGACGCTCCACCACGCCTACCTCTCGAAGCCATGGCTGTAATAAAATTCAGCCACCATTAGAGCTAGGTACTAAGTTTCTAACCATTTTCGTATCTATCTTTCACTTCTTATTAGTGTTTTCTACACATGTGGACATACTTAGCATGCAATGAAGATGATGACTTATGTATATTCATGTGCAATCTCAACCGGTTGCTCTGATACCAATCTCTGTGACGGCCCTCGTTATACCAGTACGGTTATACCAACCCACGTCGGTATAGCAAGCGTCATCACAATGGGACATTTACCCAACGATACATTCAGCTGAGATACATGTGAATATACGAACAGAGTAGCGGAAGTAAAAAGAACTATTATCTTCATTCATTCATCATCCACATTTAACATACATGAAATTGCAATAACATAAACAACTTAAAAGTTCACGTAATTTAAATTGCTGAAAATTAAATACATAGATGTCCACACTTATACAATTCTCTCATGATAGTTCTAGTACAATGTCACTTTTACATACTATGAAAACACAAAAGGATACAACTGCTCCGACAATCTAATCTCCGCGCTCGGAGTCCGTCTCCACCGTCTCCTCCAACGGTGCCACGTCACCAACTACACCTGTATGCCGAAGCAAGTAGTGAGTCTAAAAGACTCAGCAAGTAACACTACTTATACCATACATGTACATGTCATAGTAGGCTCTACACACACAATTGCAAAAAGACTCAACATGTAGCATGCTTAAACCTTGAAATGAACAATCTATCATGATAGTTCTATCAGTAAACACATGATACATGCTTTCAGATTTCCTTAATGAAATGAATTTCCTAACACATGCTCTCTAATCATTCCTACTCATGAAATTCTACTTTGCATTTTAACCAAAACATGAAAGCCATTAACATGAATTCCGCGCGTACATGAGAGGGAACACAACTAACATGGAATCTACATGTTCTTGTACATATACATAACCATTTTCACATGCTTAAGCTTGCTGGTTTTCACATGCTTTAGTAACCATAACCTACACATGAGAGCTCAATGTTATTTAAGACACAACATGTAAACAACCGAACATGGAATTGTGTACACATACTCATTTATTTGTCCCTAGCATGGGTTCTAGACACTTGTACATGTAAACATGATCATAACATAAGGAAGCTACTGATTTAGCATGGTTTCAGATTTGTCACAACATGGATTTACAATATCATATCTTCACATTTTTGGTTTCACATTTCTTTACACAAATTTCCAATTCACTTAAATTGCACTTTACACATACACATTACACATTGTTCACTTACACATGAACACATACACATTTACACATTTACACTTTCACATTTAGTGTCGTGACACATAGTCCAAACACCAAAGAAGGACATAACACATCACATCACATAGACGCCATCTAGGCAATACAATGGCGACTCTTGGACTGCGCAGACCGGGAGAACAAGTCTCCACTCTAACCAGTGGTACATGTCCACCTCCAGGATTTCCCCCTAATGCCCTTAGGGTCACTTACACATTGAACTTTCTCAGGGGGACTTTTCTCTGATACAGTTCCACTGCCCTCTACGGAAGCGGTGTCACATTGGCACAGTTACACATTTACACATTTTTACCGATTTTACACATGGTTTGACACATGTCACTCTCACTTCATTCACTTTCTCATTCACATGCACATGCCTCTATTTTCCTAACATGACACTACAGATTTCATACATTAACAAGCAGGTAATTCCACTAATCAAGTTGAATTAAACAAGAATCAACTCATTTTACAATGACATACATCAATTTCACATTTTTCATGGAAAATTTCTTAAGGCATCATGCTCTGATCCAAATGACCTGAAATTTTAACCACAAACTGATTTCAGGTTTAGGACCCTTCATGCAATTTTTCAGATTTTTCTAAGTAAAATGAATTTACAGAAAATCAAACATCCATTTTTCATACTATTCGTAATTCAAGTCGATATGGAATTATACACAAGTCACAATTTTAGCAAGCTACTGCCTGAACCCTACATGTATAGAGCTACAGAATTTATTTCTCAATTTATGGGGCGATGCTTGGTTTACCAAGGATTTATCATAACTTATGCAAAATTCCTATTTCCCAAGCAACATTTTCAATAATTTACGCAAGCATGGCAAAATCTCAGTTTTCAGAATAGGGCTGATCCATACATGCATGATCCTCACAAACTTGGGCATACAGGCTAGTCCTAAATCATGCAACAGTAGATTGACAAGATTAACAACTAATCATGCTTGTAATTTCATGGAACAAAATAACTTCTACCATTCACCACCATGCACACTCATCCATCCACACCCACATTCATCACATTCACAATATACATAGCATATAAATGGTTTATAGTATATCCTAGTCGCGAAACATATCGAAAATAGGTGTATAGAAGGGCAGAACAGGTCACTGTTCTGTCCAGATGAACTTGGCGGCGGTCTCTGGCCGCTGATTTAAGGTCAACGTCATAGTCGATGGACGCTAAGCATGATCTTAGCGACCAGGGACTTTGCCGTCAATGCAGGTCTGTGCAGAACACATACCCGAGCTCTCAAGATAGGGTGAATCTGAGGGTCTAGGACACGAGGGGGAAATGTACAAAAATAGTAAAACCAACCTAGACACATACGGGGACGTTATGAATGGGGTACTTGCCTTTATAAAATTCACTAGACGAATCTAGGGCTCGGTGAAGCTCTCCTTGGGCTGTCCCAAGAAGCCTTTGGAAATGCTTTACTCTGGGTTCTTGGTCGATGCAGGTGCTGAGAGCCAGTGGTGGGGAAGCCTCCTCCTTGGTTCCCTCTAGCCTCTAGTTGCAGTAGAGTAGAATGTCGGATGGAGCCTTGGATCGCCGGTTTGGAGCCTTCAAAAACCAGTCCTTGCACAGCTCCGAACTGGGGTCTCTTCTTCTTCTCTCTTGTAAAGAGGCAAAGAGAAGGGTGGGGAGCAGATTCGGGTTTGGATATATGGGAGAGGCTTCTCTCCCACTCACAGGGTGACAAGATGGCTCTCAGAGCCATTGGGGACAGCTCCCCAATGGGTGAGCTACCTTGTTTCCGAATTTCCAGCTTTGCTGCGCATGCAGGCCAGAGAAGTTGGCGTCCACATCGTTAGATGCTAGGATTAGTGTTGGCGTCCATGGGTGGACGCTGACACCTCATCGGTGTCTAGGGGTTGACACCAATAGGGCCTTCGGCCAGAAGTTTAAAACATGCAGAAACCATGCACGCCATGCATATATACATGCAATATGTATATGGTAGTGTATTCATACTATCACCATTCAATACATGCATTATTACATCTAGTATAAAACACTGCACACGTAATTGTACTAATTAATGCGTATGTAAATATGTATATACATACACATGCACAAATATACACACACAAATACAAATAATGCGACGGAAATTCGAGGGCCTTACAACTCAAGTATGGAAGTTGTTTATATATTCTTAACAATTACCCCTAGCATAGATTCTAGGCATTTTGCATTCATAAACATGATCATAACATAGTAAAGCTACTGTTTCAGCATGATTTCAGATTGTCATAACATGGATTACAAACTCACATCCTCACATTTTTACACAATTTCAAATTCGCATATTTCACACTTTACACATGCACTTTACACATTGTTCACAATCACATTTTTCACTTGAACACATACACATTTACACATACACATTTACACATTCACATTTAGTGTCGTGACACATAATCCAAACCACCAAAGAAGGACACAACACATCACATCACATAGACGCTATCTAGGCAATACAATGGCGACTCTTGGACTGCACAGACCGGGCGAACAAGTCTCCACCCTAACCAGTGGTACTTGTCCACCTCCAGGATTTCCCCCTAATGCCCTTAGGGTCACTACACATTGAACCTTCTCAGGGGGACTTTTCCCTGATACGGTTCCACTGCCCTCTGCGGAAGCAGTGTCACATTTGGCACAAGTTACACATTACACATTTTTACCGATTTTAACACATAGGTTTACACATGTCACTCTCATTTCATTCACTTTCTCACTCACATGCAGGCTTCTCTGTTTTTCCCTAACATGGAACTACAATTACAGAAATCTAGCACTCAGGAAATTACACTAATCAGGTTGCTATATACAAAATCAAATCACTTTACAAAGGCATGCATTAGTTTCACATTTTTATATGAAAAATTCATAGTGCATCATATACTGGTGCAAATGACCTGAAATTTTAACCACAGGCTAATTTCGGGTTTAGGATCCCACATACAAAATTTCAGATTTTTCTAAGCTAAAACGAAATTACAGAAAATCTGACATTAATTCCACATGCTATCGCAATTCGATTTAACATGGAGTTGAATACCAATCACAATTTTTAACAATCACTGCCTGAACCCTAACAGACATGGAGCTATAGAATTTATTCCTAAAATTTTTGGGCAATACATGATTTACCAAAGATTTATCATGACCTACGTATGATTTCTATTTTCCCAAACAATATTTATACTAATTCACACAAGCATGGGAAAAATCTCAGAATTTCAGAACAGAGATGACTAATACATGCATGACCCATAAAATGTAGGACATTCTGACTCGTCCTAAATCATACAAACAAGAGTTGACAAGATTAGCAACTCATCATACATGTATTTCCATGAAATAAATCAACTTTATCATTTACCACCTTGCACAAAATTCATCCACACACCACATTCACTAGTATACATAACATATAAGAGATTACATTATATCCTCATCGTGAAACATATCGCAATTAATCATATACAAGGGCAGAACAGCTTGTTGTTCTGCTCAGATGAACTTGGCGGTGGTCTCTGGCCGTTCCAGGAGTGGACGGCAAGATCGCTGGACGCACACCTGGATCTTGGCGTCAAGGCATTGACGCCAAGTTCTGTCTGTGCAGAAACACAGACCGAACTCAAATGAAAAGGTGAAAAAGGGGATCCAGGACACGAGGAAAAATACATAAATTTATAAAACCAACCTAGACACATACAGGGACGTTATGGGTAGGGTACTTGCCTCTAGAAAATACACCAAACGGATCTAAGGCTCGGTGAAGCTCTCCTTGGGCTGTCCCAAGGAGCTCCTAGAAAAGCTTCACTCCGGGTTCTTGAGCAAGCTCCAGTGCAGTCCGAGGTCGGGGATGCCTTCCTCGATGATCCAGTAAGCTCCTTGATGCAGCAGGTGGCCGGATCAAGCTTCAGAACTTCAGATTTGGGTTGCAAAAGTGGGGGTTTCTCACAGTCCGAAAATAGGTTTTCTCTCCTTTTCCTCTTCTTCCTCTCTTGCAAAGGGCAGAGAGAAGGGTGTGAGTTGCAAAGAGGGCTTTGTATATAGCCAAGGACCTCTCACCCACGCAGGAGTGATGTGATACCCCTTTCAGACCGGGGGACAGCTCCCCAATGGTTGGGGTGGCTTGCTCCAGAAATTCTGGGCTCTGCAACGCATGCAGGTCAGAGAAGTTGGCGTCCACATCGCTGGACGCTGGACTTAGTGTTGGCGACCATATGGTTGACGCCTACACAACACAAGCGTCCATTGATATTAACGCCAATATGGCCTTCGGCCAGAACTCCAAAACATGCAGAAACCATGCACTTACACCTATATACATGCCATATGTATGTATTAACATGTACACACTACCATCATACCATTCATACATTATTTATACTAATTATACACATGCATACATAAGTATACTAACTAGTACTCACGTAGATATTTACATACGTACATACACAACATGAATTATTTACATGCAATACAATAATGCGACAAAATTCGAGGGCCTTACACCCTCTCCCCCTTAAAAGAAACTTCGTCCTCGAAGTTAGAACGACGCTACTCAAACAAAAGGGGATACTTCTTCTTCATCGCATCCTCAAGCTCCCAAGTAGTCTCCTCTTGTGAGAAGTTCCGCCAGAGAACTTTCACCGACGCAATACTCTTGTTTCGGAGATGCTGAACCTTCCGGTCAAGAATAGTTACTGGTTGCTCGACATACGAAGATCTGGCTGAATCTCCACTGGCTCATGACTAATCACATGAGATGGATCTCGGACATAGTTCCTGAGCATGGAAACGTGGAATACAGGATGAACACTAGCCAAAGCGGGGTAAGGCTAGCTCATATGCCACGCTGCCCAAACGTCTGAGAATCTCATATGGGCCAATGAATCTAGGGCTCAACTTACTATGCCTGCCAAATCTGACGACACCACGAGTAGGCGATATCTTCAAGAAGACATGATCGCCAACCTCGAACTCCAAATCCTTTCTCCTGTTGTCGGCATAACTCTTCTGCCTATCCTGAGCCGCAACAAGCCTCTTCTGATAAGCTGGACCTTATCCGAAGTCTCCTGAACTAACTCCGAGACCGATCAGCTGCCTATCACCAGTCTCCTCCCAACAGAACGGAGATCTGCAGCGCCTACCATACAACGCCTCGAATGGAGCCATACCAATACTTGCATGAAAGCTGTTGTTGTATGCGAACTCCACTAGAGGTAGATGGCGCTCCCAATCATCCTTCCAATCCAAAAACACACGCTCTCAACATATCCTCGAGCGTCTGGATAGTCCTTTCGGACTGTCCATCAGTCTGGGGATGGAACGCCGAACTGAGCTTTAGCTCCGAACCTAAAGCATCCTGAAGACCCTTCCACAACCTCGAAGTAAATCTCGGATCTCGATCCGAAATGATCGACTTCGGCACACCATGCAATCTAATGATACTACAACATACAATCTAGCTAACTCTCTACTGACTGCTTCTTCTTCATAGGCCAGAAATGAGCAGTCTTCGAGAATATCTACAACTACCCAAATCGAGTCGTTGCCCCTTCTAGATCGAGGCAAACCGAAACAAAGTCCATAGTGATAGCTTCCCACTTGCACACTGGGATGTCCATCCTTTGCATAAGGCCGGATGGTCGCTGTCGCTCGGCCTTCACTTGCTGGCATACTAAACACCGGATACATAATCCGCTACGTCCCTCTTCATGCCAGACCACCAAAAGGATCTCTTCAAATCCTGGTACATCTTGTGTTACCGGATGAATAGAGAATCGCGATCTATGAGCCTCCGCTAACACATGCTCACGGACATCTACTAAATCGGGGACACAAACACGGTGCTAAAATCTAATCACACCGTCCTCATCACGAGCAATGCCCGCCTTGCCCACAAACTCTAAAAGTCTAGGTTCGGCTCCATGTTGCTCGATCACCTCATCCAAAAACGAGGACCTAAGAGATAACTGACCTACAAAAGCCTGACATAGCGATGGCTCTAACTCAGTCAACGCGCAAGCCGCATCTTCCAACATCTTCCAATCCTGCTGGAGAGATGGCCTCTTTCTACTCAGTGCATCTGCTACAACATTCGCCTTTCCAGGGTAATACTGAAGGTCGAAGTCATAGTCCTTCAAGAACTCAATCCATCTCCTCTGCCTCAGGTTTAATTCCTTTTGGGAGAAAAGATACTTCAAGCTCTTGTGGTCGGTAAACACCTCAAATCTGATGCCATAAAGATAGTGCCTCCAGATCTTTAGTGCATGAACCACTGCTGCGAGCTCCAAGTCATGAGTCGGATAGTTCCTCTCATGCTCCTTCAACTGACGAGAAGCATAAGCCACTACCCTTTCCTGCTGCATGAGCACACAACCTAAATCAATCCGAGACGCATCCGTGTAGATAGCAAAACCCTCTACACCGCTCGGTAAAACTAACACCGGGGCTGTAGTGAGCTTAGTCTTCAATAATTGAAAACTACTCTCACACTTCTCGGACCAAACAAACTTCACTCCCTTTCTGGTAAGCTGAGTCAAAGGGGCGGCGATGGATGAAAATCCCTCAATAAATCTCCGATAGTAACCAGCTAACCAATAAAACTACGAATCTCCGAAGGGGTCTTGGGAACCTCCCAATCCATAACTGCCTGGACCTTTACTGGATCCACTGCAACACCAGCACCGGAGATAACATGCCCGAGGAAATGAACCTCGCGCAACCAAAAATCGCACTTGCTGAACTTAGCGTACAACTTGTGCTCACAAAGAACCTCTAACACTAACCTCAAATGCTGACGGTGTGTGGCCTCATCCAGAGAGTAGACCAACACATCATCAATAAACACTACGACAAAGCTATCTAGATAAGGCCTAAACACCCTGTTCATGAGATCCATGAACGCTGCAGGGGCATTGGTCAATCCAAAAGGAAGGACCAAGAATTCATAATGTCCATAACAGGTTCTAAACGCCGTCTTGGACACATCCTCACTCCGAATCCTCAACAGATAATAACCAGATCGCAAGTCAATCTTAGAAAAGACTGATGCATCCCGCAACTGGTCAAACAAATCATCAATACGAGGTAAGGGATACCTGTTCTTCACAGTCACTTGGTTCAATTTCCTATACTCAATGCATAACCTAAGTGACCCGTCTTTCTTCTTGACGAACAATACAGGTGCGCCCCAAGGGGAAACACTAGGGCGAATAAATCCCTTATCAAGCAACTCTTGCAACTGCCTCCTCAACTCGGCTAACTCCGCAGGTGCCATCCGATATGGAGCCTTCGAGATAGGAGAGGTGCTTGGAAGCAACTCTATGGTAAACTCTATCTCTCTATCCGGTGGCAAACCAGACAAATCATCAGAAAACGTCGTGGAAAATCCTGCACTACCTCAATCTCTGCAAGAGTAGGTGACTCATCAGTTTCTGGCACTAGTACCACGCTGGCAAGAAAAGCGTCACAACCCTTGTTCACCATGTGCATCGCCTTCATGGTAGAGATGACTAACTTTCCCGCCAAGTTCCTTGGCAAGGGATGAGAGAACTCGTCCTCACTAGGAATGTGGAAAACAATCCTCTCCGGCGACAATCTACTAATGCGTAGTGCTCCTCTAGCCAATCCAGACCAAGAATAGCATCATAGTCCTTCATCTTTAGCAAGAAGAAACACCCATCTAGGATTCTATCCTCAATGCACACAGGTAACGACGAATACACTTCCTAGTCGATACCGTACCCGCAGGGTGTGTACAGACAAAGGGACCTCTAAATCCTCAGACTCTACACCTAACTCTAGGGCAAACTGCCTAGCGAACGCTCCGAAATGAATGAGTGAGTAGCACCCGTATCAAACAAAACCGAGCGTGCACACCTAAAAGCAAAACCATACCTTCGGTGACATGCTCCGCCTGCTCGGCGTCCTCGCGAGCTAATGCAAAAACGCGAGCTGGGGCTCGAGGTATTCCTGGTCTTCCTGTAGCTGGCACTGCTGCCACTACCGCCGGGGCTGGCACTCCGCGATGGACTCCCTGCTGAAGTCTTGGGCAATCCTTGATCTTGTGGTCGCTGCTTCCGCACTTCAAGCACTTGCCCGTAATCATCCAACATTCGGTACCACCATGTGTCTTCCCACAGTGGGGACACTCTTTCTTCACACCAGGGGAACGTACAGAGGGTACCTGAGAACTGCCGACTGCCACGGATCGCTGCGGTGTCTGACACTACTTTCTTCTTGTCTTGCCGTTGGAAAGTCACTGCTGGCCTCTTCTGCGAAGCTTTCTTTTCTTCCAGGTATTGCTCCATCTCTCCCTCCTGCCTACAAGCAGCACTGAGGGCCTCGTCCAACGTGCGGTGGTCAAATGCCACGAGTCTCATCCGTAGTGATGGCTTGAGTCCCATCACGAACTCTTTGTCTTCCTGCACTCGTCTGCCACAAATGAGGTGCATATTTAGAGAGTTCAAAATCTTGCCTCATATTCCAGCACAGTCATGGAGCCTTGAGCCAAAGATAGGAATTCCTGCTCCATCCGATCTTGTACATGCTCGGGGACGAACTTGGCCTGAAAGAGCCTCACGAACTTGTCCCAAGCAACGTCAACAGCTCCATCCTCAAACCGGGTACGTAGCAATGAAGCCCACCATACATCAGCTCTTTCCTGTAGCACATAGGTGGCAAATGTAACCTTATCATCATCTGCACACCTGATGGCTCAGAAGATCTTTTCTATCTCCCTCATCCAGCTTTCAGCCAACAAAGGATCGCTCTTCCCCTTAAAAGAGGGTGGCAGCATCCTCTTGAATCTCTCCATGGTAGAAGGTCCACCATGGTCCTGAGCTGGTACTTGAGCCTGCTACATCACAGCAAACAATACACAATCAACATAATATCACACATTCAATAAAACAGATAATAGTTCATTTTATTAGTCTAACCTGAGCCTCCAATTGTGCCTGGAGTGCTACCTGAGTATGAGCC
>CM024754.1:144552453-144601149 GCA_014218235.1 Colocasia esculenta
TATACATGCATGAGTTCATAAGGAATATAGAAATTATAATACGCATAATTGAATACACACACTATACACACAACAAATAATTATACATGCACAATATAAAATGAATAACAATTTCGGGGTATCACATGTGTGCATTGAGGATAGAGTCCTAGATGGGTGTTTCTTCTTGCTAAAGATGAAGGACTATGATGCTATTCTTGGTCTGGATTGGCTAGAGGAGCACTATGCATTAGTGGATTGTCGTCGGAAGAGGATCATTTTCCGCATTCCTGGTGAGGATGAGTTCTCTCACCCCTTGCCAAGGAACTGGGCGGAAAGATGGTCATCTCTGCCATGAAGGCGATGCGCATGGTAAACAAGGGTTGTGACGCTTTTCTTGCCAGTGTGGTGTTAGTGCCAGAGGCTGATGAGTCACCTACTCTTGCGGAGATTGAGGTAGTGCAGGATTTTCCAGACATCTTTCCTGATGATTTGTCTGGATTGCCACCGGATAGAGAGATAGAGTTTACCATAGAGTTGCTTCCAGGCACCTCTCCTATCTCGAAGGCTCCATATTGGATGGCACCTGCGGAGTTAGCCGAGTTGAGGAGGCAGTTGCAAGAGTTGCTTGATAAGGGATTTATTCGCCCTAGTGTTTCCCCTTGGGGCGAACCTGTATTATTCGTCAAGAAGAAAGACGGGTCACTTAGGTTGTGCATTGACTATAGGAAGTTGAACCAAGTGACTGTGAAGAACAGGTATCCCTTACCTCGTATTGATGACTTGTTTGACCAGTTGCGAGAGGCATCAGTCTTTTCTAAGATTGACTTGCGATCTGGTTATCATCAGTTGAGGATTCGGAGTGAGGATGTGTCCAAGACGGCGTTTAGAACCCGTTATGGACATTATGAGTTCTTGGTCCTTCCTTTCAGATTGACCAATGCCCCTGCAGCGTTCATGGATCTCATGAATAGGGTGTTGAGTCTTTTTGCAATTGTGTGTGTAGAGCCTACTATGACATGTACGTGTATGGTATGAGTGGTGTTACTTGCTGAGTCTTTTAGACTCACTACTTGCTTCGGCGTACAGGTGTAGTTGGTGATGTGGCACCGTTGGAGGAGACGGTGGAGACGGACTCCGAGCGCGGAGATTAGACTGTCGGAGCAGTTGTACCCTTTTGTGTTTTCATAGTATGTAAAAGTGACATTGTACTAGAACTATCATGAGAGAATTGTATAAGTGTGGACATCTATGTATTTAATTTTCAGTAATTTAAATTATGTGAACTTTTAAGTTCTTTAATGTTATTGCAATTTCATGTATGTTAAATGTGGATGATGAATGAATGAAGACAGTAGTTCTTTTTACTTCCGCTAATCTGTTCGTATATTCACGTGTATCTCAGCTGAATGTATCGTTGGGTAAATGTCCCACTGTGATGACGCTTGCTATACCAACGTGGGTTGGTATAACCGTACCGGTATAACGAGGGCCGTCACATGAGTGTTCACATGTTGTGATTTAAATCGTTGTTGTAGCTCAGATGTGTTAGATTATGGTTGCTAAAGCATGTAAAACCAGCAAGCTTAAAGCATGTAAAATGGTTACGTATATGTGTAGGAATGTGTAGATTCCATGTTAGGTATGTTTCCTTTCATGCATGCTCGGATATTCATGTTAATAGCTTTCATGTCTTAGTTGGTTGAAGGTAGATTTCTATGTGAGGAATGAATAGAAAGCATGTGATAGGTGATTCTATTTTAGGAAATCTGAAAGCATAGTCCATGTGTTTAAATTGTAGATTCACCATGATAGGTTGTAAAATTTAATGTCAAGCGTTTACATGTTGTGTCTTGTGAATGTGTATGTAGAACCTACTATGATATGTGCATGTACGGTATGTGTAGAATTACTTGCGGAGTCTTTTAGACTCACTACTTGCTTCGGCGTACAGGTGTAGTTGGTGACGAGACACTTGTGGAGGAGACGTTGGAGACCGACTCCGAGCGCGGAGATTAGAGTGTTGGAGTACTTGTGGCATTTTGTGATTTTCATAGTATGTAAATTGAACATTGTACTACCATTATCATGGAAGAATGTATAAGTGTGGACATCTATGTATTTGATTTTCAGCAATTTAAATTATGTGGATTTTTAGGTCTCTAAATGTCATCGAATCATGTATGTTAAATGTGGATGATGAATGAATGAAGACAGTGGTTCTTTTACTTCCGCTACTCTATTCTTATATTTACGTGTATCTCAGCTGAATGTCATTGTTGGGTAAATGTCCCACTGTGATGACGCTCGCTATACCGACGTGGGTTGGTATAACCATACCGGTATAATGAGGGTCGTCGCAGAGATTGGTATCAGAGAGACCGGTTGAGATTGCACATGAATATACCTAAGTCATCATCTCCATTACATGCTAAGTCTACTTAGGAATGTCCACATGTGTAGAATTGATTAATAATGAGTGGAAAATAGATAAGAAAATGGTTAGAAAACTTAGTAACCTAGCTCTAATGGTGGCTGAAATTTATTACAGCCATGGCTTCGAGAGGTAGACGTGGCCGAGCGCCGACCCGTAAGGACGAGCCGCGACGTGACGAGCGGGCGGAGCAGCAGGCCCCGACACCGCAAGGTCCTGTACTTCCCCCACCGCCACCTGTGGATTATGGAGTATTCATGCAAGGTCTGGTGCAAGCCATGCAGACGCAGGCTCATACTCAGGAAGCACTCCAGGCACAATTGGAGGCTCAGGTTAGACTAATAAAATTAATTATTATCTGTTTTATTTGAATGTGTGATATTATGTTGATTGTGTATTGTTTGCTGTGATGTAGCAGGCTCAAGTACCAGCTCAGGACCATGGTGGACCTTCTACCATGGAGAGATTCAAGAGGATGCTGCCACCCTCTTTTAAGGGGAAGAGCGATCCTTTGTTGGATGAAAGCTGGATGAGGGAGATAGAAAGATCTTCCGAGCCATCAGGTGTGCAGATGATGATAAGGTTACATTGGCCACCTACATGCTACAGCAAAGAGCTGATGTATGGCGGGCTTCATTGCTGCGTACCCGGTTTGAGGATGGAGCTGTTGACGTTGCTTGGGACGAGTTCGTGAGGCTCTTTCGGGCCAAGTTCGTCCCCGAGCATGTACAAGATCGGATGGAGCAGGAATTCCTATCTTTGGCTCAAGGCTCCATGACTGTGCTGGAATATGAGGCAAGATTTTCTTAACTCTCTAAATATGCACCTCATATTGTGGCAGACGAGCGCAGGAAGACAAAGAAGTTCGTGATGGGACTCAAGCCATCACTACGGATGAGACTCGAGGCATTTGACCACCGCACGTTGGACGAGGCCCTCAGTGCTGCTTGTAGGTAGGAGGGAGAGATGGAGCAATACCTGGAAGAAAAGAAAGCTTCGCAGAAGAGGCCATCAGCGACTTTCCAACGGCAAGACAAGAAGAAAGTAGTGTACCAGACACCGCAGTGATCTGTGGCAGTCGGCAGTTCTCAGGTATCCTCTGTACGTTCCCCTGGTGTGAAGAAAGAGTGTCCCCACTGTGGGAAGACACTTGGTGGTACCGAATGTTGGATGATTACGGGCAAGTGCTTGAAGTGCGGAAGCAGCGACCACAAGATCAAGGATTGCCCAAAGACTTTAGCAGGGAGTCCAGTGCGGAGCGCCAGCCCCGGCGGTAGCGGTAGCGGTAGCAGCGCCAGCTAAAGGAAGACCAGGAAGGCCTCGAGCCCCAGCTCGAGTGTTTGCGTTAGCTCGCGAGGACGCCGAGTAGGCGGAGCATGTCACCGAAGGTACGGTTTTGCTTTTAGGTGTGCACGCTCGGGTTTTGTTTGATACGGGTGCTACTCACTCGTTCATTTCCGAGCGGTTCGCTAGGCAGTTAGCCCTAGAGTCAGGTGTAGAGTCTGAGGATTTAGAGGTCCCTTTGTCTGTACACACCCCTGCGGGTACGGTATCGACTAGGAAGTGCATTCCGTCGTTACCTGTGTGCATTGAGGATAGAATCCTAGATGGGTGTTTCTTCTTGCTAAAGATGAAGGACTATGATGCTATTCTTGGTCTGGATTGGCTAGAGGAGCACTACACCTTAGTAGATTGTCGCCGGAAGAGGATTGTTTTTTGCATTCCTGGTAAGGACGAGTTCTCTCATCCCTTGCCAAGGAACTTGGCGGGAAAGTTAGTCATCTCTGCCATGAAGGCGATGTGCATGGTGAACAAGGGTTGTGACGCTTTTCTTGCCAGCGTGGTACTAGTGCCAGAAGCTGATGAGTCACCTACTCTTACAGAGATTGAGGTAGTGCAGGAATTTCCAGACATTTTTCCTGATGATTTGTCTGGTTTGCCACCGGATAGAGAGATAGAGTTTACCATAGAGTTGCTTCCAGGCACCTCTCCTATCTCGAAGGCTCCATATCGGATGGCACCTGCGGAGTTAGCCGAGTTGAGGAGGCAGTTGCAAGAGTTGTTTGATAAGGGATTTATTCGCCCTAGTGTTTCCCCTTGGGGCGCACCTGTATTGTTGGTCAAGAAGAAAGACGGGTCACTTAGGTTATGCATTGACTATAGTAAGTTGAACCAAGTGACTGTGAAGAACAGGTATCCCTTACCTCGTATTGATGATTTGTTTGACCAGTTGTGGGATGCATCAGTCTTTTCTAAGATTGATTTGCGATCTGGTTATCATTAGTTGAGGATTCGGAGTGAGGATGTGTCCAAGATGGCGTTTAGAACCCGTTATGGACATTATGATTTTTGGTCCTTTCTTTGGATTGACCAATGCCCCTGCAGCGTTCATGGATCTCATGAACAGGGTGTTTAGGCCTTATCTAGATAGCTTTGTCGTAGTGTTTATTGATGATGTGTTGGTCTACTCTCCGGATGAGGCCACGCACCGTAAGCATTTGATGTTAGTGTTAGAGGTTCTTCATGAGCACAAGCTGTACGCTAAGTTCAGCAAGTGCGATTTTTGGTTGCGCGAGGTTCATTTTCTCGGGCATGTTATCTCCGGTGCTGGTGTTGCAGTGGATCCAGCAAAGGTCCAGGCAGTTATGGATTGGGAGGTTCCCAAGACCCCTTCGGAGATTTGTAGTTTTATTGGTTTAGCTAGTTACTATCGGCGATTTATTGAGGGATTTTCATCCATCGCCGCCCCTTTGACTCAGCTTACCAGAAAGGGAGTGAAGTTTGTTTGGTCCGAGAAGTGTGAGAGTAGTTTTCAATTATTGAAGACTATGCTCACGACAGCCCCGGTGTTAGTCTTACCGAGCGGTGTAGAGGGTTTTGCTATCTACACGGATGCATCTCGGATTGGTTTAGGCTGTGTGCTCATGCAGCAGGAAAGGGTAGTGGCTTATGCTTCTCGTCAGTTGAAGGAGCATGAGAGGAACTATCTGACTCATGACTTGGAGCTCGCAGCAGTGGTTCATGCACTTAAGATCTGGAGGCACTATCTTTATGGCGTCAGATTTGAGGTGTTTACCGACCACAAGAGCTTGAAGTATCTTTTCTCCCAAAAGGAATTAAACCTGAGGCAGAGGAGATGGATTGAGTTCTTGAAGGACTATGACTTCGACCTTCAGTATCACCCTGGAAACGCGAATGTTGTAGCGGATGCGCTGAGTAGAATGAGGCCATCTCTCCAGCAGGATTGGAAGATGTTGGAAGATGCGGCTTGCGCGTTGACTGAGTTAGAGTCATCGCTATGTCAGGCTTTTGTAGCTCAGTTATCTCTTAGGTCCTCGGTTTTGGATGAGGTGATCGAGCAACAAGGAGCCGACCCTAGACTCTTAGAGTTAGTGGGCAAGGCGGGCATTGCTCGTGATGAGGACGGTGTGATTAGATTTCAGCACCGTGTTTGTGTCCCCGATTTAGTAGATGTCTGTGAGCATGTGTTAGCGGAGGCTCATAGATCGCGATTCTCTATTCATCCGGGTAACACAAAGATGTACCAGGATTTAAAGAGATCCTTTTGGTGGTCTGGCATGAAGAGGGACGTAGCGGATTATGTATCCCGGTGTTTAGTATGCCAGCAAGTGAAGGCCGAGCGACAACGACCATCCGGCCTTATGCAAAGGAAGGACATTCCAGTGTGGAAC
Organism: Colocasia esculenta; assembly: GCA_014218235.1. Taxonomy (NCBI): domain Eukaryota; kingdom Viridiplantae; phylum Streptophyta; class Magnoliopsida; order Alismatales; family Araceae; genus Colocasia; species Colocasia esculenta. The sequence goes on from CM024754.1 coordinate 144,558,559, forward strand.
TGGGAAGCTGTCACTATGGACTTTGTTTCGGGTTTGCCTCGATCTATAAGGGGCAACGACTCGATTTGGGTAGTTGTAAATAGATTCTCAAAGACTGCTCATTTCTTGCCTATGAAGAAGAAGCAGTCAATAGAGAGTTTAGCTAGATTGTATGTTGGTAGTATCATTAGATTGCATGGTGTGCCGAAGTCGATCATTTCGGATCGAGATCCGAGATTTACTTCGAGGTTGTGGAGGGGTCTTCAGGATGCTTTAGGTTTGGAGCTAAAGCTCAGTTCGGCGTTCCATCCCCAGACTGATGGAAAGTCCGAAAGGACTATCCAGACGCTCGAGGATATGTTGAGAGCGTGTGTTTTGGATTGGAAGGATGATTGGGAGCGCCATCTACCTCTAGTGGAGTTCGCATATAACAACAGCTTTCATGCAAGTATTGGTATGGCTCCATTCGAGGCGTTGTATGGTAGGCCCTGCAGATCTCCGTTATGTTGGGAGGAGACTGGTGATAGGCAGCTGATCGGTCCGGAGTTAGTTCAGGAGACTTCGGATAAGGTCCAGCTTATCAAGAAGAGGCTTGTTGCGGCTCAGGATAGGCAGAAGAGTTATGCCGACAACAAGAGAAAGGATTTGGAGTTCGAGTTTGGCGATCATGTCTTCTTGAAGAGATCGCCTACTCGTGGTGTCGTCAGATTTGGCAGGCATAGTAAGTTGAGCCCTAGATTCATTGGCCCATATGAGATTCTCAGACGTTTGGCAGCGTGGCATATGAGCTAGCCTTACCCCCAGCTTTGGCTAGTGTTCATCCTGTATTCCATGTTTCGATGCTCAGGAAGTATGTCCGATATCCATCTCATGTGATTAGTCATGAGCCAGTGGAGATTCAGCCAGATCTATCGTATGTCGAGCAACAAGTAGCTATTCTTTACCGGAAGGTTCAACATCACCGGAACAAGAGTATTGCGTCGGTGAAAGTTCTCTGGCGGAACTTCTCACGAGAGGAGGCTACTTGGGAGCTTGAGGATGCGATGAAGAAGAAGTATCCCCTTTTGTTTGAGTAGCGTCGTTCTAACTTCGAGGACGAAGTTTCTTTTAAGGGGGAGAGGGTGTAAGGCCCTCGAATTTTGTCGCATTATTGTATTGCATGTAAATAATTCATGTTGTTTATGTACGTATGTAAATATCTACATGAGTACTAGTTAGTATACTTATGTATGCATGTGTATAATTAGTATAAATAATGTATGAATGGTATGATGGTAGTGTGTACATGTTAATACATACATATGGCATGTATATAGGTGTAGGATGTGCATGGTTTCTGCATGTTTTGGAGTTCTGGCCGAAGGCCATATTGGCATCAATATCGATGGACGCTTGTGTTGTGTAGGCGTCAACCATATGGACGCCAACACTAAGTCCAACGTCCAGCGATGTGGACGCCAACTTCTCTGACCTGCATGCGTTGCAGAGCCCAAAATTCCGGGAGCAAGCCACCCCAACCATTGGGGAGCTGTTCCCAACGGTCTGAAAGGGGTATCACATCATCTCCTGCGTGGGTGAGATGTCCTTGGCTATATACAAAGCCCTCTTTGCAACTCACACCCTTCTCTCTGCCCTTTGCAAGAGAGGAAGAAGAGGAAAAGGAGAGAAAACCCTATTTTCGGACTGTGAGAAACCCCCACTTTTGCAACCCTAAATCTGAAGTTCTGAAGCTTGATCCGGCCACCTGCTGCATCAAGGAGCTTGCTGGATCATCGAGGAAGGCATCCCCGACCTCGGACTGCACTGGAGCTTGCTCAAGAACCCGGTGTGAAGCTTTTCTAGGAGCTCCTTGGGACAGCCCAAGGAGAGCTTCACCGAGCCCTAGATCCGTTTGGTGTATTATCTAGAGGCAAGTACCCTACCCATAACGTCTCTGTATGTGTCTTGGTTGGTTTTATAAATTTTATGTATTTTTCCTCGTGTCCTGGATCCCCTTTTTCACCTTTTCATTTGAGTTCGGTCTATGTTTCTGCACACATAGGAACTTGGCATCAATGCCTTGATGCCAAGATCCAGGTGTGCGTCCAGCGATCTTGCCGTCCACTCCTGGAACGGCCAGAGACCACCGCCAAGTTCATCTGAGCAGAACAACAAGCTGTTCTGCCCTTCTATATGATTAATTTCGATATGTTTCACGATGAGGATATAATGTAATCTCTTATATGTTATGTATACTAGTGAATGTGGTGTGTGGATGAATTTTGTGCAAGGTGGTAAATGATAAAGTTATTTATTTCATGGAAATACATGTATGATGAGTTGCTAATCTTGTCCACTCTTGTTTGTATGATTAGGACGAGTCAGAATGTCCTACATTTTATGGGTCATGCATGTATTTGTCAGTCTCTGTTTTGAAATTCTGAGATTTTTCCCATGCTTGTGTGAATTAGTGGAAATATTGTTTGGGAAAATAGAAATCATGCGTAGGTCATGATAAATCTTCAGTAAATCATGTATTGCCCAAAAATTTCAGGAATAAATTCTGTAGCTCTATGTCTGTTACGGTTCAGGCAGTGAATTGTTAAAAATTGTGATTGGTATTCAACTCCATGTTAAATCGAATTGCGGATAGCATGTGGAATTAATGTCAGATTTTCTGTAATTTTGCTTTAGCTTAGAAAAATCTGAAATTTTGCATGTGGGATCCTAAACCCGAAATTAGCTTGTGGTTAAAATTTCAGGTCATTTGGACCAGTATATGATGCAATATGAATTTTCCATGTAAAAATGTGAAACTAATGCATGCCTTTGTAAAATGATTTGATTTTGTATATAGCAACCTGATTAGTGAAATTTCCTAAGTGCTAAATTTCTGTAATTGTAGTGCCATGTTAGGGAAAAACAGAGAAGTGTGCATGTGAGTGAGAAAGTGAATGAAATGAGAGTGACATGTGTAAACCTATGTGTTAAAATCGGTAAAAATGTGTAACTTGTGCCAAATGTGACACTGCTTCCGCAGAGGGCAGTGGAACCGTATCAGGAAAAGTCCCCCTGAGAAGGTTCAATGTTTAGTGACCCTAAGGGCATTAGGGGGAAATCCTGGAGGTGGACAAGTACCACTGGTTAGGGTGGAGACTTGTTCTCCCGGTCTGCGCAGTCCAAGAGTCGCCATTGTATTGCCTAGATGGCGTCTATGTGATGTGATGTGTTGTGTCTTTCTTTGGTGGTTGGACTATGAGTCACGGCACTAAATGTGAATGTGTAAATGTGTATGTGTTCATGTGAAAAATGTGATTGTGAACAATGTGTAAAAGTGCATGTGTAAAGTGTGAAATATGCGAATTTGAAATTGTGTAAAAATGTGAAACCAAAATGTGAGGATGTGAGTTTGTAATCCATGTTATGACAATCTGAAATCATGTTGAAACAGTAGCTTTACTATGTTATGATCTTGTTTATGTATGCAAAATGCCTAGAATCCATGCTAGGGGTAATTGTTAAGAATATATAAACAACTTCCATACTTGAGTGTTCACATGTTGTGATTTAAATCGTTGTTGTAGCTCTCATGTGTTAGATTATGGTTGCTAAAGCATGTAAAACCAGCAAGTTTAAAGCATGTAAAATGGTTACGTATATGTGTAGGAATGTGTAGATTCCATGTTAGGTATGTTCCTTTCATGCATGCTCGGAAATTCATGTTAATGGCTTTCATGTCTTAGTTGGTTGAAGGTAGATTTCTATGTGAGGAATGAATAGAAAGCATGTGATAGGTGATTCTATTTTAGGAAATCTGAAAGCATAGTCCATGTGTTTAAATTTTAGATTCACCATGATAGGTTGTAAAATTTAATGTCAAGCATGCTACATGTTGTGTCTTGTGAATGTGTATGTAGAACCTACTATGATATGTGCATGTACGGTATGTGTAGAATTACTTGCGGAGTCTTTTAGACTCACTACTTGCTTTGGCGTACAGGTGTAGTTGGTGACGAGACACTTGTGGAGGAGACGTTGGAGACCGACTCCGAGCGCGGAGATTGGAGTGTTGGAGTACTTGTGGCATTTTGTGATTTTCATAGTATGCAAATTGAACATTGTACTACCATTATCATGGAAGAATGTATAAGTGTGGACATCTATGTATTTGATTTTCAGCAATTTAAATTATGTGGATTTTTAGTTCTCTAAATGTCATCGAATCATGTATGTTAAATGTGGATGATGAATGAATGAAGACATTGGTTCTTTTACTTCCGCTACTCTGTTCTTATATTCACGTGTATCTCAGCTGAATGTCATTGTTGGGTAAATGTCCCACTGTGATGACGCTCGCTATACCGACGTGGGTTGGTATAACCGTACCGGTATAATGAGGGTCATCGCACACGGCATCTGATTCCCTTGAACCACAACAGGAGCTTCATCTATGTAACACAAGGTGAGCATAAACTCACCCGAGGGAACCTCCACTACTAATTCACATGACTTCTCTTCTAGAGGATGAGCTATACAATCCAAAAATTCTTCAGAAATGAAAGAATGAGAAGCACCTGAGTCAAATAGAACTCTGGCTGAAAAATCATAAATAAGTATTGTACATTCTATCATGTTCAATGCCTCTGCCTGGGCACGGGTGATAGCCATGACCTGGCCTCTACCTCGCTGCTGCGGTGCACCTCCACCATGACCTGCTAATGACTGTTGGGGCTGCTGCTGCTGAACACCTCTACCATATCCATATTCTCTCGGATAAGGGCAATTGCAGATCAAATGCCCTGGTTGATTACAATTATAGCACCTGTAACCTGGTGAATAGTGGGCTGCCTGGTAGTGCTCTGCTGCGATTCTTCTACCTCTGGCTCATAGCCACGCCCCTGCTGAAGCTGCTGACGACCTCCTCCTCCTCTTCCTTTGCCCTTAAATACATGCTTCAATTTCTGACCCCACTTACCAAAACCTGAAGAAGAAGGTCCTGCTAGTGCTTTTCCCCTACTAACTCCTGCTGCCTACTGGGGTAGCCGAAAACTACCCGAACCTGACCCGCTTGCCTGACGAGCCCGAATAGACCTCTCAAGTGTAGCTGCTCTCTGGGCTGCCTCCTCAACTGATCTACACATTAACGGTATCACCGCATTCTACAACTCTTCTCTCAAACCCCGAATAAAATACTCAACCATCATAGCATTATCTGATACTACATAAGGTGCATATCGGCTAAGTGCCATAAATCACATCTGATATTCTAAAACTAAGGTATTACCTTGCTGGAGTGTCCGGAATTGCTCTCTTTTCGCCTGCTGCACTTGAAGTGGAAAGAATGTGTCATTAAATGCCTCAAGAAATTTCGGCCAGGTAATAACCTCCTCTGTCCTGCCTGCAAAGGTGGTCTGCATCTTCAGACGCTACCACTGTTGCGCAAAACCTCTTAACTGGTATGTGGCTAGCACAACTTTGTCCACTGCTGGACACCTCATGGTCGTAAAGACCCTTTCAATCTCATGAATCCAGTGCTCTGCAGTATCTGGATTCGGCCCTCCTATATAAGTGGGCGGCCGCAACCTCAGAAACTTTTCAACTTGCATCACCGGCTCTTCTACTGCCATTGCTGGTGGTGGTACAGGTGCCACATAAGGTACCTCCACTCTTCGCGGTGGTGCAACAGGGGCCACAGGTACTCAGCAACTGGTGGTACTGCTGCTGGAGGTACCGGTGCCTGCTGATCCATCCTCATCTGAATATCAGTGAGGCTTTCCCAAATCCTCTCAATCATACGTTGAGTGGACTCCTCGGTGTCCTCTCCTCCACCACCCCAATCCCTTCTATCAGCCATCTCAACTTCCTGCACAGATAACATAACAAACACGAACAAAACCGATCATTACAAAACCAAGATCAGCTACCAGCAGTGTACAAATGTAGAAATAAGGCTATATAATTTCCCAATTCCTTTATATTTACACAGACCTTGCTCTGATACCAACTGTGGTGGAACTCCTCGTTCAAACCCGTTAAACTATTAACGAACTTGATCCGAGTCCGCCTCCCGCGATCGGGCCGTAGCCTTGCAAGGACACCATACACGAGTCCATGAACACAGAAAGGAACACACTTGATCTTATATATGATTCACCATTTCATATATAATGTACAAGATTTACATAGCCAAATTTCAACAAAAGTACAAGAATGTACAGGAGCCTGGGGCATACCCCGAGGTAAATTGGTACAACTGAGGAAAGAAACTACACTGCTACGGAAGCTACACTACTAGAGGCGTTGGCCCAACACTGCTGCGGCGCGGCCCTAAACTGGAAGACGGTAACAAAACTCCTCCTCGCCCTCGCCTGTGGGAAGTAGGGGTCCTCACTAGTCACTGGCTCAGTAGGGAACTCCCCCAACTCGAGCAAACCATACACAAGTAAGGATGCGGTAAACTATACCAGCACTTTATAGCACAACCACGCAGGTTATTAAGTAATAAATATACTTACCACTTGTCGACTATATTAAACAAAGTAAATAAATAAATGGAAAAACTCAATCACGTGTATGAGCTAAAGTAGAGACCGTCACACTCGAGCCATGTAGATTGGTTCTCGACACAAGTAACTGACTCGGACAAACAAACACAGGTCTACCTCTCAGTCTCGCAGCCACGGACAAAAGGTCTAGCTGCCGCTCCACGTGGAAAAGTCAAACAACTGTGGAGACCAACTAAACCCACTCCTGCGGGTAAACAACTACAGGCCCATGCCTGGCACCTCTAGGGTCTCTGGCCGGAGCACTCTAGAGTGAGGCACTGGAAAGGACTAGCTGGGGACCAGTGTCGACTGCCGGTGTCCGTACCCCCAACTAAAAGTGCGCTACAAGTGACTAAAAACAAACTCAAGAGTCATTGTCCCACTGTCGTCTTTCCCTCAGCTAGACATACAACTCAAACAAAGGAGTGAGGGTGTTCAGGACAGACGACACAGACCTCGATGGTACAACACAAGTACTGGGACAACCCCCGAACTAACAGTCTGGCTCATAGAGAACCTAGGGCACCCAACTAGAGAGGTAACCACGGTAGGCGTCGTACTACCTGCCACGCACACAAAACCACGTACGCACCTTACAAACCACGTGAAATCTTATGACATTCACAAATACCGACTGTTCACAGCACGTGAACACAATGCGCCTCGCGTGCATACCACGCCAAGACGCAACCACTAGCTAGCTACGTAACCAACATGCTAGCTTCATAAACATGCACTCCCAGAGCGCCACAGGTGCCAATGCACCACACGGTATTACCAATACACCGAATAATAACAATCAGATAATCACATAAGTCATGCGTATTCACACCACTCGACTGTGGTCGCGACATGAGCCTGTGTCACCTTCAGAATGCGACAGCCCGATATGGCGTGTTCACCACGTGAACGCGACGCACCAACATGTCGTGTTCCCCACCTGAACGCGACGGGTCGACCTGTCGCGATCAGATCGCGATAGAGGGTTCCGTCGCCATCACAGGCAGGAACCCTAGTCCGGGATCCTCCTCACAGATTACCACTCTATGCTATGCAAATCACCCTTAATTCTTAATTTTCATGCTTTTGTGAATCCCTAGACATGGTATCTACTGTTAGGTAAACGAATAACTGATCAAACCACTCTCCTATGCAATCGACAGCCCGAAAAACAAGAGGAGTCACCCTACCTCCGCAAAGAACACATAGTACGGCGATTGTAGCACCCCGAAAATTTTAATTACATAAAAATTCAAAAAAATGGAAATAAATAATTTCCATAATATCGGAGTATTTAAACATATGTATCATTACTGTATGAGCTAAAATACATCAGAAAAATCCGTAAAAAATGTAAATCAACCCCAAACATTTTTACTAAAAGTTTTACAAAGAAATTTAGGCCAAGAAAAAATCAGATTAGCCAAGTTTAAAGTGTTTCACGACTTATTATCGTAATTATGCATAAGTCGGAAAATCATTATCACACGTACTTGGATGAGTCAGAAAATTAAATAAAAATCATATATGAGCTTCAAATAATATCTTCTAATGACCCATCAAGAATTTGGGTCAATAAAAATCATTTGGACTAGGTTTAAGAGTAATTGTGACCAATTATCCAAATTAGGAAACAAGTCGGAAAACCGTTAACAAGAAAATACGACGCAACCAATATTTAATAAAAGTGCTGGAGAGACTCCCGACATTATATATTAATGACCCAATATCTTAATTGGGCCAATGAACCACATATGACCTAAAAATCAAATGAAGCTAAGAAATGCATGGAAATTCGTAGCTTAAATTAGCTAAAATTAAAAAGAGGCAATTAGAGTTGAATTGGGAAGAGATCCTACACTCTTGGCAACCCAAATTCATGCCTACCCACCCATAGAGGTTGCTTGATGGCCAAGACTCTCTAATGGAGGGAGAGATCTTCAAATCTTGGAAAGACACAAGCCAATCCCGCAACCCTTCTTTCCTAGTTACAATAGGACTCCTAAATACCTTGGTTACTTAAATACTCTTCACCCAAACCCTAGGGATGAGTTTACAACTTGCTGGGGTCATGTGGAGGAGCTCTTGGGGGCTGGGGAGCTGTGGATCGACCACAAGAAGGACATCTTCTTCCCCCGTTCGTCTTCTACGACCTGCACAAACTGTCCACTTGAAGCCGATCAATGATAGGCCAAACCTAAACCAAACCTTTCAAGGCTTATACCCCTGGAAAGAGGCTCAAGCCTGCGTCCTAACCCAAGTGGAATGCCTAAATTCCATGCAGTATACAAAGAGTATTAAGAGTTCTTCTGTGAGTGGTCTGAACAATGGTTTTCTAGAAGAACGAGACTTCTTCAACCCAAAAGGTAGGTTTTCTCAGGCCAAACCTTAACATATCCTATACCAATGTGTGGAACATCAAGTTAACTTTCGTTTCCCACTGGTTTCATCGAATTCCAATGAGTAGATTTTGAATTATAAGCGTTTTCCCCAATTCGCGCACTGTCAGGGCTTTTTGTGTTCTTTATATGTTGCATGTCATTCGCGACCGAATTAGAGCAAACCCACAACATAAAAGATTTTCTACTAGTTGTCCTCGTCATTTTTATGTTGAATGTTTTGTCTAAATATCATTATTTAAATAGTTATAAGCGTGGTAAGAGAGTTGCTACATGAAACTACGTTTTTCAGGTTACACTTGGTGTTACGTTGTGTTTGACTTGATTAAAGCCTAATGAAACCCTCATGGTGTTCTAATTCTGATTTACTGGAAGCACCCTCACATGCCTAGATTAGTTTAAAACTAGTTTCGTTATTTATCATACACTGTACAATTGTTCTCTATTTTTGAAGCACCCTGTGTCAATATAAGGCTGTTCTGGACCGCAATCCAAGAACATGTCCTTTCTCTGCCAGATTCAGGCACAGACCCTGTGAACGCGACGGCCGATAGGCCGTGTTCTGTGGTCTTGTCGCGACAACATACCTCGTCGCATTCTGAACGCGACGAAGTGCTCCGTCGCTACCTTGCTACCTGATCTGACTGCCCCGTCGCATTCTTCACATCCCAATGTCGCGTTCTGTTCCCGACCCGTCGCGACCCTTATGGGGATCCGTCATGACCTGACCTTCGGGTCTGACCGCCCTATTGCCTTCTTCATATGCACCCATCGCGATCTCAGAATTTTGCATTAAATCCCCACTTATTTTCCTGCAAATCTAACCGCTATACCCGAGGTCTGGTTAACATGATATTTAGTGTGTAATTCACATGTTTTGGGTCTGATCATTGCATGGTGGTTTTTTTATGGCTTAAAAGTGATTAACCCATTTAAAAGCTTTAATTACATGAATGATATTCTAATTGCTCCTTAAATGTTATGTGATAATTATCATTCTTAAATCTTGCAAGCCCATGTGTAGTTAAATGCAATGTTCAATTCGTGCCATCATGTTAAGTGCTTTTTCCGCGAGTTTGAAACCGATGGTTTGAGAATTGAGACACGCGTATATCACTACACACTTACATGTCTAGGCAGCCCTTTCTTGGGGATTTGGAAGCTCTCTACCGGTCATTCCGAATCGGTAGACTAGTGACCTTTTCTCTAAGGCCTCCGTAAATCTCCTCTGACCATGCATTCCCACATGGCCGATAAATTGGTTGTACCATTGAAGTTCCCTGGAGATAGCGTGCACTTCCTCTCTCGTCTTGTTGTCGTGAGTGTGAATTACAATGTAGACTAAATCCGTTAATGTAAAGATTGAACTAAATCATAAATCGTACCGTTATGCTGCCGAATTTATCTCTTGACCATTGTTATCATGAAATCATGTTCAATTACTTATTGAAACTCTCATTGGCCATTATAAATGACTGTGGGTATCTACATTTAAAATTTAAGTGAGATGCTGACCGGGCACGACGAGTGTCCAAGGGCTCCAGTCTAGCCCCAATGACGGAGAGTCATAAATATGCTGTTAACCTTGGGGTATAATGATTACTGGCGTTGCATCTGCGCTGGGAGTCGTGCATGTCGTGTTGAATGATAGATACAATAACCACATACACATTTCTTGGTGTACATTCTTGATGGATCTTTTCTTGGTGTACATTAGTGTCTACGTGCCTGATTAGTGTTACATGATCCTGCTCGTGCGTGCTTGCTTGCTTGCGTGATATGGCCATCCTGCATTTAAGGCAATTAGTGTTACCTTGAGTTCTTGACATCAAGTGAATTCTTGCGTGCTTGTACAAAGTGATCTATTGCTAGTTCTATCTTGTCATCCTGTTCAAAATCGTGTTCTATCATGATCACTCTATCTATCTTGTTCATGTATCATGTTTTAACGAGTTTTATTCGTACTCGCATATCATTCATCATGCTTACCTAGTTCTAAATTGCTAATCACTTATATTATTGCCCGCACATTGAGATATAAATCCTACTGGGCTAGTTTGCTCATCCCCTACTTTTACCCAATCTAGGTGACTATGACATTCAAGAGGAAGAGCAAGTCGAGGATGGGAATGCGTCCGAGTGAAGAGCGTCCCAACTATGAGTCTAGTTATAGTAGTTTGTTTTGAGTGATAGATTCATGTAGTAGGAAGTGAGGAATAAAATGTACTTTTTCTTTTTATTGAGTCTTAGTCCTGTAATAGTTCCCATTTGGAATACAATGAGTTGAGATTTGAATAAAAGATTAGTTGAGTTCAATATTTGGGCCCTATGATGATGTATGTTGTTATACATTTAGTGCGTGCTAGCTAGAGGCTTATTTGCCGACTGTTCACGTCTCAGGATATCGTCTCTAATTATTTCCAAATTATTATTAATATCCACTACGTAATTCTCGGGACGTGAAAGTTTAGTGGTATCAGAGCCTAGGAACACCAAATAGGATGTATGTCTCAGGAATAAGAGATACATATGGAATCTAGGTCATGGAAATTAAATACAGTACCTGGTGAGAAGGGGTAGAGACTGGGAATATGATAGCAAGTATTAAACACTCCTACCCATTGACTCTGATAATGTATCTAGAGACATTAATTGGTTTCCATTCTTTTTTCAGGAACCCTCATAACTCTTGCACTCAACTGCAATGGCTCGCAACCAATGGCAAGCTATGCAAGAAATAGTAGTTAGATTGACTTAAGCCCTGCAAAATGTGGTTCAGGCTGGAAATCAGGCTGCTGCAGTTAGAAATGGAGCCGGTGATTTGCACTGCAGTTTTAAGAGTTTGAACCCTCCTCGTTTCTATAGATCCCCTGATCTGGACTAAGCAGACAACTGGCAGGAGGAGATAGAAAGGATCTTCAAGTCATGCAATGCATAATAGGGAGAAGGTGGTACTGGCCACTTTCCAATTCACTAAGGATGCCCGAGCATGGTGGAAGGCCACATCGGCCCACCTACCTAATGTTGGCGAACTGGAGTGGGCCGGATTCCTGGAGATATTCCAGAGAAAGTATTTCTCTGATAGAGTCAAGGAGAAGAAGGCAGCGGAGATTGCCGCACTAAAACAGAAAGGGATGTCCGTGGCTGAGTATGAGGCTCAGTTCGCGCGTCCTGCTGTGTATGCCCCACACTTGGTGGGAACTTAAAGACTTAAGGCAAATCAGTTCATGGATGGGCTCAGGCCCATGTTCATTGAAAGGCTTGGACCACACAACATTTAAACTTACACTGAGATGGTCCAAAGAGCTCAGCTGGTAGAAGACACCATGGCCAAAGTAGAGGGCATGAGGGGCAAGGACAACTCCAAGCCGATCTTCATCAAGAAGGGAGCACCTAAAATTGCTCCAACTTTTCGTAACAACAACGTCAACAACAACAACAAGAGGCCGAATTCTGGAAGAGATGTTGTTGGAGACAAGAGAGTCAAAGTGGAAGGTAGGCAGTTGGCTGAAAATTGCAAATTCTATGATAAACCGGGACACCGAGCTGAAGAATGCTGGAAGAAGCTCGGGGTGTGCTTGAAATGCGGAGGTCGTGACCACCGTATTCTTGATTTTCCTATGCTGAAGGACCAGCCAGGTAGAGCTCAAAATGTGCCACGGCGGCAGGGATGCCTTAATGCTGTCATAGAAGCTGACCTACCCGAGGAAGGGGGTATGGTGGAAGGTACCATTTCCATACACTCGCAACCTGCATTTGTGCTTATTGATACTGGAGCTGCATATTCATTTATTTCCACCACATTTGCTGCAACTCTACCAGTCAAACCTGTACCCTTGAAATCCAAGATCACTGTAGCCTCTCCACTAGGCTCAGAATTTGAACTCACTCACTACTTGCCGAAATGTGAAACTATAATTGGAGGACACAATCTCCCTGCCGACCTTATCTGTTTAGACATGAAGGATTATGATGCCATTTTGGGTGTCGATTGGCTAATTGAATTTGATGTCGATGTAAACTATCGCCATAGGAGGGTCACTTTTAAAAGACCAAACCTTCCAACTCTATCGCTACTTGGCACCCGTTATCACAAACACCCTATCATGATATCCTCCTTAAAGGATTATAAGCTGATCAACCAAGGTTGTGATGCTTTCCTAGTTTCCATCTTGGCAACTGAAAAGAAGAAACCAACCCTAGAAGACATTCCAATAGCCAGGGACTATCCTGATGTATTTCCAGAAGAATTACCCGGCATACCACCTGAGCGGGAGGTAAACTTCACCATTGAGTTACTCCCTGGGGCAGCCCCTGTTTCAAATGCTCTATATCGCATGTCCCCTGTTGAATTGCAGGAGTTAAAAAGACAGATCCAAGAATTGCTAGATCAGGATTTTATCAAGCCTAGCACATCCCCGTGGGGAGCTCCAGTGCTATTTGTCGGAAAGAAGGACGGGAAGATGAGGCTATGCATAGATTACCGTCAGTTAAACCAGTTGACAATAAAGAATAAGTATCCACTGCCCCGCATCGACGAGCTGTTTGACCAGATCTCCGGTGCACAATATTTCTCCAAGGTAGATCTAAGATCAGGCTACCATCAACTAAGAATAAAGGAGGAGGATATTCACAAGTCTGCATTCCGGAGTAGATATGGTCACTATGAGTTCGTAGTCATGCCGTTTGGTTTAACAAATGCTCCAGCGGCTTTCATGCAACTTATGAACAATATTTATAGGCTATACTTGGACCAGTTTATAGTGGTGACATCCTTATTTACTCCAAATCTAAAGAAGAACACGAGGAACACTTGAAGGTTGCTCTGCAAGTGCTCAGAGATAATCAACTCTATGCTAAACTTAGTAAGTGTGAATTCTGGATGGAGGAAGTGTCTTTCCTTGGTCACATCATATCCAATGAGGGAATCTCTGTGGATCCATCTAAGGTGGAGGTGGTAAAGAACTGGGAAAGGCCGACAACTGTGTCAGAGATTAGGAGCTTTCTGGGTTTAGCCGGTTATTATCATCACTTCATTAAGATTTCTCAAAGATAGCTGTACCATTGACCAGGCTTACTAGGAAGGAGAATCCATTTGCATCGACTGATGAATGTGAAGAAAGTTTCCAGGCATTGAAAGGGCACCTTACCTCGGCACCCGTACTAACATTGCCAATTGCTGGGGGTAGTTTTGAAGTATACACCGATGCATCCGGGATCAGCCTTGGCTGTGTGCTGATGCAAAATGGGAATGTTATATGCTACGCGTCTAGACAATTGAAGAAGCACGATGACAATTATCCTGTACATGATCTAGAGCTAGCTGTTGTAGTCTTCGCCTTGAAGATATGGCGTCATTATCTATATGGTGAGAAATTCATTGTGTTTTCTGACCATAAAAGCTTGAAGTATCTGTTTTCACAGCATGATTTGAATATGAGACAGCAGAGTGGTTGGAGTATCTCAAAGACTTCGACTTCACGATCCAATACCATCCAGGAAAAGCAAATGCTGTGGCGGATGCTCTAAGTAGAAAGCCAATGATCACATTGTCAAGTTTAATGGTGGACGAATGGAAGTTATTAGAAGACTTCGCCAAGTTAAATATTGATGCTGACATCAAAGAGAAGGGATGCCTTGTTGCTAGTGTTAGAGCACAACCTACACTATTGGAGGACATCACAACACTCCAAGATAATGACCCTGTACTTGTGGAGATTAAGGCTAATCTAGACCAGAGGCCGGATTTCTCATTAACTGAAGATGGAAGACTATTGTTTCGGGATCGAGTCTGTGTACCCGACCATGTGGAGACAAAGAAGATGATCATGGATGAGGCTCACAAGACCAGGTATACCATTCATCCAGAACTACCAAAATGTATCAAGATTTGAAAAGAAGCTTTTGGTGGCCTAATATGAAGAGAGAGGTGGCGGAATATGTCACCCGATGCTTAACATGTCAAAGGGTCAAGGCAGAACACTTGCGACCCACAGGTAAACTCAAACCGCTAGAAATCCCGGCATGGAAATGGGAAGGTATAGGGATGGACTTTATTTTCGGACTACCCAAATCTAGAGGTGGATTCGATGGTATCTGGGTTATTGTCGACCGCTTAACTAAGTCGGCTCACTTTTACCAGTGAAGAATAAGTGGTCAGTAGATGTTCTGGCTGCATTATATGTGAAGGAAATAGTCAGATTACATGGAGTACCGGTGTCTATGTATCTGATAGAGACCCTAGGTTTACATCCCACTTTTGGAAAGGACTGCACTACTCCTTGGGATCTAAACTAAACTTTAGCACGGCTTTCCATCCACAGACAGATGGTCAGACGGAGAGAACCAACTAGGTAATTGAAGATATGCTTAGAGCATGTGTCCTAGATTTTGGAGGTAGCTGGCACGAACACTTACCTCTTGTGGAGTTCGCCTACAATAATAGCTATCAAGCTAGCATTCAAATGGCACCATTTAAAGCACTCTATGGCAGGAGTTGCAGATCTCCAATATGCTGGTATGAAGTTGGCGAAAAACAAATGCTAGGACCAGAGATGATAAGGGAAACCACAGAGAAGGTAAAGCTTATAAAAGAGAGAATGGCAGTGGCTCAGCAAGGACAAAACGCATATGCAGATAATAGAAGAAGAGACCTGGAGTTTCAGGTTGGGGAACATGTATTCTTAAAAGTGTCTCTAGGCCATGGAATCAGGCGTTTTGGCATTAAAGGCAAGCTATCACCAAGGTTTGTCGGGCCTTTCGAAATCGTTGAAAGAATCGGCGAGGTGGCATATCGTCTCGCTTTACCACCACAAATGGATGGAATACACGATGTGTTCCACATATCCATGTTGAAAAAGTATGTACGAGATCCGTGGCATGTCATAGAATATGAGCTCCTGGAATTCAACAAAGACGGAACGTATCAAGAGAAGCCAATTAAGATCGTGGACTGGGAACTGCGCCAATTAAGGAACAAGATCATCCCACTGGTAAGGGTTAGATGGAATCAACACGTGGATGAAGACGACACGTGGGAAACCGAGGAAGCCATGCGCAAAAGATACCCAGAGCTATTCACAAGTAAGTACACCTCACTTGTATAATAACTTTCTATACATGAATTTGGAGACCAAATTCTCTTAAGTGGGGGAGGATGTAGCACCTCGGAAATTTTAATTACATAAAAATTCAAAATAAATGGAAATAAATAATTTCCATAATATCAGAGTATTTAAACATACGTATCATTATCGTATGAGCTAAAACACATCAGAAAAATCCGTAAAAAATATAAATCAACCCCAAACATTTTAACTAAAAGTTTTACAAAGAAATTTAGGCCAAGAAAAAATCGGATTAGCCAAGTTTAAAGTGTTTCACGACTTATTATCATAATTTATGAATAAGTCGGAAAATCATTATCACACGTACTTGGATGAGTCAGAAAATTAAATAAAAATCATATATGGGCTTCAAATAATATCTTCTAATGACCATCAAGAAATTTGGGTCAATAAAAATCATTTGGACTAGGTTTAAGAGTTATTGTGACCAATTATCTAAATTAGGAAACAAGTCGGAAAACCGTTAACACGAAAATACGACGCAACCAAAAATTTAATAAAAGTGTTGGAGAGACTCCCGACATTATATATTAATGACCCAATATCTTAATTGGGCCAATGGACCACATATGACCCAAAAATCAAATGAAGCTAGGAAATGCATGGAAATTCGTAGCTTAATTAGCTGAAATTAAAAAGAGGCAATTAGAGTTGAATTGGGAAGAGATCTTACACTCTTGGCAACCCAAATTCGTGCCTACCCACCCATAGAGGTTGCTTGATGGCCAAGACTCTCTAATGGAGGGAGAGATCTTCAAATTTTGGAAAGACACAAGCCAATCCTGCAACCCTTTTTTCCTAGTTACAATAGGACTCCTAAATACCTTGGTTACTTAAATACTCTTCACCCAAACCCTAGGGATGAGTTTACAACTTTCTGGGGTCGTGTGGACGAGCTCATGGGGGCTGGGGAGCTGTGGATCGACCACAAGAAGGACATCTTCTTCCCCCGTTCGTCTTCTGCGACCTGCACAAACTGTCCACTTGAAGCCGATCAAAGGTAGGTGAAAACTAAACCAAACCTTGCAAGGCTTATACCCCTGGAACGAGGGTCAAGTCTACATCCTAACCCAAGTGGAATGCCTAAATTCCATGCAGTATACACAGAGTATTAAGCGGTCTCCTGCGAGTGGTCCGAACACGAGTTTTCTGGAAGAATGGGACTTCTTCAACCCAAAAGGTAGGTTTTCTCGGGCCAACCTTAACATATCCTATACCAATGTGTGGAGCATCAAGTTAACTTTCGTTTCCCACTGGTTTCATCGGATTCCAATGAGTAGATTTTGAATTATAAGCATTTTCCCCAAGTCACGCACTGTCAGGGCTTTTTCTGTTCTTTATATGTTGCATGTGATTTGAGACCGAATTAGAGCAAACCCACAACATAAAAGTTTTTCTACTAGTTGTTCTCGTCATGTTTTGTGTTGAACGTTTTGTCTAAATATCATTAGTTAGATAGTTATAAGCATGGTAAGAGGGTTGCTGCATGAAACTACGTTTTTCAGGTTACACTTGGTGTTACGTTGTGTTTGACTTGATTAAAGCCTATCGAAACCCTCATGATGTTCTAATTCCAATCTACTGGAAGCACCCTTGCATGTCTAGATTAGTTTAAAACTGGTTTTGTTATTTATCATACATTGTACAATTTGTTCTCTATTTTTGAAGCACCCTGTGTCAATATAAGACTGTTTTGGACCGCAATCCAAGAACATGTCCTTTCTCTGCCAGATTCAGGCGCAGACCCTGTGAACGCGACGGCTCGATAGGCTGCGTTCTGTGGTCTTGTCGCGACAGCATACCCCGTCGCGTTCTGAACGCGACGAAGCGCTCCGTCGCTACCTTGCTGCCTGATCTGACTGCCCCGTCGTGTTCTTCACATCCCAGTGTCACATTCTGTTCCCGACCCGTCGCGACCCTTATGGGGATCTGTCACGACCTGACCTTCGGGTTTGACCACCCTGTCGCCTTCTTCATATGCACCCATCGCGATCTCAGGATTTTGCATTAAATCCCCACTTATTTTCTTGCAAATCTAACCGCTATACCCGAGGTCTGGTTAACATGATATTTAGTGTGTAATTCACATGTTTTGGGTTTGATCATTGCATGGTGGTTATTTTAATGGCTTAAAAGTGATTAACCCATTAAAAGCTTTAATTACATGAATGCTATTCTAATTGCTCCTTAAATGTTATGATCCATTCATGCAACTCATGATTTAATCTCTCCATTATTCTACCATGTTTTAAATGATAATTATCGTTCTTAAATCTTGCAAGCCCATGTGTAGTTAAATGCATTGTTCAATTCGTGCCATCATGTTAAGTAGTTTTACCGATGGTTTGAGAATTGAGACACGCGTACATCACTACACACTTACACGTCTAGGCAGCCCTTTCTTGGGGATTTGGAAGCTCTCTACTGGTCATTCCGAATCGGTAGACTAGTGACCTTTTCTCTAAGGCCTCCGTAAATCTCCTCTGACCATGGATTCCCACATGGCCGATAAATTGGTTGTACCATTGAAGTTCCCTGGAGATAGCGTGCACTTCCTCTCTCGTCTTGTTGTCGTGAGTGTGAATTACAATCTAGACTAAATCCGTTAATGTAAAGATTGAACTAAATTATAAATCGTACCGTTATGCTGCCGAATTTATCTCTTGACCATTGTTATCATGAAATCATGTTCAATTACTTATTACTAGTTCTCATCATCATCATGAACATGACATTACACATGCTTACTTATTGAAACTCTCATTGGCCATTATAAATGACTGTGGGTATCTACATTTAAAATTTAAGTGAGATGCTGACCGGGCACGGCGAGTGTCCAAGGGCTCCAGTCTAGCCCCAATGATGGAGAGTCATAAATATACTGTTAACCATGGGGTATAATGATTACTGGCGTTGCATCTGCGCTAGGAGTCGTGCGTGTCGTGTTGAATGATAGATACAATAACCACATACACCTGTCCTGGTGTACATTCTTGATGGAACTTTTCTTGGTGTACATTAGTGTCTACGTGCCTGATTAGTGTTACATGATTGTGCTCGTGCGTGCTTGCTTGCTTGCGTGATATGGCCATTCTGCATTTAATGCAATTAGTGATACCTTGTGTTCATGACATCAAGTGAATTCTTGCGTGCTTGTACAAAGTGATCTATTGCTAGTTCTATCTTGTCATCCTGTTCAAAATTGTGTTCTATCATGATCACTCTATCTAGCTTGTTCATGTATCATGTTTTAACGAGCTTTATTCGTACTCGCATATCATTCATCATGCTTACCTAGTTCTAAATTGCTAATCACTTATATTATTGCCCGCACATTGAGATATAAATCCTACTGGGCTAGTTTGCTCATCCCCTACTTTTACCCAATCTAGGTGACTATGACATTCAAGAGGAAGAGCAAGTCGAGGATGGGAATGCATCCGAGTGAAGAGCGTCCAACTATGAGTCTAGTTATAGTAGTTTGTTTTGAGTGATAGATTCATGTAGTAGGATATTTGAATAAAAGATGAGTTCCATTTGGAATACAATGAGTTGATATTTGAATAAAAGATTAGTTGAGTTCAATATTTGGGCCCTATGATGATGTATGTTGTTATACATTTAGTGCGTGCTAGCTAGATGCTTATTTTCCAACTGTTCACGTCTCGGGATATCGTCTCGAATTATTCCGAATTATTATTAATATCTGCTGTATAATTCTCGGATAACGTGACAGCCGGGTTTAATGCCTGCTAGCGGTTGATAATGCGACAGACCATTCCGTTGTGACCTTGTCGCGACGGATCTAGCCATCGCCTTCCCAATGTTGACATCTGCCAGTCGCCGAGCGCTGGACACGTGGCGCACATGTAGACGATCGCCGTTCCCTGACGGCAGCCAGAACGCGACGAGCAGGACTGTCACCTTAAGAATGCGACGACCCTCTCTGTCGCATTTAGAGACAGAGAATCCAGGGTGCTACGGGCCCAAACTGTCGGCCCAGTAAGCCCCAAAAATGCACGCACACACCGAAAACAAGCCACATTGGCCACACAAGCGCTGAACACAAGATCTACAAGGATCTGAAAAATGCGCGACATTACAAGAAAGAAAATATTTTTAGCTTTTTTCAAAAAGTGAAGGTTCCAGAAGGTTATGCATCCAATATTACCAAACAATTTTCCAACAAGGGAAATAAATTGTGGTGTTTAAAAAGTCATGACTATCATGTCATAATCCAACAACTACTTCCAATAGCAATACGAAGACTTTCCCACAAGCAAATTTCCTCTGTCATAAGTGACATATGTCATTTCTTTGTAGATTTGTGCTCGAAGACTGTCACATCAGAAGACTTTTATGAACTTTCCAGTCAAGTTGTATTGGTTTTGTGCCGTTTGGAGATGATCTTTTCTCCTAGTTTCTTTGATATCATGATACATTTGATCATTCATTTAGCAGATGAAGCTAGAGTTGCTGGTCCAGTACATTATAGGTGGATGTACCCTATTGAGAGGTATTATTACTTTACTAATATATTTCCTTATATTTATGTGATGCCTTTTATTATAGTTGTCAATGATACTTGTTTTCTGCAGATATTTAGTGAGATTGAAATCTTATGTGCGAAATAAAGCTTGTTCAGAAGGATCCATTGCAGAGGGATATATAATTGAGGAGACACTCACATTTGCATCTAGGTACTTAAGGGATGATGTGGAGACATCATTAAATAGGCCTTCTCGACAAGTAGAATGTCATCCTACTGTGGTGGAGAAAGGATTTGAGATATTTGCACATACATGTCGCCCAATCGGAGCCGGGGTTAACACAAAGTTGCAACCTGAGGAGTTTTTTCAAGCACATACATATGTGTTATTTAATTGTGAGGCAATTAGACCATACATAAAGTAAGTTGCTGCATTATTAAGAATGTTAGATTTATTTTAATTTGTTAATAGAAAGATGTGAATCACTTCACTACAGCTGCCATCTTGATGAGATTATACATGTGGAGGTGATTCCCTGTTTGGGCCAAAACCAAATGGGCCTACACTTGGATGGAGAGGGAGGACAGACGCCGGTAGTGGACGGATGCCTGCAGTCACCAGAACGAGGTCAGGGAGGCCCGGTAGAAGAACTGGGGAGAACCCTCCGATGCCTAAGTCAGTAAGAAGCCTGAATAGGTAAGAAGGAATGGGGGTTCTCGTGTGTGGCTGGCACAAGGGCAATGTGAGTAAGATCATGTACCTCTGTATGGAGGCTTACCTGTGCTTTTTATGGGCAAGGGTGTTGAGAGAGGGGGATGAAAACGCCCTTCCACGACGCCGGAGATGGCGCGTCGGTTAGCACCCCCGGCGGGGAGTTACAAGTTGAGGTGTCCATTGGGAGGTCCTGCGGTTAATGCACTCTATGAACGTGGGGCGCATGGCCCGCGTCCGCCGTAACATCGTGTGGACGTGAAGGGGATGCTCGGATACCCTCGGCAGGAGGTTCTGAGCAGGCATGCTGTTCGGAACCTATGCCCGCTGCTTGGTGCACGTAGCTTGGGCAATAGATGTGCCAGTGGGACTGAGGCACGTCATAAGCAGGACCTGCTCGGCGAGCAGGCATCTGAGCCGAACAGGAAGAGGGATCCCCAGAGGCGACCCCTGTTCGGTTGGCGATACTTGACCCGAACAGGACAACTGTTCGGGGTAGAGGACGTCCGGAGATGTACTCTTGGGATCTTGAGAGCGCTTGGATGCAACGGAAGCATTCTGGGACCCTTGACCGGTCTCCGAGGACATGTGGCACCTCGCGAAAGGGCCACATCTTCCTACAAGGGTTGGTGGATAATGATGGGCCTAGGTGGCTAGAAATAGCCACTACACTTGCCCCCCACGTCCTTGAGTGGTTCGGGAATCGGGGTGCTCGAGGGCGGCTTCCTGATCGAATGTCTCCTCCGCATTAAATGCGGTATCGTCCTCGGAAATCTGAACGGCTAAATAGCGACGACGTTTGGGGTTTTTCCTTGAAAACGGAGGAGTCACCATGATGAGAGCGGGGGTCGTGTCGAGCCGTGGTCATCGCGTAGTCCAATCGGACGGGTGTCTGTAGTACGATTGAGAAGTGGCTTGGAGCAAGAGAAATGCCATTTTGGTTGTTTCGATTTTCGCGCCTCGCCATCCTTATAAGGAGGGGGGGGGGGCAAAGGCGGGAAACCAAGCCTTCGAAATCTCCTAGAGAACCAGACTGTGTGTTCCTCAAGCTCCGGTTGATTTCTCCTCCTTCGTCTTCTTCTTCCTCGTGCGCTCTTCGTGCCCTCAACCTTCCTTCGACTTCCGACGATGGCGGACAAGGGAAAGGCTATAGTAGTTGCTAGAGTGGGTGGAGTTTGCTGTGGCCGTGGCTCATGGGCAGCGATACTGCCATTACGAGGGTCTCCGGGAGTGCTTCCGCATCGGCGATGAGTACGAGATTATCGACTCCAAGGAGGGAGAGTCATATTTGGTGAACAGGCCAGGCTGCCTTCTCCTCTCCGTTGATCACAAGGAGGCGAGTTTCTGGCTACCACCGCCAGAGACGGCGAAGGCACTGCTAAACTGGTGGGGAATCTCACGCATCCAGTTGACGCCTAACTCTTGGAGGTATATCTCTATCTTCGGCATCATTTGCAAGATCAAGGAGATCTGTGGTTCGGCGGCAGTGTTCCGATCTCACTTCAAGCTCTCCGCCTCACGGTCATCGGGGTTGAGCGTCTACTACGCGAAGCACCGCACCGATAGGATGCACATCCACCTGTCAAGCAAGTATTCCAATAACAAGGGTTGGTCGGAGCGACTGTTCTTCGTCAGGCGCTGGGATGGCGTGGAGTGGGGGTTTCCGACCACAATCCAAATGGTGCGAAAGGACGAGTTCCCCAAGTTGATCCAGGACGAAGCGAGGGCTTCGGACAGCCTTCTCCGAGCAGGAGTAAAGAACGGCGAAGGCTATCTGACTGAGTTTACCCTCGTCGAGCACGGTCTGAGCAAGCCGTGGAGTAAGTTCCTGACCTTATGTTGCGTGTGAGCCAAAACGACAATCATTTTCTGATCCTCTCTTTCTTCCTTCCTGCAGCTGCTGCTGAGTTGGCCGCTGGTCGGGACCAAGAGGCCAACGAAGATTTCGCTGAGAAGATACCAATCACTCGCCACATGGTGTATGAGGGAGACGATGTTGCTGCTGTTATCCGGGTCCCCTCTGCAGTGAGGGTTCCCACTACGGTGACGACCGCGCTTGTGGCGCCTGCCCCCACCATGAGGTGCTCGGAGAGCGCACGGGCCCTTGAAAAGCGGCCCGAAAGAATTTGTTTGAAGAAGAAGGCCGCCACAAGGGTGGTTTCAATGGTCGCACCACGGTCTTCATTCGAGGAGGGTGAGGGGGCGAGCCACCTCCTACCATGGCGAAGAAGAAACTGGTGCAACCCAAGCGTTGGACGGCTCTGAGCGAAGAGGTCGAGGACTAGCTTCGAGCACGGGAGAAGAGGAAGCTGGTTCGTGCTGCACCGCGGGCGAGTGAGGAGCTGGACGAGGAGGAAGAGATCATCGAGCCGCTGGTGATTTGAAAAACGCGCAAGGCTACTGTGACATCCATCTAGGAAGCGCCTGGGGTGCCCTTTAGATCCCGGCCCGGAGCTGCCCAACAATTGGTGAGCGAGCTCAGGCTCATCATTCTAAGTGATGGGTCGGAGAGCCCTACTGAAGAGCATGCAGGAGGGCTTGTGCCGCCGGGCCCCACCGAGAGCCGGATCGAGGAGATGCCTGAACAGAGGCATCAAGCACAAGAGGCGCCAACAAGACACTACTGGTGACGATGCAGGGACCTTTGCTCCTAGGAGCGAGGAGGTTGGGGGCTCCCTTGCTAGGGGGGAGGTTACTTCTCCGCGTGTTGCGGTACTGGAGAAGAACATCCCCGAAGTGGTAGCTACGTCCGGGGCCGAGGAGACCACCGCAGGAGGAGCCCTGATTGAAGGCCCCTTGCCCCCAAGTGAAGTAATTGTAACAACGAATGCGCAAACAGTTACTTCGGTTCTTAAGGGGATCGAGGAGGTCTCTTACACTGGAGTGGGAGAGATTCGTGAGACGGCCCAAGCAACAGAGGGCCAAAAGATGGCTGTTGAAGCTGCTGGTGGAGCAGGGCCTTTTGGAGAACCAACAGGCGGGACCGCCGAGGAACACGCTGACTCTGAGGAGGACCGGAGGCCGCATACCGAATTGCTGAGGGGAAGGTCATCCGAGCTCCCTTCGAAGGCAATGCTGGAAGCGGCGCTCGGTCATCTAGGAGGAGACATTTCAAAGCTCCTTCCTCCAAGTCCCACCATGTCTTACCTGGAACGGGTGTCGTGTTGGCAGTCCCTTAGGCCGGCGGTGTCCCCTGAACACTCCAGCGGGGCGTATCGTCTAGAGTGCCCCGACGAGCACAATGACGCCGATGACGCCGATGTAGGGGCACTGGTCGACAGAGTTATGAACTCTCTAGGTGTGCTGAAGAAGTTGGCTATGCGCGCCCAGGGTCACAGGCAGATATGGGAGGCGAAAATGGCTTTCTGCGACGATCTGGTCACCAAGCACCAGACTCGTGAGGCCGAGCTGTTAGGGGAGGTAAAAGGCCTTCAGGACGCCCTCCGAGCATCCGAGCTAAATCTGACCATTGCCCGAGCCGAGAAGGAGGCAATTACGAAGGTGTTAGCCGAAGCTAGGGCCCACAGAGTGGCAGAGTACAAAGAAGGTCCGGACATCAAAAAGGACTTGGAGCAGTTCGGGGCCCGTTGTTACAAGGTGGACCTCGAAGCCGGAAGGAGCTCGGGGAAAAGCTTGCTTGGACAGAGTATGCCCGAGAAGCCTTCGTGGCTGCTGTAAGGGAGTGTCAGCGTCGTACCCAGGAGTTGCGTTTGGACGGAGTTCACTTTGCACAATTCCAGTCTGGACGAATGCGTCTTGGGGATGATGGCGCCGGCCCCTCCGGTCATGCCCCCTAAACGCGCTTATCCCCTGCTCTTTTTGTACTTCTGCCGGAGTATGTTTTTGTATATAAAGAATCTGAATAGACCCTTTTTGGTGAATGGCTTCGCTTTTTCTATCTTCTACCCTCTACCATTGTTCTTGCTTGAATCGGAATTCGTTGGTCATTTTAGAAGGGTTCGTAATACCGCACAGGTCGTTTAGGAACTGAAAAAGAGATCCTGACCAGGGGTGTTATGAGGGACGGCCCCTTGCTTGGAGATAAGACCTTGTCTTTGCGAGCTGAAAAGCTCAAAGTAAGGATACGCTAGTTATCTTCTCAAGCCGACCAGAAGAACGGGAAGAAGAGAAGCAGGACGCCGATCAAAAGGCTTTTACAAATAATAAGCCTTTAGATTGGATACATGCCAGGTTCTTGGTATGGGTTCACCGCTGAAAGTAGCGAGGTTGTAGGAACCTTTCCCGAGAACCTGGGTGACCTGATAACGTCCTTCCATTTAGGGGCGAGTTTGCCGGTAGCTTTTCGGGGATCTGATGCCGAGCATCGGCATCAGATCTCCTTTGAAGAAGCGCCTTTCCCGAACTCGAATATTGTAGTATTGTGCGAGTCGTTGTTGATAAGAGACCAGGCGAATGCTGGCATCACTATGGCACTCGCCGAGGATGTCCATGTTCTCTCGAAGAGTGCAGGTGTTAGCGGCTTCGTCGAAGTGAGTTGTTTGGAGAGTAGGGAGTGAACCTCTGGGAGCGCAGCCTGATCTTGCGAGCTTTACCTTGGTCAGACGGAAGTTCATTTCGACGCAGATATGCCATGAGGGGGTCTGTATAGCTCGGAGCTGGCAGATCGGCCTCGATGGCGGCTACATCAACCTCAATGCTAGGCGAGGCGAGCTTTTCGATGAATATGGAGCATGAAGGGGCGATGTCGCTAGAAGATGCCAATTAGCGAGTGCATCGGCCCGCACATTCTGTTCCCGTGAAACATGATGATTTCAAAGTAGAGGAGGCCCTTCGTTTGGTCTTTACCTGCTGGAGGTAATGTGCCATGCGGGGCTCCCTTGCTTCGAAATGTCTGCTTACCTGGATGGCGACCAATTGCGAGTCACTGAAGGCCCGTAGTCGAAGTGCCCTGAGGTTCCTAGAATCTGAATTCCAGACAGCAGTGCTTCGTACTCGGCGACGTTGTTAGAGGTGGAAAAGCGAAACCTTAGAGCATATTGGAACTCTAAGCCCTATGGGGAGGTGAGAACCAAGCCAGCTCTACTCCCTGTGACACAAGAGGATCCGTCCATGTAGAGCTCCCATGGGGGCTCGATGGCCAATGGAAGGTCCTGCTCGGTCGAAAAGGTGCATTCCGTGACGAAATCTGCCAACGCTTGCACCTTGATGGCCGTTCTAGGATGGTAGGTGATGTCGAACTCACCTAGATCAATGGACCATTTGATGAGCCTTCCGGAAGCCTCCGGCCGCTGGAGGATGAGCTTTAGCGGCTGATCGGTAAGGACCATAATGGAGTGGGCCTGAAAGTAGGGCCTAAGGTTCCGTGCGGCTATGACCAGTGCCAAGGCAAGTTTCTCTACTCAGGGGTACCTTCTTTTAGCTTCTTGGAGGACCCTATTTATGTAGTAGACGGGACGCTGGGCCACTCCCTCTTCCCTGATCAACACTGCGCTGATTGAGTGTTCGGTAACCGATAGGTATACGAACAGAGGTTCCCCGAGCATGGGTTTTGAGAGGATTGGTGGAGCTGCCAGGTATGCCTTTAGCTTGGTGAAGGCCACTTCACAGTCCTCTATCTAGCGTATATGCCCCCCTTGCTGTGAGGTGCCTTTGGGGCCTCGCAGCAACTTGAAGAAGCTGAAGCTTCTTTCCGCTGCTCGGGACATGAACCGGTTGAGTGCGGCGAGGTGTCCGGTAAACGCTGGACGTCGCGTACGGTCTTGGGTGTGTTCATTTCTAGTATTGCTTGGATCTTCTCGGGGTGGCTTCTATTCCTCTGTTTGAAACAAGGAAGCCGAGGAACCTACCTGAGTGAACTCCGAAGGTGCACTTAGCTGGATTGAGCTTCATATTGTACCTCCGCAAGGTGGCGAAGGTTCTTGTGGTCGGAAATGTGATCCGTGCTCGGGAGCATTTTCACCAGCATGTCGTCGAGTAGACCACCATGTTGCACCCAATTTGTTGCTCGAACGTCTTGTTGACTAGTCGTTGGTAGGCGCTCCAGCGTTCTTCAGACCAAGGGCATCCTTGTGAAACAGTACAACCCTAAGTCTGTGACGAACGTGGTAGCGTCTTGGTCTGGGGGGTGCATGCTTATTGATGATAACCAGAATAAGCATCAAGAAGCTGAGGAGCTCGTGTCCGGACATAGCGTCTACCAGCTGGTCGATGCGCGGCAGAGGAAAATTGTCCTTAGGCGTTGCCTTGTTGAGATCCTTGTAGTCCACGCACACACACCATTTGCCATTGGCTTTGCGTACGAGGACTACGTTGGAGATCCACTTCGGGTACTGGGCTTCCCGGAGGAGCCCAACTGCCCTGCTTCTAACAACGTGATCCTGGATCACGATCTGCCGTTCTCGGTTGACGGGTCGCCTCCTCTACTGCACTGGTGGGACCCGTGGGTCCAAGCGGAGGCGATGCATCATCACATCTAGAGGGATGCCCGGTAGCTCATCGTCCGACCATGCGAACACGTCTAAGTTGGCTAACAGGAAAGCCTTGTAACGCCACTGCTCGACTTCCGCTAGTAAAGTGCCAACGTATAGTACGTGCTTGGGGTCGTCGTCTACTTGGACTGGAAGCAAATCCTTAGCAGGGGTTCCACGGCTAGCGGAAGGTTGATCAACTGGCGGAGAAGCAGGAGCCGGAGCTGCGAGTGGTTGCTTATCTCTCAAGGAGAGGACATAGCACCGACGAGACTCGCGTTGACATCCAGGACCTCGCCGATCCCACATGGAGTAGGGAACTTCATTTTTGATGGAGAGACGAGGGAACGGCTTTGATTTGCCCGTTCAGACCTCTGCCAAGAATGGCGTTGTAACCGGGCATATTTCTAATGACCAAAAAAATCCACCACCGGGTCATGCTTCTCGGGGCCATCCCAAGTGTTATTGGGAGGAGAGCTGTGACGGATCGGGGTATTTATGCCCATTAAGGCTCCATATCCAGATCCGCCTCCCGCGAATGGACCGAAGTCTCGCAAGGGATATCTCAAACACGTGTCCAGTAAGAGTATAAAAGACAAACCACAAGAATATAAGACACAAGAAAGTACATGTGCTCATATCTGTTCACAAATTGTACAATTGTCCCATTACATTAATACATGTCCAATTAAAAGAGTACAACTACCTGGGGCATACCCCGAGGGAGCACAAGCTCACACAACACTAACTACTAAACTACTGCTGGTGGTACAAGTCCGACACAGCCACTGCAAGCCAAACACACGGCAAGCCCTGAAAAGAACTGTAGGGGAGTGAGCCTCAACAAGTCACTGGCTCAGTAGGGGCTACCCAAAACAACACCGTAACCACAAACACCTCAACCCCAATGGGTCTCACTGGCAACACCAATAGCCAAACCATTTCATGCTCACATCATGATAATAAATAACAATAAACATAATCATGATAATAAACACAAGTCCTCAGAAGGAAAGTAGGAGTACAGGACTAACATAATATCATTAGCCAGCCCAACTACTAAAGTGCCTAAACCACAGTCTCACTGGCACACTGCTATAACAACTAGTTGCCTAAGCTATAAGCCACACAGGCAAGTCACTGCCCAGGCTACAAGCTTCACAAGCAAATCTCGAACACTTAAGTAACAGGACTGCTAACAAAGAGCTAGTCCTTTATACTCCAATCACACTACGTCGAGAGCCACACATAAATGGTAGGACTGGCTACAGCTAGCTAGTCCATCACACACTGAATCCATAATCGGAACCATGCCCAGAAGGGTAAAACTCAACAAGTGGAAGGTCTTACACGGCCTCCATGGAGCATAGCTCTACTAAACCACAATATGCCTAAGCCACAAGCCTCATCGGCAAAATACCCACAAAGGTAACATAATTAATAATCATAAACTAATCCACATAAAATATAAACAAAGATCTACTTAAAATAGTTAGGATACAACAAGTGGCAGGTCAAATCACAAGACCTCCACAAAACACGAGAGCCTGAAAAGGTGGTACACAATGTACCACCAAAAAACTATAAAATAACCCATGAAGGATACAAGTACCTGCTTCTCTGAGGTAACACAACACGAATATCCGAACAAAGGGTACAAGTAGGTGGTAGACACGACACTGAACCACAATTATATTATACCTTTATTTAAGCACAATATTACAAGTAAAACCTCAACCAGCAAATCACATAAACTATAACTCAACCACAATTGTGCCAACACCAGGGCACACCTCGAACTAGTCAAACCTCGACCACGAGTCATAAACTCACAAACCACAGCCAGTGGCAAAGCACGAGTCAAAATACAGCCAGAATAGGCAAAGCACGAGTCAGAAAGAACGACGCCACCACACGGGAACGGACTACTAGCTGATCAGGCCAGTATCCAACCCGGACAACACACAACACAAGAACAACCTCTCAGCCTCGCAGTCACGGACGAAAGGTCCAACTTCCGCTCCATAAGGAAGAAGTCAAACAACTGTGGAGACCAACCAACACCACACCTGAAGACACACAACTGCAGGCCCATGCTTGGCACCTCTAGGGTTTCTGGCCGGAGCACCCTAAAGTGAGGCACTGGAAAACAGGACTAGCTGGGGACCAGTGTCGACTACTGGTGTCGTACCCCCAACTACGAGCGCGCTACAAGCGACACAAGAACAAACTCTGGGAAGTCGCTGCCCCACTGCCGTCTTTCCCTCAGCCGGACGTACAACTCAAACTCAGGAGTGAGGGTGTCCAGGAAGACGACACAGACCTCGACGGTACAACACCAGTACCGGGACAAAACCCCGAGCACAACAAACACACGTGTCTGGCTCACAAAGAACCTGGGGTACCCGACTAGAGAGGCATTCCGGAATAGGCATCGGACCACCACACTCGGCTAGCACAAACCACGATACTTACACATATAGCCTTTACTTATAATTTACGATAAAAAAGTGTTAGGATTAGCTTAACATCGGTCATCATATGACCCCAAAGCTATCCCACACCAACACATACCTGAACCACAAACTTGCCTATCATTGGTCATGAGGTGACCACCGTGGCAACACACACCACTTAACATAAATCAATATAATATTATTCGAAAGACAACAACGGACCAGGGCTAGGTCGGTATAGACCTTCACTACCCAACACCACAAAGTCATGGCTAGGCTCACACAGGAACCTCACTGCCCAGTTACTACGACAAATCATAAGAATTACATTACAACAAAGTGTGTAGTATACACACACTCAAACCACGTAGACAACACGTGTATATTACACCCTGGTTGGTGTACCATACGTCTACCACGTGGACCACATGTCCAACACATGGACAACGCACTCCAGAGTGCCACGGGTGCCAACGCACCACACATACTGCGTAAAGCAATTATGTACATCACACATCATTCACGTAAAAATGCCCATTACATGAGCAGTATGCTCCAAGAGCATAACAAGTGCACTGGCTCGCACCGATCATCGCCATGCACACACAAACACGTAATTCATAATCAGAAAAGCTACGTAAACCACACTGCATGAATACATGCACAAGTTGGCGGCAACATCGACTGCCGCTTATAAGAAGTAGACGGCAATGGATCTGGTCGTCTATATCCGGCTGATGAACTTGGCGACCAACGATGTTGACGCCAAGATCTTCAGCTTTTACTCCTGCAGAAAAACCCTAACGATCCCACATGCATTTCTAATCCCGAAACCATTAAGAAAATAGGAGGAAACAGTTCCTCTAACTCCCATGCATTATAATTAACCAAACAGCATGCTTTACTACATAAAATCATCAAACCACCATTATCCCCGCATGGGTACCATGACCCGAAATCACCATTTTCATGCAAGTTCATGTTATCTAATTACATTAACATGACCTACAGGAACTACAAGGTCATTTCCTACCTCAGAACACGCTCAAACCCTCTGAATTCTCCCGGTTCACACGAACTCTCCGCGAGCTCCCACGGGAATTGCACCACGCCACAGCATTTCCTCGTCCGATTCGACAATGCCACACGCTCCACGATCCTCCAACCACCCTTGAGTACCTTCTGGAAGCTTTAGAAATACGGGACGCGAAGCTAGGGCAAGGGGAAGAGAGAGACAGGTGGGAAACTGCTCTCGGGTGCCTATAACCTGCAGAATTCTCAGGTTGGCATCAACCCCTCTGCCGCCAAAGACTACTGTCACTCTAAATGTCCATATCTAATGCCGCCAAAATCATGCAGTCAACGGTTACCTGGACTCCAACAAGTCAACGACCACCCCTGGCTGCCAACTCCTACTCAACTGCAGCAGGTCCTATTTCATTTCGGGACCTAACCTGCACCACACCTACACACACCACGCGTCTACACCACACTGGCCTTACAACAGCCATCACAACCACAACACACACGATCCAAAAAGGATCTGAAAATAAGCGACGTTACACGAGCTCTTCCTATGGGTTGAACCGAAACCCCTGAGAAGCCGAACAAAGGCGACTCTACTGGGGTAAGTTGGTCGGTCTTGAAGACCATAAGGAGATAACAATCATAAGCCAACACGTCAGGGGCACTTCCATTTTCTACCAGAATTCGGCGCACATTACAATGATTGATGGTGGCCGAAACAACCAACGCATCCGTGTCGGAGTCGTAACTCCTACACGATCTTCATCCGAGAAGGTTATGGCCTCCTCAGGCTGTGTGCGTGCGGGATTGGCAGGATAAGGGGCTGGTCGGGGCGTCGGAGACCTATCCACGACGTGCACACACCTAGCATAGTCTCGTCGACTCTGCGTGCTCTCTCCGCCTGTGCTGAACCCTCCCGCGATCACGTTGATCTCTTGCCTGTTGGGCTCGTTGTTGATGGGCTGCTCGGGAGTCCGTTCTTGGCGCCTCTGGCGGTCTTCATTATGACACACGAACTGTCCAAGGTAGCCGCGCTTGATGAGGGACTCAATTTTGTCCTTGAGTTGGCAACATTCGGAGGTGTCGTGGCCATGGATGCGGTGGAAATGACAATACTTCTCTTGGTTGCGTCTTCTGGGGTCAGAGCGTATCCTGGGTGGCCACCGAACATATGGCTCGTCCGGATTTTTTCCAGGATCTATTTGGGTGCCACCGTGAGTGGGGTGTAGTCGGTGAAGGGGAGTGGTCGGCACGGTGAATCCCGTTGCGCCGTCTTTCTTCCGATCACGGTCAGAACCGTTGTCGGAAGGCGTCTTCTTGTCCGACGATTCTCCCTGCTCTTACTCGGCCAGCAGCCAGGCTCTCCTCACACGCACATGGCATGTGCAGTAGAGAGCAGCTCGGCAAGGGTGGATGGCTATTGTACTCCAAGCGTCTCTGCAGGAAGCCATCGCGAGTGCCCTGGATGAGGGCGCTAGTGCTAACAGGACGTTGAGGCGGGATACGGAGTGCCTCGGTCAGGAACCTCTTGACATAGTCCCAGAGCGCTTCTCCCTTCTTCTGCCGAACAGTAAGAAGGGAGGCCGCGGTTGCGCGGTTGCGACCTTCCGCCCAGGATGTTGTCCCAAAAGGACTTCTTCAGCTGGTGGAAGGAAGAGATGGAACCTGCAGGGAGGGCTTCAAACCAAGCCCGAGCAATTTCCTTCAAAGTGGCTGGGAAGGCCAGCATTTGGCCGCATCAGATGCTCCATGGAACACCATATGCGACTCAAAGCCATGGACGTGATTCGTGGGGACGGAGGTGCCGCGTCGTATGGCGTGATGGTGGGTAGAGGGAGCTTGGGAGATACCCGAGCATCCAGGACCTCCGCATGAACGGGTAGTGGAAGTTCAGTTCCTCTTATGCTGGAGCTTTGCCCTCTGTCCGCTGGACCATCGCATCCATGCGACGTTCCAGGTCAACGACGCGGCGCAAGCGCCTGGCCAACTCCTGTTCGGAGTGGGCCGAATCCGCACACTCAGTCCTGTGGGAGTTGGCTCCCACGGCTGAGCATGGCGGGCGCGGGACCGCCGCGGAGTGATGGGGGTGAACGACCGCGGCGCTCCGGTGCTCGCTCATCAGACTGGGCACGACGCAACCTCTGCGGTGAATACGCATGCTGCTCCTGAAGCGTAGGGGGGCGTGACATCGTCGGAGAGATGACTCCGCCTGAAGTTCCCGCGGCTGGGAGGCCGCCGGGGCCGGCTGCCTAGCCAGCTGGGTTTGAAGGCCTAGGCATATGCTCGTGAGGTGCTGCATTTGCCTCGAGAGTTCTGCTACCTCAAGGGCAATTGCAGGCAGAACGAGGACGGGCACAGGAATGCCTCCGTTCGCGGCAGCAGGGGCTACAACGACGTCGACAGGGGGGGGGGGCACGCTGACTGGAGTCTGCTCGCGACTGGAGGGACCTCATCATAAAGATCCCTACGTTCTGGTATGAGGATCGCCCAGGACCCATGACTGTCACCGGTTCCCACAGACGGCACCAAAAGTGTGGAGGTGATTCCC
Organism: Colocasia esculenta; assembly: GCA_014218235.1. Taxonomy (NCBI): domain Eukaryota; kingdom Viridiplantae; phylum Streptophyta; class Magnoliopsida; order Alismatales; family Araceae; genus Colocasia; species Colocasia esculenta. Next base: position 144,592,247 of record CM024754.1, read on the forward strand.
TGTTTAGGCCGAAACAAAATGGGCCTACACTGGGATGGAGAGGAGGACGGACGCGCGGTAGCGGACAGATGCCTGCAGTCACCAGAACAAGGTCAGGGAGGTCCAGTTGAAGAACTGGGTGTTGCCCAGCTAGCTAGCCCAGAGGGGGGGGGTGAATGGGTTATTTAAAATTTGATCTTTGATTAAAACCTGTTCACTAAAAAGATTACACAACAACTAAAACAAACGTTAGAGTTGGACGAAATAAGACAATAAATGCACATAAGCACAACCACAAGACACAAGGGTTTTAGCCTGGTTCGGAACTCCTCTCCACAGGAGACCTACGTCCAGTCCCTGAGCAATGCCTCAGGATTTCACTAATTAAGGTACATCCCCCTCACGGATCCTTCACCCAACCTCAACTGGTCTTCCTTCAACATGAAGGGAAAACAACCACCCTGGATACCACCAGGTCTTCATTCGTCCAGAAGGGTACAAACCAAAGACGAAGTTTAAGAACAAGCTTCAGACACTAGCTTAACCAGCTACAAGCTGAAGCAAACAAGCCTCGAGAGAGAGAGAGAATTTGACACTGGTTCTCTCTAAAGACTACACAGGCTCTCACACGAATTTCTTCTTTGAACACTGAGAGCTAAAGAGCTAAGAGAACAATTGGAATGGTCGCTTCGCTCTTGCTTGGAACTCAGAAGGCTCGAAGAATTGGTGTTACTTTCTTTTTGAATAATGTTATCTCTTTGTTGTGTATGTTCTTTTCAGTCTTGAGTCTTGTATAAAGCTTCTACTTGAAATTGAACGTTAAAGAACCGTTGTCTCTCATCCAGGTGTACGTTAGACTGGTCAGCAAGGAAGCTTTTGATCTTCAGTCTTTTATCCTTAGTACATGCCAGAAAAAATATTTTAGAATCTTGTATCTTGTGTCCAATGTTGTACAGATGAGTCTTGTCAGATATCTGCGAGCATATCAACAATAAATAGAGGACAGCTAGGACTGTCGTCGATTGTTAGTTGCAGTCGGAACAGATATTGCAATATATAGCAAGCTCCTTTCTGTCTAAAAAGGACGTAGACAGAGTAGCATAAAAGTGGAAGATATTGTCTGCATGCATGGGAGATACGATCAGAGAGTATTTAATGCGTAGCAGTCAACAGACGAGATATGACTTTGATTTTTCATCGCTATTAAAGAGCATTATACTGATACAGCAAAAAAGTCGATATGAACAATCCCGATGCCTTCATGACTTATGAAATCGTTATACGATAACAGACAAATCGTTATGACAGAGTATTATTAAATTATAATGATGAAGTCGTATGAGTTATAGCAAATCGTTATAAACACTTATCAAGTCGTTATGAACTCTAAAGAAATCGTTGCGAGAACTAAAGAAATCGTTACGGCTATCAAGTTGTTATGATTTTCAAAGAAATCGTTACGAGAACTAAAGAAATCGTTACAGCTATCAAGTCGTACGAGTTTCAAAGAAATCGTTACGAGAACTAAAGAAATCGTTACGAGAACTAAAGAAACGTTACGGCTAGGGAGTCGTTGCGAGTTCTAAAGAAATAGTTACGAGGACTAAAGAAATCGTTGCGGTATCGATTTGTTTTGAACTTTTCGGTCAAAAAGGAAATCGTTCTACTTATCAATAGAAGTCGATATGAGGTGTGAAGAAGTCGATACATTAACTTAGACAAAACATGAAATGAGACTTACCTGATTGTCTTGAACTTTCTATTTTCTTTTATTTCCTGTTCTCAAGGCTCAAGTAATTCATTAGTACTATTTGTTAATCATCAAAAATAATATATATAAAACCTGAATAATTTATATGGGGAAGTTTGGTCATCAATCTCCCCTTTTTGATGATGACAAAATATACTAAACATCATATAACAAACAAACATGTTTTTCAGAATAGCTTTAGTTTCTCCCCCATTTTGTCAATAAGCAAAAGATAGGCGATGAGACAAAGAAGAGAGAAATCATGTATTAAGTGTGAGGAAGATAGTACAGAGGAGACAATAAAGAGCATCATGCTGTGATGATAGCCCATGCCTTGATCTCAAGGTCTTCAAAAGTTTGTTGGAAAACTCCAGAGGCAACTGAAAAATTAGGACATGGATGGAATGGCCCTTTGAATGTAAAGTTGCCGTTGCTTTTCCAAGAATTCTTCATACTGATGTGGGTCCAAGATGAATCTGAAGTAAGTGCTCTTTCCAAAGCTGGCACGATGGAGAAATCTATCCAGAGAGATTGGATAGAAAATCTTCTGATCAAGCAGATCCTGCTTCAAAGCATAGAAGGTTGTATATCTGGCTGCCCACTGAACATAGATCTCTTGAATTGGGGTTATGGAGTTGAGATCCATGAAGGCTTCGGCTAAGAGAATGGGCTTAGCTTGACGAACCAAGGAACTGTTGATTGCCTGTAATTGAAGATGGGGTTCCTGTAGAGGGTTTCCATATGGTGGGTGTAAGCCTTTCACATTCAGAAATGAGTGGGGCCAAGGTTGGGAAGAGATGCGGCCAGAGTGATATTCTCTGAAAATGAACTGCAAGAAGGAGGGTAATCTGCCCAACTTGGCTGACAAACAACCCATCTGCCTAGCAAACATATCCAGTGCATGGGATCAGCATCTGAGTCAAACACTAAAGAGTGTAGCTTTGGCAGAAGAACTGGAGAGTCAACTTTGAGATTGGCAAAGTCCACTGTGAGGGAAGATTTACTGGACGTTCTGATCTCAACATCACTAAGGCTGAATGAAATTGATAGAACTGCACTTCAGGCAGCTTGTTCAAATAGCAAAAATCATTGTACAGCTGAAAGCTCCTGGCAATACGAATCTCTTTCAGAATAAAGGACGCCATGAGTTCTTATGCTGAATGATGAACACTCAGAAAAAGTGAGGGGTGAGCTCTATGGGTGAGAGATCCGGCCCTGGCATCAAGTACTTTTCATACTGAGCCTTATTGCCCTTGACAGTTGCCCACTGATCTTCATTCTTGAACTCAGTGCCCTCAAAGATTTTGGATTTTGAGGGTGGGACAGCTGGGTATAAGAGGAAGAATAATGTTTAGATGCTCAGGGAGGTTGAGGAAAGGAATACCATAGACGGTGGAGAGGATGCACTTTTGAAGATATTCCCTAGATAGGTCTTCTCTTAGGGTCGAGGGTAAGAGAATACCAAAGAGGAGGGAATAAAGGTACAGAGGGGGTGCTAAGAGAGGAGGAAGATTTCCTCTTTTTTTGGCAGGATGGGAGGATCAGTCCTGTGGATATGAGAAGTAGTGAGAGAATAGTGATGAGGGTGTTTCTTTCAAAATCATCTGGCAGATTTGTGTCAAAGACACCAAGTAGTAGAGGTTTTTCCAGAGGGAAGGTGACAGAAGAAGAGGAGTAGGAGGATAGAAAAGGTGTTTGGGGTTGAAGGATGAAGATGGGTGAACTGAAGTGGTCTGAGTTGGAGAGAGAAGAAGGTGAGAGTGATGATGAAGCTGAGGTGTGAGAAGGAGTGGGAGAGAAGGAAGGTTGAGATGAAATGAAGGATGAAGATGGTTGGGTGCGAGGCACAGGGTGTTTTTTGGTTGGTGGTGCAGGAGGGCTGTAGAAGGAGATGGAGGGGAGGAGAGGGTTGGAGTTGCAAGATTAGAAGTTTCAGGGGCCTTAGTAGCTGTCATGGGCTCTTTCCTTTGGCTTGACCTTCTCTGACTGCAGAGGATGGTTCTGATAAAGCTGACAATGGTCCTGCTGACCTGAAGCTGATGGCCCTGCTGGCCCTTGAGCTGGAGGCCCTGGTGGCCGAGGAACATCTGCTGGTCTGCTCTGAGTAGCTCCAAGAGAAACTCAACTAGACCTTGAAAGAACTGATAGCATTGACTTAATATCAGACATTTCTTTATTAAACACCTCATTGCATTTCTGACTGAAGATAGCTCAGAGGTAGTTGAAGCTTGACTAGCAAGTATCCCTGTACACTGGTCTGAACTGAAGAAGGATCTCCCGAGCCTTTAGTAATGCCATAATTGGCTTCAGATTTACCTTTCTGTGACTCTTTCTTGGCCTTTTGTGAGCCACTCTCTTTTGCTTGCCCTGCTGAGGGACAGGCACCTCAAGATTTACATGGCTGGCACTTGGCCCTTCACTAGCAGGAACACTGGCAGGAATTTGATAGTCCTGAGTTGGTGCAGCTGTCTCAGGAGCATTTTCTATTAAGGATTCCTCATTCCAGTATGCTCCCCTGAATAGGAGCATGGAGTTCAGCATCTTCTTGCTCCCCCTGGGCAGGAGCTTCTTCCAAAACAACTTCCACAAAGTGGCCTTCTGCCACGGATTCTGACACTTTAGGTTCTTCAACACTTTGCTCCCCTTGGCTAGGAGCTTCTTCCAAAATCACGTTTGCTTCAACAAGTCTACCTGCTTCTGAAGCAACTGAGGTGTAGGGAAGAGAATCTATAACTTCTCTCAGAATAGAGGCAACTATCGAGGTGGGCAAGGAATCTGCCACACTTGCTACAGCTTCTTTCATATGAACTTCTGGAGGATGAGACTCAACCTCCAAGACAGGTGAGCTAGAAGCCTCTGCTTGATCTGCCACTGCTGGTGCTGCTGACACTTGCTCTGCTGCTACTGATCTGATTTCTGAATCTGCTGGAGGATCTGCAGCCTCTTCTTGAAATTCAGGAACATCTCCAATAATGGCTTCTCCCTCTGCCACAGAGGTCTTTGTCCATATCCCATTCTGCACTGAAAAGCCACTCTTCTTAAATTTCTGGACCTTATAGACTGGCCCATCTTCTCTACTACAGCTCCAGACACATCTACTCCGAAATGCTTGAAAATCTTGGTGAGTAGATGAGCATAAGGCAAGGAAACATTCAGTTTGCTCTTTGTTCCCAGATTTGAGTACTGGCAAACTTCATTCTCTCAATCATAACTGCGGCCAAGTTGATCTCCTTGTTCTGGATTACCCAGAACATTATGTCCGAGTCTGCCCTAGTGCATGAAGAAAAAGTAGCACTTCGAGGAACTATAATTTGGCAGACAATGAAATGAAGTAAACGATTGAAAGCTGACATCTGATTTATATCTAATTTCCCATCCTTCAGCCTGAAACCTGGACCTATAATGCCGAGACCTTTCGCTTCATCATTCACAGAGTGAACACCACTATGCCCAGAGGTCTTTACTCCAAACAAGTATGCAATAATTCATGGTCTATCTTGATCTGGGTGCCCTTCACTGAGGAGACAAGGGACCCATTTGCCTCTGACTTCAAGCAAATGAAAAAAGCTTTCACCAGGTCCGGATAGCTTACCTCGGTGAAAGTAGCAACATCCATCCAATGCATCCTTCTCAAGGCTTCTACTAAACTGCTCATCCCACTTTTCTCAAGATTCTGAACGTCCACTGCCTTGTTTCCGCAAATCTTCGTCTTCACAAAAGTAAACCTTTCTTGCTCCTTTGGGGACAGATACTCAGCACTGTAGCCCCCTACGCTTCCGGAGATCATCGGAGCGGCCATAGGTAGAGGAGAAAGGTTCTGGAGAAGGAGGAAGATGGAAGAGATGGAAGCTCTCGAGGGATTCTTCACGGGAAGAAGAGAAAGCTTCAAAAGATGTAGGGGGTCGATGCCGGAATCGTTAGGGCATCGGCTTTGGGTGAACATATAAAAGAGAAAAGGGTAAAGGTTGAAGACAAGTCGTTCTCAGAACGATTTGAATAATTTAATATTACTTTACCGAAAAGTGAAACGCCAAAAAGGTGGTAAAGACAGAAAGCGACAAAAAAGGTTTGACGAGTCAAACAACTTTTAACACGATAGCGGTCAAGGAATGTAGACAAACTGAATTTTGCTCATTGTTAAGAGAGAGAATTTCATTTCTATCTGAAAATTTTTATATGCCAATAAAATCACAGAATCTTTTCACAAATTGCACATCCCTAATTCCCTTCTAAGAGATGTAAATCTCTCTTCAGGTAGGGCTTTTGTGAAGATATCTGCTAGTTGACCATTTGTATCTATAAAAGAATTTCTAAGTTGCCACTAGCTACATGGTCTCGAATGAAATGATATCTTACCTCAATGTGCTTAGTCCTTGAGTGTTGTACTGGATTCTTGGTGAGGTTGATAGCACTTGTATTATCACATAGTAGTGGATTGACTTGATGTATGCCGAAATCCTCAAGTTGTTGCTTTATCCAAAGGAGTTGTGTACAGCAACTTCCAGCAGCAACATATTCTGCCTCAGCTGTTGATAGAGCTACAGAATTTTGTTTCTTGGAGGACCAAGATATTAGGCATCCTGCAAGAAACTGACAACAACCGCTGGTGCTTTTTCTATCTACTTTGCATCCAGCATAATCAGCATCTGAATATCCTACTAATTTATTTCACAAGATCTAGGATACAGAGACCTAAATCATGAGTTCTAGCCAGATATCTAAATATTCTTTTTACTGAAATTAAATGAGACTCTCTAGGGTCTGCCTGATATCTAGCACACATGCATACACTAAACAAAATGTCTGGTCTACTTGCAGTTAAGTAAAGTAATGACCCTATCATACCTCTATAATTCTTTTGATCTACCTTTTTACCTTTTTGATCACTGTCCATTCTGGTTGATGTGCTCATTGGAGTTGATAATGGCTTTGCACCTTCAAATCCAAATTTCTTTAACAGCTCTTTGGTGTACTTGGCTTGACAGATATGAGTGTCATCCTTCCCTTGCTTGATTTGCAATCCAAGGAAGTAGCTCAGCTCCCCCATCAAGCTCATTTCGAATTCTCCCTGCATGAGCTTTTCAAAGTACTTGCAAAGAGACTCATCAGTAGATCCAAAAATAATATCATCTACATATATTTGCACAAGAAGTATATTTTAACCTTAGATTTTATAAATAATGTACTGTCTACCTTACCTCTAGTGAAACCATGATCTAATAAGAAGGTACTGAGCCTTTCATACCAGGCTCTAGGTGCTTGCTTTAAACCGTATAAAGCCTTATGAAGTTTAAATACATGATTTGGAAATTCGGTATCATCAAAACCTGGAGGTTGTTCAACATAAACTTCCTCCTTGATAAAACCATTTAAAAAGGCTGATTTGACATCCATTTGAAATAGTTTTAAATCAAATGCAGATGCATAAGCAAGTAAAATCCTAATAGCCTCAAGTCTAGCTACAGGTGCATAGGTTTCATCGAAATCTATGCCTTCCTCTTGGGAGTAGCCTTGAGCTACCAGTCTGGCCTTGTTCCTTAGGATTACTCCAGACTCATCCAGTTTATTTCTGAACACCCCTTGGTGCCAATAACTGAATGATTGGATGGTCTAGGAACAAGTGACCATACTTGGTTTCTCTTGAACTGATTTAGTTCATCTTGCATGGCTAATATCCAAGATTCATCAGATAAAGCTTCATTGACTGTCTTAGGCTCTATTTGAGAAACAAAGGCTAAATAATCACAAGGAATTACATTACCTCTTGTTCTTACCCCTACAGATGGATCACCAATAATATTCTCAGGAGGGTGATCTTTCTGATGTCTCCATTCTTTTGGAAGATTTCATGTTGAATTTCAGTTTGCTGCAGTTCTTCCAGAGGAGGATCTTCCTTGTCCTTAATTGAGGTATTCTTTAATTTTTCAGACAAGTCATCTGCATCATCAATGTCACTAATTTCTTCCTTTTCAAGGAAGGGTTAGTTCATCAAAAATAACATGTACAGATTGTTCAATTAATAATAACGTTTATTGAAAACTCTATAACCTTTGGGTTTAGAAGAGTACCCCATAAAGATGTCTTCATCTGATTTGGCATCCAACTTACCAATGTCCCTTTTTCCATTGTTGTGGATGAAGCAAGGACATCCAAATATTCTGAAATGGCTGATCTTTGGTTTCTTTCCTTGTAGAGTTCATAAGCAGTCTTCTTCAGAATCGGCCTGATCATCACCCTGTTAATGATGTAGCATGCAGTGTTGATGGCTTCGGCCCAAAAATATCTTGGCAAGTCATATTCTGATAACATGGTTCTTTCCATATCCAAAAGAGTTCTGTTTTTCCTCTCAGCAATTCCATTCTGTTGAGGTGTCCTTGGTGCTGAGAAGTTGTGCTCAATTCCTTGATCATTGCAGAACTTTGCAAACTTTTCATTTTGAAACTCACCACCATGATCTGATCGAATAGAGATAATGGTGAACTTCTGATCTTTCTAACTTTCCTACTGAAGCTGACAAAATTTCAAAGGTGTCATCTTTGTGTTCTAGAAAGGATACCCAAGTAAATCTTGAATAATCGTCAACTATGACAAATCCAAAATTCTTTCCTCCTAGACTGGTAGTCCTCATTGGCCCAAATAGATCCATATGAAGTAGTTCTAAGGGCTTTGAGGTGGTTACTACAGTCTTTGATTTGAAAGAGCTCTTGGTGTGCTTTCCTCTTGCACAAGGTCTGCAGATACTATCCATTCTTGAGTTGACCTTTGGCAGTCCTTCCACTAGATTTCTTTTTCTGAGCTTGTTTAAACCATCCAAGCTGCAGTGACCCAATCTTCTGTGCCACAACTCTGTTGATTGATCTTTGCTGGCTGCCAAACAGACATCTTGATTCTTGAGTTCCTCGAGATAGAGAACATACAACTTTTCTTTTCTGTAAGCTTCAAATATGACTGCACCATCCGTTAATATACTGCACTTTGATTCTTGGAACTGAATCTGATGGCCTTTGTCACACAGCTGGCTGATGTTGTTGAGATTGTGTTTTAATCCTCTGACCAGCATTACGTCTTCAATAACTGATTTTCCTTTGATGTTCACGGACCCACTTCCTACCACAGTGCCTTTTCCATTATCTCCATAGGTAACTGTTCCTTCTTCAGCTTGGAGATCAACGAA